>JAJEKV010000991.1:0-51422 GCA_021234155.1 Isoetes taiwanensis | reverse complement strand
AAATGTCGAGTACATTGATCTCGTGGCTCATAGGAACTGCATCAGTTTTCTTGGCTTTGGGGAAACTAGTGAAATCTTGTTTTACGGAAGTTTAAGAGCGAGTGTTTAGCACGAGTGATCCTCAAGTGATCACGGAGGTCCTAGACCAAGATTAGTGCTTCTTTGACCTCGAGGTTGGTGGCTTAGCCGGGTTTGCCAAACATTTTGGAGGTCCCACCGAGATTTCCACCTGGTTTACAAAGAACTCATGGCTCCTAGAAGGAATGAGCGGCAAGAAGCTCCAACCATTGGAACCACAAAGGAGTACTGTTGCAGGCTGTGGTGCAGCCAAATTGTGCAATCCCATTATTTTGAGCTAAGTTTGCCCATTACTCCACCCATATTTGAACCAACTATGAATGCTAACCATTTTCCGGCGGTATTTGATGAATATTATAGAGATTATGGTTGTAAAAAAGGGTGAGGGTTTCTGAGTTTAAGAGATGCATGAAATTTGATGAGGCATATGCTTGGTGAGCATGTGACCTCAGTTATGGGTACCGATACATATGAGAGTCTTGTCAGCAATTTTTAGCTAGGTTTATAAACTGCGCCCCCTCAAGAGCTAGCAAACGAAGCTCTGGACTTTTGTATAAGGGGGCGTGATGAAAGTATTAACCACTATGTGGAAAGGTTTAGTGCATACCTGAGGAAATGTCAAAAGAGTCGGTACCTACTCCCACACTCTATTTTGTGGCTGCTTTCATTAAGGGATCGTCACCAAGACCTAAGGTGCACAGAAGATGCTAAAAATTCAAAATCAGGAAGGTTTTGATACCATACACAAAGCTTTTGAAAAGGCAACTAAAATCTCCAATGATATGTCTTTTTTACCCTGATAACCATGTAAACCATTGTGCTGACCCCTTTTATCCAGTTATGGCGGGAGTATGAGCATGTGCCGTGTATGCGGTGCAAAAAGAAAGAAGAAAATCCAAAGATGAAGAAGCTACACCTAAAAGCAATGAATCCAAGAGTGAGATGGCCAAAATGTCTGCGAGACCATTGCGTAATCCGACCAAACAACTTTTGGAGTTGAAGAACGAACAAAAAACTTATCCTCCTTGTGCACATTGTTTCAAAGATACTCATCCTTCCGATATTTGCTATTCTGGGCATGCTTAAAATGTGGAAAGAAAGGTCATTTTGGAAAGATCCTGCCTTTTGTGCAATTTCTGCAAATAGGTCATCTTGAAGACAAATGTTTTGTCAAGGAATACTTTGACAAGCAGGACAAAGGCAAGAAATTGGAAGGACGGTCCGCCATTAGGTTTGTAGAGGAATATGAGGAGATGGGGAAGAGATCATGGTGGTACAAAAACAAGAAAAAATGTTGGAAAATGGGGCACACTGCAGATAAAGGTATGAGCAAGAACATTCCTGTCAACAAAGAAGTTCAGGTAATAGCTCCACCTCCTTTTGAGAAGTTTAATAAAAGGACAAAGAGTTAGATGAGCTAGATATGATCCTGAAAAAAGCTCTAAAGTAAGCATAGATCTCCTCACACACTTCACGGTGCACCTAGCTATAGAGAAAAATATTGAAGTGTAATGATGTTGAACAAATTTCATTTATCGATGTGCATGAGGCGTAGAAGGTTGTATTAACTCAAGAAGAAAAGGATCCGGTGCCTTCACTTGCTTTCCGGCTAGTTTAGGCAACTTGCACTTATCTAGGGTCTTGCTAGATGGAGGTTCCCCACTAAATGTCATGCCTCCGGCATGTAATGAAGAAATGTGGTCTTCTTTGTCACTCAACCATCACCCCATCATATTGAGGTCATTCTCCAATGCTAAATAAAACACTGTGGGACTAGTGACAAAGGTACCAATAGAAATTGAAGGTATAAATTGTTGAGGCAAGTTTCATAGTTGTGGCTTTTTGAAGAATAGCGTGATGTACGACATATATGACTTGTTGTTGGGAAGGAGATGGTTGTTCTTGTAGATGCTAGACACAATGCGGTCCAAAGGGCGTTAATACTATTTCAAATGGAGCAAGAACTGTAACTCTATACAACAAAAACAGTTGATGCTAATCGTTTAACTTTATAGAACAAAGACATGTTGATTGAAGATGAGCGGTGTGTTAAAAATGCCTCGCTTTAAATGCGCAAACCAATAGAAATCATACCCACGTTTAGATGACCTTGGCATGGAAGCAAAACTCAATAAAGGTGTGTTGTGGTTTGATGGTGGAATCTCAATCAAATTGAATATAGCATCTTAGCATTTGTCAAAACTACGCCAATAAACTCTTATCCAAAGTTGGTAGAGTGCATGAAGGGATCATTTCAAATATGGCTGAATATAAGGCGCTTGTAGCTGGCTTAGAAGAATCTTTAGCTTTTAGGTTTGACTAACATATCTATCTTTTTGGTGACTCTCAACCGATATGCGCATGCAGTGCCGGAGAATATCGGGACCAAAAAACGAGACATGTCGAGAACTCAAAGAAAGGGTAACGACTTGCAATTGCTAAGCAAGTTCAAGGCTTGGGAGATCAAACATATACCTAGGGAGGAGAATTGTGAAGCGGATGCACTTTGAGGGAACTGCGTGCTCCTTGACTATTTGGCTGAGGGAGCTATAAATGAAGATGAGTTGAACAAGGAAGATGCAACACAACTTTATCCTATTCTGGTGATAGATGCACAACAAGAAAAAGAGGTAAAAGAGTTAACCATCAACAAAAATGGGCAGGTAAGAACACTTTTCCTTGGAGATCTATTTGATAGCAAAGATGAGGCCTCTTTAAAAAAATTTCTTTGAGAGCTGGAAGGATGTATTTGCACGGATTATCTAGTGTTAGTAGGGAGTGAGGACTGATATTTGTGAGTTTGAAATAAAGATAAAAGAAGATGCTAAACCCTCATAATGCAAAAACTCTTCGGAAGAATAAATGCATCATCACACCACGGGATCGAGAGGAATTATTGAAGATGAAGGAAGCTGAGGTTATCAAAGAGATAACAAATCCTGACTGGTTGTCTTGCATTGTTCCAATAGAAAAGAAAAATAAGAGCATTAGGATTTGTATAGATTACAGGGATCTAAACAAGGCCACTATTAAAAGATTGTTATCCATTACCATTTCTAGAAGAAGTGTTACATGCAAATCGTAACGGGGAAAGAAATATATTCCTTTTTGGATGGATTTTGGGGTTTCAATCAAATCAAGATAAAAGAGGCGGGATCAAGCTAAGACCTCTTTCATAACTCCTTGGGGTACTTTTTGCCATGATGAAATGCCTTTTGGCTTGATGAATGCATCTACACTACCTTCAAAGAGCAATGGATAAAATATTCCAAAAGCATGCCAATGTCAAATTTTAGAGTTTTCTTGGATGATTTATGCCTAGGATCTTCTCGACTAAGCATATGGAGTTGCCCAGACAATGACAATGGAATTGTGCAGGAAGGGTGGAGTGTGCTTAATCCAAAAAGTGTGTATTTCTCGTTCCTAAAGGTGAATTGTTAGGTCATGAGGTATCTACTCAAGGGATCAAAGTGTCTGAAGGAAAGATGGAGGCCTTGAAGAAATTAGCTCCACCTAAAAACCTTAAAGCGGTGAAAAGTTTCATGGAAGCTTGACAAGTTTTTGAGAAACAAAGTGTATGTACTAACTTTTCACACATCATAAGTCCTTTGCAGCTCCTCCGACATCGTGTTGGCAAGTATAACAAGAATGAGAGCAAATTTATTGCAATAGAATGGATGAATGAATGTCAAGTCGCATTTGACCCGCTGATAACCTCCATATGCCAATCGAGATTCTTAAACCAAGACCTTTTGCTCAACCATTCCAGGGCATATATCAATCGGTGTCACTAGCAAAGCTGTAGGGCATAGCACTCATCTTGAAACATGGGATAATATCTTTTGCCCACGACAAAATTTGTCCGATCTTCAAAAAGGTACCCAAGAATGGAAAAAAGTGCAGCAGAATAATGTTTTTCCTACAAAGGCTTGGTCATATAGTTCAGCACAATGAGGTAAAAAGTAATGATGCATCAAAATCCTATTCCCATCTTTTCGAAAAAGCTTCGAGTAAGTCTAAATTATGTAGATGGGCTGTAAAGATACAGGATTACAATCTAAAAGTTAAACTGTTTCTCAATCAAGAGTCCTAGTGATTATTTGACCAATAAAGGTGTTTGAGTTTGAAGATTTTAATGGTTTAAGCCATCCATGAAGTGTGTAAAATTGCTACTAACCTTGTGCTATCCAAGAAGATGCAAGAAGATCGGCGTGATGAAATCATCAAGTTTCTCAAACATGAAGAGGCCCAAGATTCCGAAGTTGATGATTGGAGGCTTGTCATGAAGGAATTTATGGAGGCCACTATGCAGGTTGACACAACCGCAAAAAAAAATACTCAGGTCCGATATTGGCCCAGCTTTGTTTAAAGATTGTTATGAGACCATCAAGGAGATGCCATAAATGCCGATACATGGAAGAAGAATTCTTCACCGGCTTCTTTGACTAGCATCATCGTCTCCGGGGTCCATTCCAAACTTGGGGACTAGACTTCATAGGACCTATAAATCCAAATTCTCCCTCTCAAAGATGAATACATACTAGTGGCAACAGATTTCTTTACCAAGTGGGGCGTAGGTCTGTCCCATTGAGACAAGCAAATGCTCTAACAATCGCTAGGTTCCTACACATGAAAACATATGCACTAGGTTTGGCATCCCTCCAAAATAGTTTCGGCAGAGGCACTTTCGGTTCATGAATGATGTGATCAGCAACACGCTAAAGACCTTGAGAGTAAAAGCATGTGAAAAGCTCAAAGCATACTACCCTCAAGGCAATGGCAGCTGAATCTACCAACAAAGGTGCTAAAAAGCTATTCTCAAGAAAACAATAGAGGTGCATAAAAAGATTGGCACCTTAAATTGCATGATGCACTTTGGGCATATAGAACCACAATTAAAAGTGCTACCAACCATACACCTTTTGCTCTTGTCTATGGTGTTGAGGTCGGTTTTGTTCCGAAGGAATTGAGTTGCCCTCATTAAGGTTAGCTCTAAAGATTCAAATGCGATAGAGGAAGCATACAGGAAAAGGTTTGATAGGTTGCTCCATCTAGAAGAAGAGAGGTTTGAAGCGAGAATACCATGTTGCTTTAAGAAAGCAAAGGATGCGGCATTCAAGGCCATTCACAAATTGCAAGGAAGTTTCAAAGGGAGAGCTAGTTCTCAAATGGGACAAGGCAAGGGAAAACACAAGGCCAGTAAATTTGAATTGTGGGAAGGGCCATACAAAATCGGACACAGCGGTACAAATTCTTACTTCCTAGAAGATATCACAACAGTCGAAAGCAGACTCATGAACCCTATAAACATATTGCATCTGAAAAGGTATTGGCAACAACATATTTGTATGAGTTTGTTTGAATAGAATAGTCATTGGATAGTTAGCCATTTGAGTTATTAGAGACACTAGCTTTAAAATTAATAGGCATGTTCCTTAAAGATGTGATGCTTGTGCTCTTTAGTGTTATTTTTGTAATTGTCTTCATAAGATATAAAAAAAAAAAAAAAAAAAAAAAAAAAAAAAAAGGAAAAAAAGGTTTAACTTTAATATCTTGTGTGTATTATGATGTTGCGTTGAGTTCACAAATCCTGAAAGCATAGGAGGAGTTGTTTTTCTAACATATATAGAACTTGTCATGACAGATTCATCAGTCCCTAATAATCTCCACCGAAAGCAAACAGCTGTTGCCCTCCAATTCATATCAGCCCAGAATTCTTCATCGATGCGGGGATCCCAAACAAACTAAATATTACCACAACTAGTTTTGGGAGGATCTGTACTAACATCATATTTTTTCCACACCCGCAGTTCACTTGATACATTCCATTCATGTTCATCTGCCTTTGGTCCATTCTCATTCAGCCCTTGCTTCCCAAATCTTTTTTCAAAAGAGAAACTCGACTGCTACCTTCCATCAGCCCCATAAAGGTAGCTCAAGTTTTAGAAAAAGTCAAAAAACCCCCAACTCAAATCACTTTGTTCCTGCTCCACACATCTTTCAAAAGAAGTCAAACAAGTCAAGTCGTCACATGTGAGTCAACTCACTCTCGAGTCAAGTCCTTTGTTCCAACTCCATATGAACATCCTTCAAGACATCCATTCAAACATCACTCACATCATTATGTCCATCCGTCGGACTTTTCCCAACATCGTCCATTTTTTTTTTTTTATCACCCTTGCTACCCATATTCTCGAATTTCCATTCTCTTTGCACTACCATCACCATTCTTCCTATTATATTTTGCTCATAAGGCTGAGGGGACCAGCCATTCCTTTTCCTTGTTTAGCATGATGTTGCCCCGCTATGGCAACATGGCAAGTGCCGACAAATCTTATTTATGTTGCGGGAAAAGAAGACACTATGTTGAAGAACCAAGTGAAGACATTGAACTGGAATCAAGGTCACACATTGAGAGGATTTAAGCATCTAGAAGTTTGGAAGACCCCATGAAGTTTGCAAGCTATTAAAAATGGTATCTTTTCTCTTTCATATTGTCATTTCTATTCCCTTACCTCACACTCCACATCTCCAACATTCCATCACCCCATGAAGTTTGCAAGCTATTAAAGTGGTATCTTTTTCTCTTTCATATTGTCATTTCTATTCCCTTACCTCACACTCCACATCTCCAACATTCCATCACCCCATACTATCATACATCTCACACATAGCCCTTTGTTTCCAAGTTGACCTACCACTACCTAAGGCACATTTTCAAAGTTGTTACACCAAAAGGATTGCCTAAGCATCAAGTTCTACATCATCTTTCTCCACCATATCATTCCATTATCACACACTCCACACCATGTGGCTAAAAAAAAAAAAGGGGGCATTTTATGCTAGCCAAAATACAAAAAAAGGGAAAGGAAAAGCTAAACACGAGTTTGCCTAGTCACCACCTCAAGTGACATGGCATGATGACTAGATACATATGTCATCACTTGCAAAGCCACATTGGTCCACTCATCATTTTGCCACTTCCATGGGTCATTCACCAAGTTGCCACCTAAGCAACAAGTGTCCACATCACCACATCACTCCATACCATGACATCACTTAACACCATTACATCATTCCACATCATCACATCACCTTGCATCATCAAATGATGATTAGGCAAATGTTGACCAAACCCAAAAGTTGGTCAACCATAAGATTGAAACGATTGACAAATGTGCCTATTAGCCTTGTTCTTCCTCCTTGCCACCTCACCAAATCCCATGTCTAATGCCTACTCACCCCATTCATTTTTCCACAAAAATCAAAGTATTGCATTTGAAAGTTTGATGATACCACCTGATAGCCCTCATGAAGTCATGCCAGCTGGCACAAAAAATTTTGAAAAAAGAGTGTGTATTGATCTTCTAAATGGCTTTCTTGGGGAACGTGCTTCATTTGAAAAAATGGCAAAACCTACCTACATCTACCCCCATCTATCTACCCTCATCCTCTCGCCAAATGGTCCCCCCCCACATGCCAAGTCGAAACACGAGCCGAAGCTTGGTGTGGGAGGAGACCACGTAATCAAGAGAGAAGAAAATAGCTCTCTATTTATACCTTAGCCTCTTTTTTTATTTCTGCCTGTGGGATAATTGCCCTCAAGAAAACTCCCAAACCCTAAAAAATGTGACTTGCCAAGAACTTGTTTTTGTCGATTGAATCGAAGCAATCATTACATTGGCTAACCATTCCTGTCTGTTACACCCAAAGAAATGTCTAAACCAACCAAAAACATGGCCAAGATCTCGAATTTGCAAGATCCGTAGGAAACGAGTTTTTAAAAGGGGATTCATTCGGCAGAGAAAATCGTGGGCTTTTGCGCGATTCAAGAGGCAAGTACAAGTGTGAAGTCGGAATTGATCTTGAGAGTTCCTCCTGCCTTAAGAGATCTATCCTGAGGCATATTATGATTGATTTGTATCCAAAAAATTCACGATTTGTGTGTTTTAGAGATGTCCTGTTGATTGATCATCTTGATCATTGACATGATATAAAATGTGATGACTTTGATTCCAGTTTAATGAAAATCTGACCTTGGAAAATATTATTTGATGCATTTACATTTGAATTAACTCTAGAAATAGGAAGAAAAAGCCATACCTCTGCATCTGGTTGCATACAATGCTCTAGCTGCATTAGTACAATCATTTAGGAAAGGAAAAGCTAAAAAAAGAGAGGAGAAAGATCAACCTACTTGTGTTTTAAAGTCTGTCTCTTATTTCATGGACATTAGATGCTCGGATTATGCTTCTCCAATTATAGACTGAATTTTTGACCTTGAGAATAGTATGCTCTTATTGTGCGAGCCTCATGTTCACTATCTAAAATTTAGTTGGATTAAAAATTCATCACCATTCTCATTTGGCAAAATTTGTGCAATTTGTCAAAATTCATTGACCAATTTCCGACTTAGTCAAGAATCATTATTTCTCACCAACCGTGAAGATTCTTTGCATAGACTTTCTACAACACTTTCTTCAGGTATCATTGTGGCATGCTATGCTTGTTTGAGTTCAAAATGTCGAGTACATTGATCTCTGTGCCTGTTAGAATCAGACTAGTTTTTTTGTCTTTGGGAAAACTAGTGAAATCTTGTTTTCCGGAAGTTTAAGAACATATATTTTAGCACAGAGTGATCACCTCAAGTGATCTGGAGGTCCTAGACCAAGATTAGTGCTTCTTTGACCTGAGGTTGGTGGCTTAGCCAGGTTTGCCATCAACACATGCCAAGGTAGCTCAAACATGCCATGCGGGCTCCAACATGCCAGGCTCTAACAAGCCAAGGTGGCTCATAACATGCCAACCTAGGCTCCAACATGCCAAGGTGGCTCAAATGTGCCACCTAGGCTCCAACATGATACCTAGGCTCAAACATGCCAAGGTGAGTCAAACATGCCAAGGTGGCTCAAACATGCCACACGGGCTCCAACATGCCACCTAGACCCAAACATGCCAAGATGGTTCAAACATGCCACGCAGGCTCCAACATGTCACCTAGGCTCCAACATGCCAAGATGGCTCAAACATGCCAAGGTGGCTCAAACATGCAACGTGGGCTCCAACATGCCACCTAGGCTCCAACACACCAAGGTGGCTCAAACATGCCACCTAAGCTCAAACATGCCACGTGGGTTCCAACATGCCACCTAAGCTCCAACATGCCAAGGTGGCTCAAACATGCTATGTGGGTGCCAAGATGTCGCCTAGGCTCCAACATGCCAAGGTGGCTCAAACATGACACCTAGGCTCCAACATGCCACCTAGGCTCAAACATGCCAAGATAGCTCAAACATGCCACATGCCACCTAGGCTCCAACATGCCAAGGTGGCTCAAAAGTGCCACATCGGTTCCAACATGCAACCTAGGCTCAAATATGCCAAGGTGGTTCAAATATGCCAAAGTGGCTCAAACATGCTATGCGGGCTCCAACATGCCACCTAGGCTCCAACATGGCACCTAGACTCAACATGCCAAGGTGGCTCAAACATGCCATGCAGACTCCAACATGCCACCTAGGCTCCAACATGTCAAGGTGCCTTAAACATGCCACATGGGCTCCAACATGCCACCTAGGCTCCAACCCCCCAAGATGGCTCAAACATGCCACCTAGGCTCCAACATGCCACGTAGACTCAAACATGCCAAGGTCTCAAACATGCCACCTAGGTGTTTAGGGTCTGGGTTCGGGATCTCCTGTAAGACAGCCCTTGGATCAAACAGGATAATCCTAGCTGAGTGTAACACGGGATTTTGTAAAGGAACAGAAAAGGAAAAGAAGGAAAGAACAACAACAAACAGTGAAGATAATGATGCTTCCTTGATATCACTAAGTGTACATGAGCTCTCGGGAACGAGAGAAAGACTGACAAGGACTAAAACTCATCTAGAAAACTGAGTTCTAACTCTCTCATATATATAGTACAATGGCCTTGGGCCCAAAATAGGTGTTTGGCAGATTTCACTACCAAATCCTTGATCAAAGTTTGATTTTCAGGAAATCTGGCGGTGCCTTCTTTACGTGCCTGGAATCACGCTAAGTGCTAACTGTACTTCTGCAGGTGCGTCATTTATCTGTTCTCTGTCTCTTCTTTGGTGTGGTCTTCGTCGTGGTCTTCGTCGTGGTCTTCGGAGGGGGTTTGCTACCTGATGCTTGACCTTGACCTGGCGTCTTATTCCTGCCTTGATCCGTGGTGTGCATGAATAGTCCTTTACCAAGACGTGCAGGACTAACACTCCAACCAAACGACACTCGGAGGAGAAAAGGTGGAACAGATTCAGGAGGCGTAAATCCAAAGAACTTCAAAATCATCTTGTTCGGTATGGGGGCGGTTGCCGAATGATAGTCGTGATAAGCTCCCCGCCTTTCCTTGAGAGCCTCGTGAGTATTGAGATCAATTCGCGGATGGACGCCGATGAGAAATCCAGACCGCACCATGTCTTCAAGGGCACGGTGAGCTCACGGGTACATATTGGCACTCCATCGTAAGACAGTGTCCATAGGCCAAAGGCACGGCGCTGCATTAGGGTTGCAATAATAAATAGGTCTCTTCCGCAAGAGAACACAAATGTATAACTTTAGTGGCAGCACAAAACCCGCTTGATGATGAACGTATGACTCGGGAGGTGGCAAAGACGCCCAAGAATCGAAAGTGACAATGTGAGTAGGCGTCTGCCAGCCTCTTTCCTTGGGGATATAAATCCAATTGCTGGTACGTTCTAAGGTATCCCCCGTCCGAGCCGCATGGAAGCGATTAACAAAGCGGGATCCCACCCGAGATCGCGGAAATCCGGCAGCAGAGTCCGGGCCGGCGTGCATAACCTTGGTCCAAAAGGGGAGACGCATGTCGAGGCTTAAAGAAGCGTCTTCGTGGTGGCGCTCCCAGAGATGCATATAGATAATTTTCTGGTTGGGACTGCATCGTGGGCTTCTGAGCCTGCTCCTTGAATTCTCGAACGAGATCCGCATCCAAAGTTTGACACCATTGTTCCCAATCTGAAGAAGGGAGCATACTATGTACAGGGGGAGAAACCCATTCGTGGGGGTGATGCCCGTCTGTCGGATATACACGCAGAGTGTTGTAGCCACCAAGATGTTGCAAATAGATTTGGGCAAACGGAATACCCTCGTCCTCAGACAAATTCTTACGGACTTGTTGCAGAGTCTCCGCACAGGCTCAGGCATATACTCCTCTTTAAAGCTTTGGGCTTGAGTTGGATCCTGTAAATATTTTTTCTCTGGTAACAGCAACCATTGAGCCTGTTCATTGCCACTGAATACCCGATTGGGTCCATCATTGAACTTGTCCATAGTATCAGCCAGATAGAAATCATGCAAAACATAAGGCATGGGCTGGACCAGGCAGAAGATGAAGAATTCAGGATCTTCACAGGTGAGGAGACCATAAACCAAAAGAGCACAGAAGAGTTCTTTATCCTTAATGGAGAGATCTGGCCATATAGTGAGAAGATCAGTGCTGGTGAGGAGCTTATGAATTTTTGCCATTTGCAGAATACCACTTGAGCAGAAAAAGATGACGGCGTGAGACAACATAATCCAAATAACTGGAGGGAGTGAAGTAATTCCGTGGAATTGTCATAGCCAGCTGCAGGTAGATCTCGTGTTGACTCTGCACTTCTTCAGCAGACTGGAGAGCTTGATTGAGTTGAGGTTCTAGGTCACGGATTTTGTTATCTTTGTTCATGAGGAGACGGGACTGATCACAGAAACTGCAGTGTGAGTGCGTGGCATGAGAAGATGAAGGAGCCTGAGTAGAGAGCTGAAGTTGAAGAGTTGCAATTTCAGTGTCATCAATCAAGTTCTGTTTTTGGGATTCAACAACCTGAGTCTGTAAGGGCGTGAGCTGCGTTTGAAGTGCTGATATTTGTCCTTTGAGAAGAGATATGCGGGCATCCCGAAGTTCAATCTGTTGTAACTGACTGTTGTAACTTGTGGAGAGATCTGTGTACATGGTCTGGAGGTCAGTAAGGAGCTTATCCTTATCCTTTAGCTGGGTAAGAAGTTCTTGAATGGTGGTCTGTAATTGAGCCTGCTGATCTGCAAGCGTGGCAGTCCATTCTTCTTCTGCTTTGAGAGTCTCAGGGCCTGTAACAAGGCAGCGTGCTTATTTTGGAGACTTTCTTCAAGAGACTGGACTTGAGTTATGGCAGCTTGAAGATCACGTTAAAGAGCATCCGTGGAATCCATGTACTGTTGGATTCCATTCATAAACTTTTCTTGAGAGTCCTGGAGTTTGAGCACA
The DNA here is from genome assembly GCA_021234155.1 of Isoetes taiwanensis. Taxonomy (NCBI): domain Eukaryota; kingdom Viridiplantae; phylum Streptophyta; class Lycopodiopsida; order Isoetales; family Isoetaceae; genus Isoetes; species Isoetes taiwanensis. The sequence goes on along the minus strand of JAJEKV010000991.1, from coordinate 39,080 downwards.
CATTCTTGGACATCCTGCTGATATTGATAAAGGGTGCGTCGGGAAAGCGGGAGTTGCAGGGGTTGAAGAGGCAATGACTGTTGTGGGCGGATAGAAGGTGTATTCTGAGAGACTTGCTGAGAACGGGAATGTTGGATTTCTGTAGACTGAGAGGATGGAACATGGATGTCGGGTTCTCTTTGTTGCTGATGAGGAGGAGAAGAAGATGGTTGGGGATGGGAAAGTTCTTCCTGGAGGTTTTTGACAGCAGAAATGATGTTGGAGGGTTGATGAGTAGAAGACTGAGAAGTTGTGTCCAGATTAGTGGGAGAACCTTGACTGGAAACAAAAAGACAATGGTCAATGAGGGCTTGCATGTGAGCACCCATAGCAGATTCTAAGCCAGAGGCAGGAGAATGACGGATTCTATCAATTTCATAACACAATCGGTGGAACAAAATTTGAGGCCAATCAAGATGGTGCGGAGAGTGAATGGCCATGATAGTAGTATGAAAGAACTGCTTGTTGATGTGGATGTTCTTGATGGAGTAACCAAAGAACTTGTGCCACAAAAACTTCACAAAGCCTTCATGAGGTTTGGCAATGTTGGTGAGCTTATGAGTGGTGGTCGCATAAGAAGTTTGGCCATACTTGGTAACATCTTGATCCTGCAGAGCAGCCCAAGTTAAAGAAGGAGTGCGGATGGGCAATTGAAATACCTCTGCCAGAAGAGCCGGAGTGAGGAGGATGCGAGTTTGATCAACTTCTGTGAGATAGCATGTGTTGGTCTTGACCAGATGAGCAATAAATTGTCTAAGTTGGAGTGGATTTGGCGCCGAGAGTTCTCGCCGAGAGAACTCAAATAATCCTGTGCGTTCTGCAACTTCGCGACTGGGACCTTCCAAAGGATCTCCGAGAGTAGGAATAGAAAAAATCACCGACTCAAAGAGAGCCGGATCCTTGGGGACTGTGACTTGAAGAGTGGGGAACTTAGGCGAAGCAGCTATAACGATTAGCAAAGAGAAGAAAGGAAGCCGGAGGGCGGAGAGCGGAGAGCGGAAGACGGAGGACGAAAGAGATGCGAAAAGGTTTAGGCACGCGGGTGTTGCGGAAGGCTATTTGAGGAGGAGAAGCTGAGCCGTTGATGGTGCCAGGTGTCTGCAGATCAGAAAGAGACGATTGGGAGGCAAAAATTTGGCTGTGTCCCCAAACGGTAAAGGAAAAGCAAAAGAACGGTGGAGATAAGCTAGAATGAACGGTAGGATGTGACAGCTTGGTGAAGGTACGAGTAATAATGGCAGACGGGCGTAAGATGAAGGAATTACAATTAATGCAGGCAACTCGAGAGGTGGACATCATAAAAATGAACCTTGACTAGATTTGCGGCCGGAGAAGGGAATCTGGAATTAGAAATTGCGTTGCATGCAACCACGTTAGCATATTTGTGATTGGTCCATGTTTGCACAGCTTTAGGTGGTCTGGCTATATAAAGCGAATAGTGGGCGAGCAGAAAACATCAGTTGGTGAGGATGGACCTGGAGTGTACTATGCCGTGCAATTGCAACGAATGGATCACAGCAAAAATGAATGCTCTTGATCTCTGGAAGCTCCGGAACCGCGGAATTCCGATGGACGGCTGGTGTGCTGGGATGGCTGAGCATCCCGACCCTCTGACGAACCCAATGGAGGTGGTTATCCACCTTCGCTGGGACCACGAGCAGTGCCTCTACCACATCCTCCGTGTGACCTCTGCTCCAAACCCGGAGTAGGGGTCCCCTTTTAATGTAGGATTTTGTAAATAGGGCTCAACCCATAGCGGAAGTATATGGGCAATGCCCACATTTTGTTTTTCTCGACATATATAATATAAATATGCTTCTACTCCAGAGTCTGAATGTGTTTGTTGATCTTCTGAATGAATTGTCGTGTCATCTGTATGAAACTGTTTGAGGCGAAAGCCATTAACCAGAGTAGGTAATGGGGTGCCATCTAACTCAGCCAGTTTGAAAACGCTTGGTTGCACCACTTGAAGTTAAACAAGCTGCTACAATGGCATCCTGACTTCTTCCACGAGTTAATTTTAGCTCTTCAACTTGCTTGTAGATCTCATCTGCCCTAGACTTTACAATAGATTTCAGACCTAGCCTATCTGCCATTGTTTCAATAGAATTGAATGCTAGTAAGAGGGAACGATCAGCATTTTCTCCATGATTTTGCACTTTGCTTAATGAAGCAAACTTCCGTTGAGATGCCTTGCCTTTTGCAATTGTGGTAGATAATCCTCCATGGGTTAGAAGTGGGTTAGAGGGACCACCAACACGGTTAGGGTCCTTTCCACCGAAATCGTCGGAGAAAGTCCTCCATTCGGAGGTTTCATTAATATAATGAGAATCCAATACTAGTCCACACTCGGTACAAATAGTATCTCCACTTGCGTAATCTAAATCTACGTCTACTGCATGCTTACAGTCTGGGCAAGTTAGCTTGTCCATTTTCAAGAACCCTAATCACTTTGTCTGGGGAAAATTGAGTACCGGATTGAAAATGGAGTACAAACCTGGTGATGGAGTAATAAACCTGGAAAACAGAAGCTCGGTGCCGGAAGAAAGGGAACGCTAGGCGCCTCAAAATTCTTCGGCTTGCTTGCTTGGATCAGGATCGTGGTCGCTTTATAGACCGCTTTAGAGAAAAGGCCTACAAGACTTTCTTCCTTTCAAGTCGAAAAGGCTGGCACCAAAAAGTGGTCGCAATTTCAAAACAAAGCCACGTCATCCACTACCATTTCTTGGGTTGCCTAGAGTGCAAACGGGTGAATAAAATATGCTGGGTATATGCCCGGATATTCTTTCTGACTGGAATAAACTTACTATCGCAGGTAAATAGGTAGATGAATAATTTATAGCTTAAGCAGTTGTCTTGCCTCGCTCATGTGGGTGAATAAAACTCTCGCTCACGTGGGTGAATAGAATATTCCAGGTATATGCCCAGATCTGACTAGCCCAAACTTGCTATTGCAGGTAATTTCCCCGTTGCTGGTCCCTTGCAGTAGCTCGTAGAGAGAAACAGGCGCGGCAAGCAGAGATGCATCGGTAGAAAGATGAAGATAATCTATAACTTAAGCAATTGTTTGGCCATTATTTGAGGTGCCAGGATTATCCCAATATGAAGTTACTTCCTAAAGAACTATGACTTGCAAGGTGACACCGAAACTTAAGGTTTGTCTCTCTTTTTACCCTGCTCTGCAACGACAAAGCTGATCTGCATCCCTTCTTATACTTCAGAAACGGCTCAAACAAGACAGTCAGTGTTGGAAGCTCACCCCTCTGTGTAAGCTCTGAACGCCTTGATACAGACTTTTCCCCTTTAAACAAATCAAATAGGATTTCTACTTCCTAAATAATATCTTTTTTAGTTTTTTATTTATTATCCATGACATTCTGCTGTGCTCTACTCCTCTCATTTAATTGGGTTGAATAGATGTTTTATCTGGTCTAAAACAAAATTTGGAGATGGTTCTATGTCTTAGAGTGTGTTTTAATAGAAAGAACCAGTTTTCAATGTGTTTTAGACTGGATAAAGTAAAATAATGTATTGACTACAAAAATTGATTAATAGTTGCTAAATTGTTAGTTTGATTTGCATTAGTACTTCTTCAGACGTCTATAAATTAAATTATTACTTGTTTGATTTGTTTGTGCAATACATGTGCCAGAAAATATTTATGCACATCACAGCAATTTGAGGAGTAGCAATGCTGTTTATGAGAGTAAATTGATGCGAAGGAATTTGACCACTGTACGTGCTGAATACAGACTAAATTGATGCTATAGAATTTGTCCACTCATGAATGATTCAATGTAATTTAGGTATGTAATCATGAAAAATACCATTGTGCCTTTTGAATCATGCAATTTATATCTGAGCAGATCAAGGGGCCATCAAATTGTGGACTATTGACAATCTGCATTTCACTATGTTTGTGTGCCGTCCATTATAGTTATATTTGATTTAAATTATTGTACAAGAAGCATGGAAACCATGGCAATCTTGTTTCAGATTCTTAAAGTAAGTACGATGCTGAAGATGAAGCCTATAAAGATTCCAATGTAGAACCCAGGATTCCAAACATACTCTTTGAACCAACTATTCCAGTCTTGTGTTTCCTTCACAACATTTCTGGTCTTGCTTCTTGTTGTATTACATGTTAATGACAAGGGCGGACCACATAGTTGGTTTCCTTCGAATGTAGATGCTTTGAACTTTGTGTGACAATGATGGTCCGTTGGAACATGCCCGCTTAAATTGTTATGCGACACATCAAACACTCCCAAACTGTCAATGCTACACAGTTGAGCTGGAAGAGTACCACTTAACTGATTCCAAGAAAGATCTAGTGACTCCATAGCCTTAAGATTTCCTAGATGAGGAGGAATCTCATTGTTGAATTGATTATGGGACAAGTTTAATTGCTTGAGTACCACAAGATTACCCAAACCTGATGGAATGGATCCGCTCAACTCATTGTTGGACACATCAAAGCTTGTGGCTTTGATACTTAAACAGTGGGAAAAGTGCCGAGAATCACCCTTCCATTGTATAGTGATATCAAAGTTATATAGGGAGAGGTCAACCAAGTTATATAGGGATAGTTTCACAGCGCCAACACCATTTCTTCCAAGTGAGTAGAGGAGTTCATTCTTCCAAGAGCTTTCGTTTTGAAGCCACATTAGTCTTGTCAGGTCTTGAGGCAGATTTCCAGTGAGCTTATTGTTTGATAGATCTAGAATTGTGATGCTAGTCAAGTTGCCAATGCATTCAGATATTGTCCCTTCTAGATCATTGTATGCCAGCTTGAGGAAAACTAGACCCTGCAGATAGCAAATCTCCTTTGGAAATGTGCCTGAAAGTTTATTATTGCTGAAATCCACCACCAATGTTGTCCTTTGATCATGAAACCACAGAGTTGGAATTCGTCCGGTAAAGCTATTATTATTCAATGTAACAATGGCAAAGTTCGAAATATTGAAGTTAGACGGTATTTCTCCATAGAGCTTGTTGTCATGCAGTGTCAAATAGTACAGAGAGCTAATATTTCCAATCTCAAAAGGTATCCTGCCTCTCAATTCATTGCCATGCAGCTTTAAGATTTGTAAGGACTGAAGCTTGCTTACATTTGGGATAATGCCTGTCAAATTATTTGCCGAGAGGTCCAATGCAATGAGAAAAGATAGGTTTGAAAGTTGGTTTGGCACTTCACCAGTCAAAAAATTTTCTGCTAATGATAGGTAGCTCAGTCGAGAAAGCTTGCCCAATTGGTCTGGGATATTACCTGTCAAAGAATTATTTGCTAATGACAGGTACTGCAGTTTAGAAAGCTTGCTCAGTTGGTCTGGGATATTACCCGTCAATCTATTAGAAGAAAGAAACAATTCGTAAAGAATTGTACAATTGCTTACTTCAATTGGAATATCTCCGATAAGGTTATTGGAATCGAGAGAAAGCAGACTAAGACTGGAGCAATTTGCAAAAGCTTCCCTCGGTATATAACCGGTGAGCTCGTTAGAATGGAGGTTCAACGATTGGAGAGCAGGTAGCTTACCAAGCTCCCTTGGTATATCACCTGTGAGTGCATTATCAGTGAAATCCAAGTCTTGGAGGGCAGGGCAATTACCCAACTCCCTTGGAATGTTACCTGTGAGTGCATTAGAAGAGAGATCCAAGATCTGGAGGGCAGAACAATTACCCAACTCCCCTGGAATGTTTCCTGTGAGTGCATTATCAGACAGATCCAGGATCTGGAGGGCAGTACAATTACCCAACTCCCTTGGTATATCACCTGTGAGTGCATTAAAAGAGAAACCCAACTCTTGGAGGGTAGGACAATTACCCAACTCCCCTGGAATGTCACCTGTGAGTATATTATAAGAGAGATCCAAGATCTGGAGGGCAGAACAATTAGTAAATCCTTGAGGAATGCTACCCGTCAAGTGGTTTCCACTGAGATCTAGATGATATAGAACAGACCAATTGGTGAACAATGCACTTGGTAGCTCACCCGATAACATGTTAAAACTTAAATTCAAAGACTCTAGAGCAGAAAACATACCTAGGTCTTTTGGAATGTTCCCAGTCATATGATTTCCTCCCAGATCTAAAACCCTAAGGGCAGATAGAGAAGCAAAACAAGCAAAAATTGATCCATTTAACTGGCCCAACACTGTCAATTCCTGCAGATGTTTGCATTTGCATAATTCATCTCCCAGCGGTCCGGATAGTGTTCCATTTCCAACGATATGTATTCCCTGTACATGTGTAGACGAAGAATCGCAAGTGATTCCTGTCCAGTTGCACATCAGACTTCTATTATTTTCATTCCAATCAAGCAAATAATTATATGGATCATAAAGACCATCCTTAAAACGCAAAAGAGCAAAGACATCCTCATCATTATTATGTGCTCCAGCGTGGTGATAGGCGGAAGCTAGAAAGAAGAGCATGAATAACAACAATCTTCCCATTATTGCTGCTTATTCCTGAAAATGTGTGTAATGCTTATTGCTGATTTCCAAATGCAATACTAAAGATTGAATCGAGATTTAAGTACATCAAGACCTTGCATTGGATAGAATGAGTTTATGGCTTGTCATTGTTCTAGAGCCTTTCAGCATAAATAGTAACTAGATCACACATTCTAGCACTGTCAACAACGTTGGCCCTACTCATTTCTTGTCACTGTTGAGCCTTTTAGCATCGACGTCGGCCCAAAATAATGTAAAACAAACGGAAGGAAAAAACGTGGCTTCTTCATTCATATTTTATAAGAAATTCTTTCTAATCCTTCAAAAAAAAAAAAAAAAATTCTTTCTAAGTTTGATTTAATTAATATGTTTTCAGCTGCTGTTGCCATACAGCTGCTATTCATGCTCTACGCTTTAGCAATGTCGTGTTCTTCCGGGTCAACTATGCGAAAGTATTCTAGACAACATAATACGCCAGGCATAGGTTGGCTTGACATGAAATAGGATGTACTTAGCTGGAAAATTGATGGATGCTAAAAAATCTATTCTATTTTATTCTTTTCCGGCTAGTGATGGTGGCTTCTAGTGTGGAACTGGAAATGGCCCAACCAAGACTTGACTTCGCAATGGTGTCTCATTCTTCAAATGATGACCCACTTTAAGCAATGGCGGCAATAGCCCACAAAAATCTTCAAAAGATTATAAATTCAATTCTCAAAATCAACAAATAAACTCAAAAGGAAATAGAACCTGAAAGGAAAGGCTCATCTTGTATATCATTGTTTTAGCACCAACATGGTTGTATAAGTTAGAAATATGAAAGACACAGCAAAGAGGAGCTAAGGAATGAACCACTTTGTCCACGAAACAAGATGAATCTTTAGTCAATACGAGATCAATATTTATACACAAGTGTAGTGCCATATTAGGCAAAGGTGAAAAGGTAAAGGTGCATGTCTCCTTATAAGGAGAATCCGAACACCCTCCCTGCAACTTTAGACTTTTCATCATAATATTTGTACTTCATAATTAAAGATGCCTCCAACCATCCGCAAACAGACCAATTCTCTACATGCAATAGATGTAATAACATACTCTGCCTCGTTAGATCTGTGTCATTGCACTTGAATACCTAGGGTCTATCATCTCAAAAACTGTAGACAATCGAACTTTCACGTGATGTAAATATGGTAAATTATTGCAAACAAAAATAGTATCATTGACATATAAGGCAATGAAAATATAAAAAGACCCTTCTCTTCTAAAGTAAATGTTCAAGTCATTCACGCTAGGAAGGAATCCAGAAACCAAGTGCTTTTGTCCAAGTTTTTTGATGTTGGAATCAACCATATATTCTACAATCCATTGTATCATCTTTCATGCTCGGCGTGCAACAGCATCATGAGCAACCCCGAACAACCTCATCAAGATTAACATGATCTTCCTTATCAATATTAGCAACATCATCATTAGCAAAATGATGAACAAAGTCAAGGACATCAAAAGCAATGGCAGATATGACACTCTGCCCCCTTTAGGCAAGTGGTCTCTGCAGCTTCTGGGTTCTCGATGGCGCTCGGTTTGGACGTGGGCATGGAGCTCACTTCCCCCACCGAAGATTAGGGTGCTTCTGTGGCAGGTGGTGCACCGTTGTATCAGGGTGAATGTCCTTGTGAGTCAGTTTAGGCTGGGTGTGAGCCCTCTTTGCCCTTGTTGTGGCCTTCATCGTGAGACTGTGGAGCATTGTTCGGTTTTATGCCCTCACTTGCGGTCGCCTCGGGATTGGGTCGGGCTCGCTTTAGTGAGATTGACTAGCCGGCGATTCTTTGCTTCATGTGTATCCCGGTGCTTGGCAGCTCTTGCGGCAAAGAAGCCTTGCATCCGTGTGTGGCTTGGTTGGTGTGGTTGATTTGGAAGCGGCGCTTGTGGATCTTTCAGGGATTCACACCATGCGACCTCTCGATTCCTCGACTTCGGTACAAGCTATTTCAAAGCTTTACGGTGTTCCCGGGATTAGTAGAGCAGAAGTTTGCCATTTGGCGGGACTTTTTGGGTGTTGTAGATGGTGATGGTCGGTTTGTATAGCAGTAGAGTTGCAGTTTTTTTGTGAGTTTGTTGTGGAGTGTCGAGGTATCGCTGTCTCTTTGGGGCAGTTCTCCTTCCTCCTCACTTGCCTTGTAACATTACCATTCTTTTAATATATTGATGACAAAGTTCTTAAAAAAAAAAAAAGCAATGGTAGATTCATTAATAGGAGCAGGGGGTAGTGACAAGAACATGATTTCATCATCAAAAGGAAGAATAAGTATATGGAAAGCTTATCAAAAGTAGCAATATCCCGAAAGCGATATGCTCTGGCATTAGGGAATATCTAAGGAAAATAGCTTTCTTAGCAACATCATCAATCTTTCTACATTTTGTTTTTGTCAATAGGAATATGAACATAAGAAGTACAGTCAACCAAAACTGCCCAACTTAGCAACATCGGGTTTAACATCAGACCAGACTTCTAATGAAGTTTTGCCTTTCAAAAAATAAGTGAGCAATCGATTCTGCACATACACAGCCGTGCCAACAACTTCTGCACAAAAACACACATCCAAACCAGCACAAATAAGCATGCAATGCACAACGTTCTTGATGGCGGGATTTTTCCTCTCAGCAACACCATTCTGTTGAGGAGAATAAGGCGCAGTGTATTCATGAATAATGCATGAATCTGCACAAACTTTGTCAAATGCCAAAGACTTATATTTGCCACCATTATCAGTTCGCAATCTTTGAATCATTGTTCTAATTTGGACTCCTACCATCTTTAGTATAAAAGACTGATAATACTTCAAATTTTCTAGGAACAAAGTACATAAATGTATAGCCAAAGAGAATCACAAAATGACCGAATGGGCCACAGAGTTCGAACGCGCAAGTCCTAAGACACGCATAGCACAATGTCCTCCTCCTGAGAATGGGTGGCAATGTGGCTTATCAATAGCACATGCCTCACAGACACCCAGTACTCCACAAGATCATCACAGCTCATGTCTAGTAGAGCTTGAAAGGTAGCATGACAAAATGTTGATGCCACAAAGTATTGATATCGTCACCACGAGATATCACAACATTAGCAAAACCATCATTCATCTTGAGTTCATAAAGATTGCCTTTGACAAAAACCTATGGCAAAAACAAAACCATCTTTTTCAAAGCGCTAGACATGCCTATCAAACTGAATACCTCCAATAAGATTCTAAGTAGCATACTAGCCAATTCCAGTGAGATTCTCAAAAAGAGACCATCCATGAGCCTAAGCGACCATCCAAGGGTCTTCATATTTAGGGACCATCCAAAGGTCTTCGTATTTAGCGACCATCCAAAGGTCTTCATATTTAGAGACCATCCAAGGGTCTTCATTGAAGGGTCTTCATATTTGGTGACCATCCATGGGTCTTTATATTTCGCAACCATCCAAGGGTTTACATATCTAGCAATCATCCAAAGGTTATCATATTTAAAGCTCATATCTTAAAAGAGGTTTCCATGCATTTTCAAAGAGCCATAAAGAACTATCACCAATAGAGATGCCAAACAACAACATGACAAGCTCCTGTGGGATTCACCTATATAGTGGTGTTATACGTCATTTGCATTCCTCAAGTTGGACAAAAGCCCCACTTATAAGGATTTGCATCAAGAAAACCCCCCCTTATATGGTTGTATATTTTCTTCTATTTTATACCCCGACCTTAGATTTGCCCCATAATATTTTCTTAATTATAGTAATCTTATAGGACTTGAGTCTCAAGCTTCATGTCCTAGTATACCCCTTCCCTTAAAATTTACAGTTTTAAAACTAGAAAAATGTATAAAGTGCCTTACATATACGTACGGTAATCCATAGTAAAAACACCCCTCCCGACCACTCACATGTTTTTTAAGGTTCAATAATGTGAACCCCCCTTCACTTGGATAAGCTTTGATACAAAATGTACGTTTGCCTGTTAAATTAGCAAGAAAACCTATAGCAATGAGGCAAGAAATAAAACCGAAGCAAGGCCAACGAATTTCAACACTAAAACCTATATCCAGATACATCCAAAATTTCATGCCTCCTCAACATACATCCTTAATCAACATCCATGAAAGTGTTAGTTTCAAGCACATTATATATATATCTCTTACCAGGTGGACCTCATTATGAATTTCAAGAAACAGTTTATGCTTTGTATCAAAGTTCTTATAGTTACAATTCATCTTCCAATATCAATCCCCAAGAAAAATTTTCAATTAGAAATATTCACTCAGTCAATCTCCAATGAGACTTGCCAATCATAGATATTCAATTATTCAATCTCCAATGGGATTTGCCAATTAAGGATATTCAGTAGTCAATCTCCAATGAGATTTTGCAATTTCAGTAAGTCAATTTCCAATGAGATGTTCCAATTTCCAGTAAGTCAATCTCCAATTTAAGTAACTCAATCTCTGTGACGCTCCCCGGACCTATACGATGCTCCCATCGTATACATACGGGAAATCCCCTCTTCTATGGAGACAATACCACCATAGAAAGGCCCTCCGTCTGACTCGGACCACTTGTGATGACAAGTGTCCGGGTGAAGGACACGGAGGTGTCATTCCCCACGCCTTCGATGGGAATCCTAATAGCGAAAGCGTACATACAAGGTTAGCACCTGGCAATAATACAAATAAATAATATACCACCACACCACGAAGGGTGGTCCATCATCATCAGTCCATGACATCCAGAACATCAACCATAATAAAGGAAATGCACCATAAACAACGGTTCTACCCCAGCTCAGACTCATGGAAATCAACTGAGGCCAAGGCCTCCGGACAACAACAGACAGAATCATAACAATGGCGTTGGCTGGCATAGAACAATGGTTAAGGTAGTCCACTCCATCCGCCCCTCCTGTGCACACCTTGCAGATAGGCTGGAACATGCTATGGCGTGATTGTAGCCTTCCGGAGACGCAATCCCATGGAATCACCCTATGGAACTACTCCGGGTTACATCTCCCCAGTTCGATGAGGCAGGTTGGAGAGGCGTCCCCTCCCCGAGTATGACCGGATCCCCGGGTAATCGTGCCCCAATGACCCCCCACGTTCGTACCCAACTTAGTCCCCTAAATCTAAAGGCTGGCTCACACCGCCTCGAGCCCGGCGCCAAGAATATTGGCTCGACACTGCACCCAGAAGTGTCGGACCCATACGACCCTCTCTCAAGGACGGCTATAAGCCTAGCACACTGTAGGAGTCCCGTAGCCACGCCAGGCGAGACTCCACCCCCGATTCACCATCGTACTTGTTATCTGATGTTGAATCACCTCATAGCATCCCCAACCAGGTGGGCTCTTGTGCACAGGCCGCATTTACTGGGAATTAAGAGGTCCTATCTAATTAGCTTTCAGGTCTCTACCCCCTTTAAACCCATACATCACAGGAGGAACAGAAAGAGAGAACAAAATCTGATACAACATCCATAATCATCATAAATAGATCATAACATAGAATCTAATCATCCATCTACCTCAAACAAGGGTTAGCATAGCACACAACTACCTAGAACTGACCTGTGTCCTGGCTGGACCCATTGTCTCGAAGAACATCCATAGAACTGGTCAGGTGTTAGGTTGTAACAGCTTCCTCCTTCCTCTGCTCTTCCCAAACTCGAATTTAGGCAAAACTAGGATGGGGAGCTCAATGTACCACCCAAAGATGGCAACCTGCCCTTGGCCAATCGAGTGAGGCCAAGTGGCACGTTCTAGCTAGCCCAATTGGCTAACTAATACCATTAGTTAGTGTACTTAGGTTAGTTTAATGTTTACAATCCCTCTTATGTTAATCCCCAATGTTTCCAATACCTTAGTGACGTGTCAGGTTAGGTATACGTATACCGTATACTTACATGGAACGTCACAATATCCAATGAGATTTTTCAAATTTTCAGTAAGTCAATCTCCAATTGAATTTTCCAATTTCGGTAAGTCAATATCCAATGAGATTTTCAATTAGATACTGGCCAATTTCCAGTCAATCTCCAAGGAGATTCTGAAGAATATAACTTGCCAAATTTTTAGTTTGCAGTAACATATTTGTCAATTTTCGATGACATGACTTCTAGTTTGCATCTTCAATGAGATTTTCAATACACGCTAGAAATTCATAAATTTATCTACAATGAGATAGAAAAAGAACAAGACATATGCCAAAATATGATATTCTTCATCACCATATGCAGTTAGAGCATGTACAGATACATCATTCAATTTTAACCCATATGTATACATATACCGTGGTGCAGGCCCAATGACACGTCCATTTTAAAGAAATCAATCGACACCTTGGATTGTCAGATCCAAAATCTATAAACATAAAAATTGGTGTTCCTACCATAACAACTTGTTCATGCCCACAACTTGCATGCCGACAACGAAAAATTAAATCCATAATTTAAGAATAATACACACATGGGTCACCAAATACGATTTCTACAATGTAGCTAGTAGATAAAGCCAAATGCTAAAATTTCAAAGCACATGCCCACTGTTCAATAATCAAAAATTTGCAAAACACTCTCATGCTTTGATGCTTAACTTTCATGTAACTTGACTTCCATGCTTAACTTTTAAAACAGTTGAATCACGAATGTGAGCGACGATAGAGATAGACCATACCGTAGGGGAACTGCTTGCTGTAGCGCCGACCGCTAGTGCACGTACAACTGGCTAAAGTCTATGCTTACCCAGCTAGTTAAGAGCAAATTTTGAGGCATGGATTCCAATGGTAGGCAGGATTCCAATACTATGGGCAAAATTTTAGGCAGGATTCCAATACTCTGAATCTCTCTTCGACAAGCAACAAATGACAAAGTCTTCAGTTTCAAATCAAAGGTTTTAGACAATTCCAGCATGCTGCTAATAGCTATTAGGAACCAAGAGGCAGCTGTTAGATAGCTTGTTAGGCATATATCTTCGGATCCATATCTGAAGTTACAATGATGGTTTTGGAGATTCACAGGTGCAGCAAGAGGATATAGTTAATCACCAACAAAGAATTAAACTATTCAACATGAATACTACTTTTTATCCTTTCTTTTCTCCTACAATCTTAAAATAGGGCTAGTCATTAAAATTTCGATAACTCAAAAAGAACTAATCCTTTTTGGCTCTGAGTTCTTTCCAGCAAGCTTCAGATCGCATGAATCTAATCTATATTAAGAGAGTTATGGCCTTCCAAAGCCGGCCTATCTTTTTACTCCATAGCTGCGACTTTCTACTTTTGCTTTTGCATCTACATAATGCTAATGCTTATAGATTGTAACGAACCTAGCTCGGATACCATGTTAGAAATATGAAAGACACAGCAAAGAGAACCTAAGGAATGAACAACTTTGCCCACAAAACAAGATGAATCCTTATTGAATATGAAATCAATGTTTATACACAAGTGTAGTGCCATATTAGGCGAAGAATACCATATTAGGCAAAGGTGAAAAGGTAAAGGTGCATGTCTCCTTATAAGGAGAATCCGAGCAGTATATTGTTGTCAGGGGTTGTTGGTCAACGTATGCGAGAGCCTTTTATCAATAAGCCTTTTATCAATGACACATCGCAGAGTTGCTCCTGAAAGGAAATTTGATGTTGCTGATTGTTGGTGTAGCCATGATTTTTTTTTCCATATTGTTGCAAGCAGTTTGTGACCCAAATTTGATTTTTGGGGATGTTTGTTGTGACGCACCAGGAGGCGCTCATGATACGAATCACTTCTACAAGTCTCCTCTATATGCCAAATTGTCTAGGAGACGGATCTTGAGTGGTCCTTCGAAGCGTTTGCATGGTAGAAGAGTGTTACCTTATATCATAGCAGATTCGGGATATCCCACCTCAGAATACATGCTCATTGTAAAAAAGAAGAAAAGAAGTGATCCCCGAGATCTAGTCTTTTCAAAACACTTGTCTCAGGCTAGAGTTGTTATAGAGAATGCCTTGCTTTGTTAAAAGGACGATGGAACATATTGAAAGACTTACCTGTTCGCATGCCCCATGCTCCTAACGTGGTCATTGTGTACTGCACAACTACCTTCAGATGGAAAATGAAGATGAATTTTATGATGGTCATGTGATTTTGTATGGTGATGAGCCACTAAATCAAGGGAAGACTGCTCGCAGACGAGATGGCAAATTGCTAAGGGACACTGTTTTTGAATACATGAAAGAGAAAAATCGTTTATGAATTGTAGATCCAGGTAGATTATTGGATTGTATTTGTGAGTTTACATATTTTTGAAATAAGTCGTATTTAATTAAAGTGGGACTCATTCCATTCCCACTTTTTTTCGGAACCCTGTTATTTTACACAAAAAGGAGCACCCCGACCCGAAAACTGTCCTTAATTCGAATTTTTGTCTGTTACTGTGCATCCAAGCATGCTCCCAGTTTTCTTGGATAATGAGTCGAGTCCCAGTTTTGGGGCTTATTTGTCATTCAAAATAAAAGTTTTTCGCGTGAGGGTGAATTCCTTTACTAAGACATTTTGGCTCTATTTTCTTTGGTGGGTAGACAAAAGATCACAAATTTCAACAAAAATTAAGCAAATTGTTTACTTAATCACCAAAAAATACTAGTTTTGAGATACCTTATATTTATAAATGGGCTTATTACAATATATATTACAGTGGGTGAAGCGACCATAGTGGCCGTGTTATCACAATGATTACACCCTCTTCACACATGAACCACATAGTGCAAACGGCCCTCTTCTCGGTATCTTTCTTCAATGAACTGGTCTTTTCATCTGACCCAAGCATGTACTATCTGGTCGAGATAAGGACTGCAAAAGACAAAATCAAGTTAGTCAAGTGATGCTACAGGGAAAAAAAATGAAATAAAACACAGCTTCTCCGGGGCCATTTTGGAAAATACAAATAGAGCCTTTCTCAACTCATGAGTCGAAAAGGCAGCTCAAAGCTTAAAAACGCAGCTTTTAGGGAGTCGGAAGGCCTTTCGACTCAGCGAAGTCGAGAAAGGCGGCTTTAAAGCAAAAACGCAGCTTTTAGGGGAAGGCCTTTCTCAACTTCGCGAGTCGAAAGGCAACTCAAAAGCAAAAACGCCAGCTTTTTAGGGCCGAAGGCCTTTCTCGACTCGCGCGAAGTCGAGAAAGGCAAGGCAAAAGAAAAAACTGTTTTAGGGGTTAGAAGGCCTTTCGACTTCGCGAGAAGCCGGGAAAGGCACTCAAAAGTTTAAAAACACATTTTAGGGGTCGAAAGGCCTTTCTCGATTCAAGCCCGGAAAGGCAGCGGCTTAAAAACGCAGCTTTTATTATTTCTCGACTCGCCGGTCGAGAAAGGCGGCTTCAGCAAAAAAACGCAGTTTTTAGCGGTCGAAAGGCCTTTCTCGACTTCAGCGAAATGTCGAGAAAGGCTTATCAACAAAAAAAAAACGCAGTTTTAGCGGTCGAAGGCCTTTCTCGACTTCGAGAAGGAAAGGCATTCAAGTAAAAAGTCAATTTCAAGGGCGAGAGATTATTTTTGCGGAGCATCATTCTATCTATCCATCTAATTTTCCACCATAGTTTATTATTCTATCACATATTAGTACTTTATACTACCACAATTAGCACACAATTAGCATATAATTAGTACACATTAGCACACATTAGCATTTTTATACATTAGTACACATTAGTATTAGCACATTAGTTTTTAGCACACATTTAATGTGTGCTAGCACACATTTAATGTGTTAAATTTTTCCCTTAGAATAAGAATATATGCCTAGAAAACAACCATGGCAACATAATGTTCAACGTGTGAAATATTAGGCACGGCCACATGTGCCATTTTATTACCCCCATATACGTTTCCCTATATGGGAGAGGAGGGGGCCTCCAAAAAGAGGAGAGCACCTCTAAAAATGTCAAGGAAATGGAAAGGGGGGGCAAAAAAAAAATTGAAAAATGTGACCTCCACATTAAAAGTGGGGCCACCCTAAAAATTTGAAAAAAAGGAGTGTACTTTCTTTTTTAACATATTATTTTACCCCTTTTTTTCTAATACCCCGCCTTTTTTTCCCGCCCATGGTTGAATTTTAAAATTTGGTACATACCTTTGAGACGAAGCCTTTGTACCACTAGACTCTTTGTTTCCGGAAGAAGCTTCATAGCCATAGCTTCCATCGGAGTTGACCCGTAACCAAAGCTTCATCAAGGCAAAATAAGCCACACCGCATTCGATTAGCCCGATTTTCAAGGCCGAGAGCCCAAGCCGATGCACAATCAATCATTGCCTCGCTTTATTATCCCAGTTTTTACGTCTTCACCTTTAAACCGGTGCTTCCTATCCCCCCACCGGATCCAAAACCCGTCTGCTTTCAGCAAATGGATCTTCTTCTAATCGATTCTCCTTCTAGCTTTTCTCCCTGGGCGCCGCAAACCGGTTTGTTTCATGGGCCCGGAGAATATGACAACATTCCTTTTATGACACATTCTTATATGCAAGTCGAGTTCTTGTCTGCAAGAAATCGGACTCAAAGACCCTTCAACGTAATGATCCCCGTATTTGATACCAGGCTCTTCTTCCTGGGCCCTTTCTTCACAGCTGATGAGAGGCTCGATTTCTCCGTTCTTCCAGATTTCGTCTGTGACTCCTAATTCAGGAAATGAAGAGGTGTCCTCAGAATACAGGATGATCGGAATGGGAAGGAAGAGGAGGAGCATAGAACCGGCGAATGACAGTCGCAGGGCATGGATGGAGAGCTTGAGCTGGAACAGGGAGGTGCTTCACCATAAACAGAAGCACAAGGATTACGGCGTTTTGAGAGGAGTGCCACATAGCGGTCTTAGAGATTCCTCTGTATCTACAAATAGACAACAAGAAATTATGCTATGATCTCAGTTTTATGTGATTCTTCAACTCCATATTCCTTTGGCTTCAGCACAAACGAAGGAGCTGGCATCGTTGGAGTAGAACGACTGGAATGCGAGGGTGAAGATCCCCACCGCAAGTATTCCTTTATTCTGCTGCTCCCTGGGCGCCGCAGAACCGCAGAACCGCAGAACAATGGTTCTAGCGTTTTGCCCTTATCTGACCGCTACAGAATCGAAGGGTTTAAACGCCAGACTGCCGCCAGAAGGATTTAATCGCCAGACTGCCGCCATAGCCAAGCTCGAGGTAAGATTTTGCATTAATAAAGGTAAGAAAGAAGCCGCCATAGCATCTGCAAGACCTGATAGTGGAATCCGAACCCCTACAGCCTGCCAGATCTTCCTAATCCCCTGTTTTTCCTCTGTTTGTTGTGAGGGATTGATATTTTGATAGAGGAAGATGAAGATACCGGAACTTATGGAAAGCTTTTTTTGCAGCAGATGGATGAAGGTGTTAAACCCTTGTTTGCATCACGGCGCCCTCCATACCCAGATCTCGCCTCGCGAATGTGCAAAGAATGTCCATTTGTGTTAGTGCAAATTTTTGGACTCAATGCTCTGCTTTTATGCTCTGCTTCTTTACTACCCAAGCGTATGACGCAAATCGTCTGCTTGATCCGGAGTTCTGCAAATCGTCTGCTTGATCCGGAGTCTCCATTTGTGTTAGTGCTTGCCCATTCTCGCCTCGCGAGGCGAGTAAAAAAATTTTGTTGTCATTATATTTAATATAATAATAATTTAGTTTATTAATGTATTTTTAATATTTATTTATTAATAAAGCTATAGTTATTAATACTTATATATTTATTCATATTTATTATTATTATTATTATTTATTTTATTTATTATTTTGGAAAGGGTGGGGGGAGACTCTTGCCCCCCCCTTTGCCCCTCCCTCTCCTCTTTTTTTATTTATTATTTTGGAAAGGTTGGGGGAGACCCTTGCCCTTTGCCCCAAACCTCTCCTCTTCTTTGCCCCTTTGCTCTTCTCTACCCTCCCTCCTCGTTTGCCTCTTGCTCTCTCTCCCCTTCCCCCCTCCCCTTTCCCTCCTCCTTCTTCCAACGTATCCCCTCCCCTTTTGCCCTTTTTCCCTCCTCTCCCTCCTCTTCTTCCAACTTAGCCCCTTCCCTCTTCTTCCTACTTAGCCCCTTCCCCCTCTTCAACTCCCCCTCCCTCCTCCTCCTACCCTTCTCCTTATCAAGGTGTGCCCCATCTCCCTCCCCCTGAGATTCGAGAAAAATTCCCCAAATTCCCAAAATTCGAGATTTGTCCCACTTTAATTAAATACGACTTAAATGTGAGTTTATACATTTGTGAATTGTGAGTTGACATGAATTGTGAGTTCACACATATTCTTCCAAGTTTACATGAATTGTGATTTTACATGAATTGTGAGTTCACACATACTTGTGAGTTTACACATAGTAAATATATTTTACATGTTGAACATGCATTAGCACAACCAAACATTACTAACATAAACATCAAATAAACAAAATAAACAATGTCAATGAACATATAGTAGCATATTAAACACACAAACATATATTTAAATGATAGATACCACTCTCACTTAACACATAAACAAAAAAGATAAGTAAAGAAATCAAAAGGGATGACCTTGGGATGTTTGAGTGCCAGGAAAACCAGCATCATGCATATTCGAGCCTTCAAGGTCAAATATACTGGTTGGACGTCCTTGAAGCCGGATCTGCAACTGCATTTTCATCTGCGTCAGTTGCAATTGAAACTCCTCTTTCCGTTTCATAGCTTCAAGTGCCAACAATTCTTGCCTTCGAATTGCATCTTCACATCTAGCTTCTGCCTCTTTCCTAGCCTGTCAAATTTCGTGGCAATCGGAGTACCGAGCAGCCCGGAGTGATTGATTCTGGCTGGCCCGGAATCACAATTTCATGATTTTGTGATTTTTTTTTTTTTTGGGTGAAAGGTATCCGTTATCAACCCATTAAAGAATAGAATAGAATAGAAAGAAATCAGGGATTTTGTACCCCTTATCAACCATTAAAATTAAAAGAGGGTTTTAATGGTTTATTACTTAGCTAATATTTATTATTAACGATTTTAGCTAATGTTGGTACTATTTGAACTAGTAATTAACAAGGGCCAGGGGCAACTTGTCGGCAGTACCGAGTACTGCATTCTTACAAACTGGGTTTGCTATAAAACGGGTGGTCACTCCAAAGTATTAGACGTGCTGATAAAAGCACTAGAATTGTAGGATTTTGGAAATCTAATTGTAATTCTAGCATAGGGTTTTATCTGAATATGTCTAATATGGCAAAGAGTACTGCTTTTCAAACCACTTGGGAAGTGGAAAAGCGTGAACTTAAAAGTGTTTCAATACACAAGTTAGTTCAAAATTCAGCTCATCTTCAGTGGAAGATAGCGTCCATTGAACAACAAGTCCATAATTTGATAATTGAGGATTTTTGTCATTATCGCGACAAAATGAACAAGGAATTATCAAGAATAATTCTGTCCAGATTCCAGCTAAGGGAGCTGTTTAATGTTGGAACGAGATCGTTGCATATCATCAGTTGCAAGAACTGCAACAAACTGGGGATTTGAGGGCATATGAGCAAGAACTTCGGAAGTTATTTGCTAATGTCCAGCCCATGGACGATGAAATGCAGGTTGCATATTTTGTGCATGGTATACAAGATACTGCACTTAAGATGAAGCTTAAAAGGTTGCATCCAAAGGATTTGGATACTGCAATATTCTATGCTTGTATATGCAGTCCTAAAAATTGCTTAAAAAGCGATGAACAATCGGGTTGTTCAGTTAACTTGGAAGGACACACGTCTAGTGGTAAAATAAGACATGATGTCGGGTATTCCAAGAGAAAGGGCAGTATGAGCATGAAGAATGTTGTTTTGCAGGAAAAGCCTTGTTTAAACTGTGGAAAGAAGGGATATACCGTTTGGGATTGTCCAAATCTTTCCGATAAAAGTTGACCAATCTTTTTTAGACTAGGTTGGTAGAAGCTTTTTAACTCATCCCATGTGCATGGAAATTGTGTGAATGAATAGAAATTTACTTGTTGGTAGTTTTTCGGGTTTCCAGCAAATTTTGTGAAATTTTCTCTTGTATGGAGATTAGTCAATGCGACTATGAAAAATGCAAACAAGAATTTTATACTAGGGTATAAATATTTGTTAAGGGTTTTGAACACACTCTCAAATAAATAGGTACTCGATAAAGCCTTTATTGTGGAAACAATAAACGTTGGGGTGCTAAGTAATGCATAGTGCATAGTGCAAATGGGATTACCTCTCTAGCGAATTTATTGTGATTAACTGGTTAAATGACAGGGTCACATGTCAAGGTGGCAAATTATCGACAACAGGTTAATCCCATGCTCACGAGGGGCCCACACCACTATCTGTGCACCCATCTACCCATGAAAAAGCACAGGGTGATTGCTTCCATTCGCACAGGTGCACACCACCTCCGCATTGAGACCGGGAGATGGATTCGGGAGCCGCTGCGGAGGACGAGAAGTCCGCCAATCCCGCCAACAGGCCCATTGAGGATGAAAGTCACGCCTCCGTGCCCTGTCCGCTGCACGGCATATCCGGGCTCGTTATGCTTGGTTAGTTGTGCCCCATCAGGCCTTGCATGAGCTACTGAGCACGACCTCTGTAGGCTTGTTGGGATCGTACCTCCAGGAGGTAATGGATACGCGGACACAGTTATGCCCCCCTGTCCGACATTAACCTCAGTTGTACTTGTGATTATGTATATAATTGTGCAGTATGTCAGCATCCTTATTGCTACTAAGGTTTTTCCCCCGAAAACCCTTCGGGGCGGGGGTTTTTTAATCCTGGTAGTAATACGCCTACTGCTCTCTCTTTGTACTTGGGTCCCATAGGCCTGTTGGTCTCCGTGGACGATAAAATCATATTCTATTCTATTCTATTCTATTCTATTCTATTCTATTCTATTCTATTCTATTCTTTAACCATGTGATACTAAGTGACAACATCATTTTAGTGGATGCTTATATGAACTAGGAAAGCAAATTAATTCAGTGAAATTTAAACATCTGGGATGTTTAAGGAAGAGACAAGTCCTAACTCGTCTCAAAGTAGAGCACACTTAGAGATGTTATTAATCCTAAGTTCAAATGAGCAATCTGGGATTAGGCCTAGACTAAATTTTGGAAATTTCACCTAGGGGCTATAATCATAGAAACAAGGTTTCTCAATAAGTCAATTTTCTTCGAAATACATTAATTTTCTAGTGCAGAAATCAAGAAATTTTGTTTCTGAATGATAGCTAGCTATCAAGAAGATGGCACATAATTGCCCAGATCTAGTAGTAGGAATCACTTGCCACATTAGGGCTTAAGCTACATTCCGTCTATTACTGGTTACAAACCAGGGAGAAGCATGACATGTATTGTCAGCCTTCGGGGTTTCAAGGTTTATGCATTTCAAAATTAAGACCTTGTTTGTATGTTTCAATTTAAATGTTTTGATTCACTCTAACAATTTCATTAGATTACTTTATTTGACATTGGTTAGAAAATCTCTACATACCTTGTTGTAAGCAAGGAAAGTTCTGAGTCAAATTATGGATGAGAATTGACCCTAAGTTACTTTGGGATTATACAGTATGTATATCCTAAGACACTTACACCAGTGTGTTCAATCAAAATTTTGGATCAAACATACGCGCTGCACATTACTCGAGCCAGGCTTGAGTAATTGCGATAGTAGTACTTTTGGAAAGTAATACGCATGGAAAATCTATTGAAGTAATGACTATGTGCAGACAAAAAGGACTCATCCGAATTGGCTCTTGCAGCACATAATTCATGAGCAAATTCGTTAGAAAACGATAATGTTCCTAACAATTGTACTTCAATAATTACTCTGGCCGCAAGGAATTGCTTCCATGGGGGATGGAGGGAGGGAGGTTTCATGATGCAAGGACGTGCAAGTTAAGCATAAGTTTGGGGATTGAAAAATTTTCTTGACGTAATTGCCTAGTGCTAGGACCATGTGAGTTCAATGGAATGCAAAACTTCATATAATCTCTTGAAGAGAGTTCAAGAGTAGAATCAATGGGAAACTTTTGACAAGGTCAAAACTATAACATTGATAGTTCAATTTGAATGGAGAGTGCTATTCTTGACAGGGTCAAGTAGCTGTAGCATTAGTAGTTCGAATTGAGTTGTAACTATTTGGATAAGGCATGCATAGTGATTGTGCTTGTAAAATGATATAGTCATAAGAAGGGCAGGGTTATGTGTAACCGTATGAACCTCCAGTGGGCATTCATATGTGGAAAGCATAACTGTATCACTTGGTATGTGATAGGATTTATGAGTCATGTGTAGTGTAACCATGACAAATTGTATGCTTGACTAGTGGCGTGAGCCTTAGTACAACGTGTATACATGGGTAAGATACCTTAGTTATTGAGGTATGAATAAAACATAAAGTGTTTTCTTATGATGCAATGATCTTTTTGAGATCAGCAAGGCATATTAAAAAGATCAATTGGGGTTTGATAACCATGACTGGGTACTGGTTTATCGAATAAGGTCGTAGTTTTCTTGGAAAAAAGGAGAACCTACATACTGACAAGCCATGATATTTGGAATTTAATATCGCATAAGAAACATGGTACCTTATAAGTTGAGCACATAAGAGGTAAAGGTGTTATCTTTGCCAATTTGATACATTGAGTTACGAGTCAAAGTTGGACTTTGGCGATGCCATAATTGGTATATTAGACTATCTAAGTCGGTAGTAGTCAATATTGTTGATGTTACTAGCACTCGTTGCTATAACATGAGTGCAATAGAACCAAGGTCTAGTTGAGATCTTAGGACTCATGTCCAAAGACATGAATACCTGGAACTGATTTCAATTAGTCTATTGCATGATAGAGTTGCAATACTGCATGAATGCAAACATGGTTTGCAAAAAGTCAAGTAAGGCTAGGAGCTATGCAATTAAGCATAGAGGCAAAGGTCCATTAGGACGAGGGTGAACATGCCATTCAAAGGGTAGATATTTGATGATCCTTAATGGGAGAATTTACTCTATGATATGCTGGATCTTTTAAAGTAGAAAAGGCTGGATAAACAACATATGAGTTGGACTTACTATAGGACTTGAAGATTCATCCTGTTAGGATCCATCCTGTTAGTCTTGAGAGTATACCGTTGTTTTAAACGCCTCTGTAACGGCGTACTTCTTTTATATAAAGAGTGGGCAGCTGTGCATTAGGGATATTTTAATATATCGGATCTTGTGGCGAGATTGGTCTCCCAAGGACGCCACACTCAGACTGAGAGACGGTGGAAATTGTGCAATAGTTCCCTCGACTAGTTGGTCAACCCTGAGGACAAGGTCCTTTGGGGAGGGGAGGAATCTTACAGGTGCTTCCAGAGGCATTGCCAGAATCGGGCCCTTGACAGATGTCTATGAGCATGGGAGTACCATTAGTCAGGTCACACGGTGACTGGAATGACTGCCGGACCATATGTCCGTAATCGGTCTATGGTGACGTAATATGAGAGTAAGGGAATTTAGTGCTAAGGGTTAGTACTAAAGGAAATGGGTTAATATTAACATCAGAGTATTGCTATGGACCTATATCGGTCACTAGGGGCACTAATATTAGTTAATAATATTAGTTGCGGAAGCAGGGCATGTGATACAAATGGTTGCCGGTAGCTAACGATGCAAGTTAATGTTAGTGGTATAGTGTTAGTTATTAGCACTAGAGATGTGAATGTATTAATATAAAGAAATAAAAAGTTAGCAAGGTTAAAATGTTAATATTATAAAGACACGTGGCATGTTATGGTTCGATGGAGCAAAGATCTGTTATAAGAACAGATCGAGCAGACCTATAACAGGCCGAAGAGTCGGATCTGCAAGTCGTGGCTGTTGTTAACGGAATGGATTCCGATAGTAGTTATCCGCTGCCTTCAATTCAACGCACTCCTTCGCCACGTCATCCTTTAGCCACATAGACTTGTCCACCTCATTAATCCATGACTCCAATAGTCATACCCTTTCCAATAACCATGTCCTTTCCCAAAAGACATGTCCTCGTGACCTTTCATATGCCCTTTCACCTGCTTACATAAACTGTCCTATTTCCCATATTCACAACACATTCAACTCAAGTATTCCACAACTACGGGGGAGCCCTTCCAGTCTGCAACTGTCTCAAGACAGATATGTACTCTCATATTCATACATGAATATATGATTCCATAATCTATTCAATTATGTGTGAATATATAAGGTTCTTGTTTTTTCTGCCATATGCATCATATTTAATTTCATGGTATCAGAGCTTGGTTTCTCACGATCCAAGCAATGGCCAAGAAATCAAGAATCCAACGTTCTATTTCTCGCATCAATAAGAGAATCGCACGACGAAGAGAATCAAGAATACGGAAGGCAATATTCAAAGTAAATCAGAGATTAGCAGCACGAAGAAATGGCGTTTTCCGCAGAAGAAGCGCATTTTTGAGGCTGACAGAAATTCTCTGAATTTTTTTTTACCCCCCTGATTGATTTTTTATAATCAAATCACAATCATGGCTGCTACTTTAACCGAGACACATCGTCTCATAGAGAGATTTGACGGCGTCGGTTTCCATCACTGGAAACTTAAAATGAAGATGCTACTTCTAGAAAACGATTTATGGAAGATGGTTGATGGTTCTGAAGCGCGACCAACTGGCCAAGAAGAGAAGGCCAAATGGGAGGCCCGAGATGGTAGAGCACTCGCTACTATCATACTCAATCTGAAGGACAATGTGGTGACTCATGTCAGCAGCGCCAA
The DNA here is from genome assembly GCA_021234155.1 of Isoetes taiwanensis. Taxonomy (NCBI): domain Eukaryota; kingdom Viridiplantae; phylum Streptophyta; class Lycopodiopsida; order Isoetales; family Isoetaceae; genus Isoetes; species Isoetes taiwanensis. The sequence goes on along the minus strand of JAJEKV010000991.1, from coordinate 13,793 downwards.
AACGTCCAAAGAAGCTTGGGAACATCTAGTTGGTATGTATGAACCTCAAGATGCATGCACCAAACTTTTTCTAAGAAAACGATTTTATAAATCTCTCCAAATGGTGTAAAATCAAAGCATGGCCGAATTCATCAATGAATTCAAGACACTTTTGGAGCAACTCGCAGCAGTTGGCTCTCCAATTCAAGATTCTGATGCAGTGATGACCCTTCTAGGAAGTTTGCCTCCTTCCTATGATACTTTTATACAATCTATAGGCGCTCAAGCAATGGGAGGCGCCAGATCAGCAGCAGCCAATATCATGTCACTGCAATCCACCATAGCCATGCTTCTTCAAGAAGAAACTAGAAGAAAGTCCTTGAACACTTCTAGTGATGGGGTTGTTGCTTTATACTCAAGCAACAAGCGGTCAAAATATGGAGGCAAGCCCAAGTTTCGACCCAATTCACGATCCGGTTCGTCCTTCAATCAACAATCCTTCAACAAGGATGATGCAAGCAAAGGCTTCAACAAGAAGCCCATGCATCGCAAACTAATATGCAATTATTGTGGAAAACCAAACCATTATGCCAAAGATTGTCACACTTGACTTGCAAAAGAGCGTAACAAGGCAAACGTGATCATCAATGATCATCAAGAAAGGTTATGTGTTCATGTTCTTCTGTGACTAACCATTCTAGTGGCTGGTTTTTAGATTCAGCATGTACTCCTCATATGACTCCACAACGTGATTCTTTCATCACATATCAAAAGATGCCACCTGGGCAGACTGTTCTCTTAGGAGACGATAGTCCCCTCAGTATCGAAGGACAAGGCAACGTTTCGGTGCAATTGCCCGATGGATCGATCAAAACAATACATGATGTATTACATGTACCCCGCTTGACCAAGAACTTGCTCTCAGTTAGCAAGATTTATGATGTTGGCTTAAAAGTCCAATTTGGCATCAAAGAGTGCCAACTTCAAGATTCTCATGGACGCAAACTTGCTCAAGGCGTACGCGAAGGAAGTCTCTATAGATTCCCGCTTTCTAATGTGCCTCAACACTCTGTCAATGCAGTAACCACTACTCCCAATGATCTTTATCAATGGCACTTACGATTGGGACATGCTGGACTGCATGCCTTGAAGCAACTCCACTCCAAGAAGATGGTTCGAGATTTCAATATTCAGCCAAATACCAGTTTGCCAGTATGTGAAGCATGTTTAATTGGCAAGCATCATCGGTTACCTTTTCCCAAGGTCAGTCATTCAAGAGCCGAGCATCCACTTGACTTGGTACACACTGACATTGGTGAGTCCGAAATACTTTCTGATAATGGCTGCAAATATTTCATCACATTTATTGATGATTATTCTAGATACACCATTGTGTATTTTCTTAAAAAGAAATCTGCAGCTTTAGAAGCTTTTAAAGAATACAAAGCTCTAGCTGAGAACCAACTTGGAAGAACCATCAAATGTCTCAGATCTGACAATGGTGGTGAATATATCTCCAAAGCATTCACAAGTTTCTGTGCACAACATGGAATTGACAGAAATTTGACGGCTCCATACTCTCCTCAACAAAATGGTGTAGCCGAGAGAAAGAATCGCACTCTTGCTGAAAGTGCACGAAGTATGTTGCATTTGAGTCAACTTCCTCATTACTTTTGGGCCGAAGCTCTAGCAACAGCTACCTATATTCAAAATCGATTGCCCACACAAGCATTGCAAGATCAAACTCCATATGAAGCTTGGATTGGTAAGCAACCAACATTATCCCATCTGAAAGTGTTTGGTTGTATTGGATATGTGCATGTACCTAAGCAAAAACGAAGAAAATGGGAGGACCATAATATCAAGTGTATCTTTGTTGGCTACAGTATGTCTGCCAAGGCATATCGTATGTACAACCCCCTTACCAAGAAGGTTTTCATCTCCCGAGATGTTACCTTTGTTGAAGATACCTTCTGGAATTTGAAAGATGTATCTCCTACATCCTGGTGCCAAGGCCCTTGGCAAGTCCTCTATCCTCCAATATCTTCTCTCACTCAGGATGATAACATGCCACTCAATCCTCCAATCCTTCAAGAAGAGCAACAAGCTCCTGCTATAGTTCCAGAGGAAGCCCCAGCAACTACAAATATTGAAGATCTTGCTCACGACATTATGCAAGATGAAGATGTTCCAGATGACCAACCGATCACCTCGAGTGACGAAGCCCCTGATCATGTGCAACAATTTATGGAAAGCCCACTTCCTCTAGTGGCATCCCCAAGTACAAGTCGATTTGGTCGAAAACGTACTCCATCTTTGAAGGCTTTAGAGTCTTCCATGCAAACACTAAAGAAGCATTTTGCTATGCCCATAGTTGGTGATCCACTAACTCTTAAAGATGCTTTATCAAAATTCCAAATTTCAAAGAATGGCATGATGCTATGACTTCTGAATATGATTCTCTCATGAAGAATCAAACATGGACCTTGCAACCACTCCCACCAGGGCGTAAAGCAATTGGTTGTAAGTGGCTCTTTAAACGTAAATATAAACCTGATGGATCTATTGATCGTTATAAAGCAAGATTAGTAGCAAAAGGATATTCTCAAATTGAAGGGATCGATTACCTTGATACCTTCTCTCCTGTTGTCAAAATGACATCCATCAGAACTCTCCTCACACTTGCTGCTGCTCAAGATATGCACATCCATCAATTGGATGTTAAGACTGCATTTCTCAATGGTAACTTGGAAGAAGATATCTTCATGAAACAACCCGAAGGTTATGTTCAACCTGGACAAGAGACTTTGGTATGCAAGTTACATAAGTCTTTATATGGCCTCAAGCAGTCTCCACGAGCATGGTATCAACGGATTGACACCTTTCTCAAGTCACATAGCTATGAGCAAGGGGGAGCAGACAGTAACATCTACATTAAGAAGAGAAACTGTCATATTTTGCTCCTAGCTCTGTATGTGGATGATGCCATATTAATAAGCAACAACTTGAATTTTCTGAGCGAGTGTAAACAAAATCCTTGAAGAATTTCAAATGACCCGATTATGGTGAAATTGCTTACTGCTTAGGAATCCAAGTCCTAAGAAATCGAAAAAAGAAGACAATTCATCTCAGTCAACAAAAATATATTGAAGACCTCTTGAAGAAATTTGAGATGGATAAGAGTAAGCCAATAAGTACTCCAATGGATATGAATATAAAATTGTCCAAAGATATGTGTCCTCAAAATCCTCAAGAAGAAGAGATCATCATGAAGAATACACCCTTTGCAAGTCATTAAATGATCTCATGTATGTTTGCTATATGTACAAGACGACATTGCTCATGCATTCGGTTTTGTGAGTCAATTCTTGAGTAACCCGAGGGACCTATGCAACGGGCTGCAGTGAAGAGAATTCTTAAGCTATCTTTCACGGCACCCCAACTTTGGACTTACATTACAAGGTCGTTGGCTCATAGTCACAGGGATATAGTGATGCTTCTTATGCAAGTGATGTTGAAATTAAGCGAGTCCTGGCCCGGATATTGTTTTCAACTTGGAAAAGCACCATCTCCCGGTGTAGTAAAAAGCAACCTACAATTTCCTTATCAAGTGCTGAAGCGGGATATATAGCTATTTGCCAAGCAACAAAAAGAAGCTATATGGCTCTGCGACATTTTGAAGACATCATGATACCTTCACAAGGACCAAGTGTTAATCAAGGCGATAGCACAAGTTGCATCGACATGGCAACACAACCAAGAATCAATGCTAGATCAAAACATATTGAGATCCAAAAGATCACTTTGTAATGAGAAAAGATTCTTGAGAAGAAGATTCAACTTCAATATTGCCCCATCAAGACATGGTAGCAGATTTTCTTACAAAACCTCTACCAAATGACAAATTTATTCTATGCGCACAAAGCCTCAACATAAAGACAGTCAAGCGGGCATCGGCTAAGGGGAGTGTTAGCGGAATGGATTCCGATAGTAGTTATCCACACGCCTTCAATTCAACGCACTCCTTTGCCACGTCATCCTTTAGCCACATAGACTTGTCCACCTCATTAATCCATGACTCCAATAGTCATACCCTTTCCAATAACCATGTCCTTTCCCAAAAGACATGTCCTCATGACCTTTCATATGCCCTTTCACCTGCTTACATAAACTGTCCTATTTCCCATATTCACAACACATTCAACTCAAGTATTCCACAACTACGGGGGAGCCCTTCCAGTCTGCAACTGTCTCAAGACAGATATGTACTCTCATATTCATACATGAATATATGATTCCATAATCTATTCAATTATGTGTGAATATATAAGGTTCTTGTTTTTTCTGCCATATGCATCATATTTAATTTCAGCTGTTGGGCTTCGATTAGGATCATATCAAGGGCCAGGTGGGTCGGATTTGGTTAAGAGAGACTAAGGTTAACTCCAATAGTTAAGCTATAAAGTCTAGAGGATGAATTAGTCAAGATGACAGTCCTGATTGGATTCTTGAAAAAGAGACGATTCTGTAGCTATAAATCCCTGTTTGGATTGAGACTTGGTAATAGAGCTCGGTTTGGCAGGGCGATTCTGCTCCTGCAGCCATAGTATAGGTTAGGCCTCCCTATGGTAGAACTGGGTTCTGGTACTGGTGGTCAGATAACCGCTCAGGGAAATTGCTGGGAGGATCCGATCATCGCTGGTGTCGAGAACATCGGGGTGTTGAAGTATCAGATGGGAGCTGCACAACACTAATCAATGAGGGGGATCTGGGATCCGTGGTGTGGGCGGCAATTGATTGGCACATCCTAAATGGGGCAAAATTTGGGCATTGAATTTTGCTGTAATATTATTTCAAATAGTCTGTCCTACATAAACATAGGCATGAGTGATGTATGTCAGTCTCTTTCTTTCTTAAAAGCCACAGTCGAGAAGCTGCAGTTAATTATTATAGAAGAAGCAACAGACTTTGCGGTCAAAGCAATCAAAGTAAATAGGAATTAATATCTAGAGAGGTACAACGTTTACAGTTTTTGATCTTCCTGCAATGGGATGTGATAAAATGCTAGAAGGCATATCAGGTTTTAAATTATCCTATGATTGCGATAGTAATCATTGCTTCAAGCCTCTCAACCACATATCTAGGCTTTACAATAAGCTACAGAAGCACAAGATAACCAAGCCTAAAGAATAGCTTGCTGATGCAACTGTTTTGTATGTTGACATTTATGAGCTGCACGAGGTGATCATCGAAAAAATCCTTTATTTGGTTTCTTACTTCTCTTGTTCTAACTACTGAGATTAACATCTTATTTCAACCATCCTGACTCGTATGACATTGCGAGATACACTAAGGAGGGCATTGAATCCATATGTTGTGGAGGTAAAGGATGCTACCACAATGCATTGCAGACGTGCAATAATGTCTGCTCTAATCGAAATTTCCATATAAGTTTTGATGGTTTTAACTCACTGAAGCCTACTACAGGCTAGCAGCTAAGTATTCTGTAAAGACACCTATTCCTAAAGGGAAACCTCGTAAGGGATATACTTGGGATTGACCAACAATGTTTTTTTTATTCCATCCTTTTATTAACTACATAAAAGTACTAACTACATGGGCCTTATATGAAGAGACCAATTATCCTATGACCTTTTTGGGATAATGAATCTTTGTATCTCCTATTCCATTGTAATTAAAATTACTCCTTCACTTTTTTTGGAATAACAAAATCTATTTACTCTTGCCTTTCAGCATTTTCTCATTAATACATTATGTTCAAGTCGATGTGTACTGTAGATTTAGACTTGTGTCATTTTGGAGTATAAATTAAACATCTGGCTATTCCTGTTAAATTTTGACAATATGAAGTAATGAAGCGTTTATTAGCAAAAGTGATTTCGCTAGCAATTTTAACTCCCTGTGTGCAGTACCTCGTCCAGGTCATGGGATCCATACAATGGGCTTGTACAATGATTACTATTAGGACTAAAAAACCCTTGTCTTAAAATGTTTCCAAGGGAAAAACCTTGGCAGTAATGATGATACTAGACAATCAGGAATAAGATCATGTGGTAACTACTGAGACCTCAGTATTTTGAAAGCGCACATCTAGAACCTCCAATATATATAATGCCACACCATGCGTAGATGATGCTCTGAGAAGTTATGGGAGCTTCGAGTGGAATGCTAATGTCAAATAACTATTCCTGACCATTTCAAAAGCAGGACATTTCAGAAGTGTGTGGTTTACACTGTCAATAACCTGTAACTAGCAATATGCACGTATTCTTGCTTCTCGCAGGCGCTCCCATCTACCTGTCTTGACCCGTAGCTTGTGGAACCTTGTGCGAATTGATGCAATAGGTACAAGCTTTTTGGACAAAGAAGCAGACAAATAAGCTTATGGAAAGTGGAGTTTATATATGCATGATCATGACCAGTTTTGACTTGGGCCAAGGCAAATGCATTCCATATCAAAATGCTACAACACCATTGGGTGACAAGAATGGTGCTATACCACAGGGAGATGAGACTTGTGGAACACCAGTGACCAGATATACTCTGATTGACATAATCTGTGAGATTTGCACTCCTATAATGCCATCCTTCTCTGTATCTAACATTCTCCAGATTTGATGGCACACTAGTTTTTGGTATCAATTGCTAACGAACATGGAGTGCATATTTCTTATTTCATTATGAATGGTCCTAGAATTTTTCTGTATATATGTCAGTAGATGTTTCATTGCTCGATTCTTTTGTGGTGAAAAATAGTCTTTGATATAAGAAGTTAGACCTCAAATTGTTGAATGGCCAGAATTAGCTCGCTTATTTCCCGATAAAGAGGCATTTGTTTTTTTTCAATGGTCAGCAGCAGGTGCGACCTTCTTTTGCTCCTCTTCAGTCTCTAGTTCAGTCTACAATTGCATGGAATAAATTACTACTCCTATATTTTAGTGTAGCCAAAATAGGTTTAGCTAAACTACCTTAAAATTGGGGCTAGAAGTTTCTAACACTTGGCTAAACTAAATGGTTTTTCTTCATCATAGTTTCTTGCTTTTGGCTAAACTTTCACAAAATGGAAAGGCAAATATTAGCCATCATGTTATGGTAATTTAAAAAAATCCAAGCATTTTGGCAAAGACATTGAATTTATTGTAAATACATAAATCAAGACACAAGCATACATGAAGATGTTCAAAAACCTAAAAAAAAAGGACTACATTGTTTCTTTTCCTTTAATGCTTCAACTTTGTACTTGGAACAAGAAAGAAAGTGGAAAAAAAAGAAAAATATAAACCCTATTTGAAATTCATTAAAGTTAGTACATACATTGATGTTGAATTTCGGGCTAATCTATCCATTTTTCCAAGCCTACTCTATCTTAGGTTTAGCTAATCGATGTCCTGATGGATATGTTTGGAGGTAAAGGTTTGGCTATTCAACCTAAAAACTCATTTGGGCGGCAAAAAAATTGGGCTAAAATTTTCTTTTTTTTGGGCATTTTTTCCATTTACTTTAGCCGTTTTTCTTGGCAAAACTGCTACAAAATAGCCATTTGGCTAACCTTAGCCGTTATTTTATTCCATGTACAATTGGTGCTTATTTGGCAGAGGCTCGATTTGAAGAAGGCTGCAAGAAAAAAAGTCAGCTGCAAATTCATGTGAGCCTCATTCTTCCAGTGTGAACTTATTAGGAAGCGAGGCTTCTTCTATCTCTCTTCTCATAGTATTATGTGGCATGACAACTTAGTATTAGATGATGAGCAGCTAAATACTATGGAGTATGTTGATCATGATGAAAGTAATACAAGAGAGATGATTTCTTACTGTGTATAGGTGGTTTTGTCTAGGGGGTTTGATTGCCTTCTCTAGGTTTTTAGTGCCATATTACAGTATCTACGATGTATCTTGATCTTTATCCTTGAATATAATCTCATCCTCCCCCCTCCCCAAAAAAAAAAAAAAAAAAAAACTTGCAAGTAAGGGCTTCATATCTTTCATGGATTTACCCAAGGGTACACAAGACATGGTGGAGGCGTAGATTCTGGGATATCATGATTGCAAGGAAAATAGCATTCTCTTAATGTGACACATGTGAAGTTATTCGCACTCGGGTATTGAAGACAAAAGATGAGGTGGAAGGGAGGCTACTACATGAATAGAGAAGGGCACACAGACTACAACAAATTTCTTGTCGTTTACAGTACTAGTCATGGAAGTTGTACTCCCAATATTCATAGGTCATCATATGCATTATTCATGACAAGATGGATCAGCAAAGACAATGATACCGAAATTGCATTAATTGGTGAAGTTTATTGGGAGACTCGATAAATTGAAGATATCTCTAACAGGTACTATCACACTTGGCCATGATAATGGTGTAAATGGGAATTTTTTATTGAACATTTGGGAGCTGACTTCAATTTCCATGTTGATGCATGAGTACGGTGGTGGCCATATATATGCATGCCAGAGCCTTCTATGCCAGAGTGGGTAACCGCATTAAGAGGCATCACGACACTGTCATCGAAGAATGATAGTTGCCAGAGAATGTGCCAACACTAGAAGGACTGTCCTTCAAGGCCCTTCTGGATAAAACAATAATAGGTATATATTTTCATGTCTATCGTACCTTGTGTATCTTGGCATGTTTGAGGAGATTGAATTGGGCTTCATAATGCCTGGCCATACATAGGAGGATAGATGGATTGGATGGAAACTTTTCATCATCCTTGATAAATGTTGAGGTGCTCATCATGCCTGATTTGTTATATGAGTTCCATAAATGCAATCTTAAGACACTAGTGCTCTACATTATTGATAAAATGTGAGACTGGAAAGGCTTCATAGAGGGATATATTCTGGATAGTGATGACAGACTGATATGTCATGTCCTTCTACATTTAAGTTTACAAATATAGAGTGACCAGTACCACAAGACTAGAGACAGCGACAAGGGTAATCTAAAGAATACCAACTATTCGATTTAATTTACATCCATGATTGAGTATAGGCTAAGGCTCTTGCAAGAACTACTGAAGGTTATAAGCATTGAGGGCTATTACGAGGATTTATGGTCGCAGACTAGGTAGGTGCAGACTGAAAACCTGCTTATGTTGATCCGTGGAAAGACAGACATGTACTAGAATTTAATTTGTTCAAAGACTTACACAAAGACTTGTTTGTTTTAGCACACCTAGATGATATCTTATACCCTACTTAGATAGGTTATGCTACTGAAGAGCCCCAGATGGATGATAAGAAGGAGAATATCGAGACCAGCCATTGCCAGTGCTTGTGACTTAGAGATTCATCATTTGAGTATCAACATTGCATTTTCAAATGCTAAGCTAGAAGAAGAAAATCTCTTTGAAACAACCTCCAGAGTTTGAAGAAGGGAAAAATAAAATATGGAGATTGTCTATGGACTAAAACAACCATCCAGGGAATGGTATAAGTGCATGGACTCTTATTTAAGAGAACATGGTTTTATGGTTGATAAGCATATTATATTGTTGAAATTGATTCCCAATGCATAGGCAAAAGTATAACATTGGTTAGCAAGCATTACAATATTACATGGTAATATTATATGGTGTAAATATGAGGAAGATTATATGGCCAGGTTTACGTGGACATGTTTATATGGCTAAGAGGTAAAACTCAATGGATAGACATGAATGAAATAAATAGAAAGGAATGAAATTAAACCTCGTTATAAAATTTAGAACTTAAGGATCGGGATCTCGGTTTATATGCCACACACACAGATTCTATTCTCAACAATCTACCTTGTAAACATATAGAACTGATTAATAAGATAAGTGACATAGTCAGAAGTGGATAGTCATGATCGTATGCAATCGACCAAATGCATGAACAGTGTTTTGGTCATATACCAAGTGAATAGTGGTGAATGTGATTTTGCTCTATCAAGTTGAATTGAGAAAGAAAAAATTTATTCTACTAGACCTTATGTCTTTGTTCTAACAAGAAAACAAGAATAGTGTCTAGACTTGATGTACTTGTAATCATTGGCAATATTAACTTAACAAATTAGTATCAGAGCCAATCCAATGTATACAATATTTGGTGCATCTCTTCTTAGCTCAATTGATGTGTTCAAAGGTGGTTCTGGATTTCAAATCTAGAAAGAAAAAATAATGCATGTGTTAGATGTAGAAGACTTGATGGATGTTATTGTTGATTCTAAACGGTGATTGCTGCTGCAAGTTCTTCTACTACTGGAAACGTGGTAGAGGCTACTTCTGAAACTAGTGGAAATGTAAATGTAACTGATGTAGGTGCTTCTATTGCCGTGGAAACTTCTCTTGGAGGGATGATTGTAACAAATGAGATAAAAGAAAAGAAGGCTAGGATTATCATATGTAGCAAAGTAGGACTTGGAATCCTACCAAAGATAAGAAAGCTAAATGCTAAGCAGATGTTGAAATACCTTTTACAAACATATGAAAAGAAGTCATCATCACAGCTTGATGTATTGGAAAGGGAGTTTTGGAATCTGAAATATCATGAAAAACAAAATATATGAGAATTCTTTGCAAAATTTGATACTCTTGTGGCAGATTTGGAGGCTGCTGGTGTGACTCTGTCAAATAAATACCAAGTGTTGCAAATTGCTAGATCTTTATCTAACTTTGGCCAGTTGCAAATCTTGTGAGAAATATGGCAAAAAGTAGAGAAGAGATTGAAAGAATTATGAGGACTAAACTTGAGCAGCAAAAATTAGTTCAAGAGGAAAGCAATGATGCAGCTGAAGTCTTATATGCCAGTAAAATGAAAAAATGAGATAAATCCAGAATTGGTCCTTGCTTTCATTGTGATATGTATGGCCACCTAAAGGTGAGTTGCCCTAAACTTGGAAGTATTGTTGGATATAAAGATATTGTTTGTCATAATTGTGGTGGAAAGGAACACATCGCATTAAACTGCTCCAGTCCTAAGCAAGTTTACAGAGGAAAAACATACGTACATGGTGGAGGTATGTTTAGAAGAGAATAGAATAGAATAGGATTTTTATCTCCATGGAGACCAATTGTCCTATGGGACCCAAACAGGAGGCGCATCAAGCGTATTACTGTCCGGATTAAAAAACCTTCCTCTTGCCCTAAAGGGTTGTTTGGGGGAAAAACCGTGACAGGAATAGGTTTGCTGTCAAACTGTACAAATACAAATATAGACAGGATTAGAGAAAGAGAAGCATGGAGAGGCAGAGGTAAAGAGGCTAGAAGGGGACTTGGCATAAACCTTACACAAGAGCAACCAGATATGGAAGAAACAAAAGAATTAAATGAGAACACAAAGGTAAATATATTTCAGACCTTACCCTTAACCAGTAATGGAAAGAAAATTGATGATGATTATTATGTTATTTTAGTAGCTCAGTCTAAAAGTATTTTAAATGATTGCATAGGAGGGAAGTCTGGGCATGTACAAGTTGAAAATGGAAAGATTCAAAAAATTAAAGATGCTGGAATTTTAGAGTTGTTTGACTTAAATGGCACTATTGTTAATCTAAAAAACATGTTGTGTATTCCTATCTTAGTCAGGAGTCTAATTTTTGTTGCACAATTAGTTGATCGTGGATATAGAATTCTCTTTAGGAAACTCGAATGTATAGTGTTTTTTGATAATAAATTAAAGTTATTGGGCAAAAGAGTTGGGAATTTATTCGGTTTGGATGCCAATTATTATTCAAGCATGAATGTAGTCATTGTTCCTTCTGCTAAAATGTGGCAGGGCTGATTGAAATGGGAGATTCTAATATTGAGCAGAAATTGTGTGTGGGATGCATGATTGGTAAACATGCTAGGCTTCCCATAACCCGTTGGGTTCCCGTGGACGTAAAAATTCTTATCTTATCTTATCTATTTAAAAAATCAATAACTAACTAGAAATACACCACACGCTCAAAAAATACTACTAGCATACTCTCACACAAATACAACAACACAATCATATGCAAACCATTGTAATATGGCCGTATACCTGTACTTTTTATGTGATGTAAAATAGTTGTGGTGAAATTATAAGGAAGGACATCAATAATTCAAAGAATGGGAGTTGAACCCACTATAGATAGTTATAGAGCCAACACAAGAAGGCTACATCTACATCGATGCAATTGACCTTAAGGGGAAATGTACCAAACGAGATGTAGTATAGAAGCAAACCATCATATGAGAATTTAAAGGTTTATGGATGCTTGGCATTCGGCGAGAAGAGCAAAATTGGATGATAGAGATCATGCATAACTTATTTAGTGGGATATGATATGCACTCAAAATGTTATAGGCTTTTTAACTCTGAAACAAGGAAAATAATACAAAGCAAGGGTGTCACTTTTGATGAATAAGTTTTATATAAGCCAAAGAAGCTTGATGCTTCAACCTCAGATGAGATAAGTAAAGTTAAAAAGAAGGATCAATCCAGTAGTACTACGGTAAGAAATGACAATGGCAATGGCAAGAACAATGGTCAAAATAGTAGTACTATTATGGATGTGATAATGATGGCAATGAGCATGATGACCATTTTGAAAATGAAGATAACTGAACACTCTCCATGGACGCTAAAACTCTATTCTATTCTATTCTATTCTCAAATACCAATTCAGCCTAATAAAACAATAGAAACAAAGGATTGAGTACAAGAAAACGCAAAATAGAAGTGCAAGGATTAGAAGAAGAAATACCTTTTAACATAGAGCAGTTTGGGAGGATTGATCAGGGCCCGAGCAAAAGATTCAATCATATAAATGTTAAAGATATTAAGGTTCAAACGAAGAACCAAGAGAATCCTTGCTGATTTTGGAACCTCGTGTACCACTTTATTTAAGAAGCCATACGTGCTATTCTTACACAAGTGTAGACTCCCACATGCCTCCCTTTTTATGTTGATAGTTTATCCTTAAAACAATGGGATCGCACATATCCTCTCGTCTACAGGAAGAAGAATTCCTTGGCCTCTCCAAGGGTATTGGCATCTGCAGTTGGCCATAGAAGAGGTAATTCTAGAATAAGCACTCTTCGACACCAATGCTAATTATGCCATCAGGAATTCCTTGAAAATGAAATTATTTAAGCCTCCCACAGAACCCCTACCCAGTATATGCCTATCTCAAAAGAGGTAACATCTGCAACATATAGTATGGTTAGAATAGCCCATTTTAATTGCACAATTTCTAGAGAGCATAAGTAGCATGCCCCTCAGAAGCTACAATATCGGTCACCTAAGAAAAAGGAAGCTCTTAAATTGGGCGACCATGCTCCTAGAAGGCTAGATAACTGGGCAGGAAAAAATGCCCTCAAATAGGGCAGACACTCAATTTGGGGATACAAACCATGCCCCTGGAAGGCTAGATATAAACCGGTAGAAAAGAATAGCACCATCAAATTGGGCGAGCCCACAATTCAAAGATAAGTAATTCTAGATCAGCAATTAGAAACCTGTAAAATAAATAGGTCCCCAAATTGGGTGGTCGCTCATTTTGAGGCTTCATGTTTTCTCAAGAGGGAGGTTACAACTCCCCAAAAAGCTTGAACTATGGAATCTTAAAGAGAATAGAAGGTATCTTTTTTAATACTACATCCACGTCCAAAAGGGTTAAGTCTTTAAAATAGAGGTCACAGCATACATGAGAAATATAGTAGTTTAAACTTAAAATCCTCCTTTCATTCACCATCCAGGTTCACCATGAGCAGTGGTGCAAGTGACTCTATGAACATCATAGCATGCACAGGAATCCATATCAGATGGATCACAACATGCTATAACCTTAGATAA
>JAJEKV010000990.1:0-51476 GCA_021234155.1 Isoetes taiwanensis | reverse complement strand
GGACAAAGATGAAAGGAAACGCCAATTACAAAACCAAGCAGAAGAAGCCCCCTCGCCTCGAGAACAATTCAAAGAGAAATAGGTACCGGCCGAGAGAGAAGAGGAAGCTGCCGATGATGTTGATGCGAACGCCACTTTTGGGGCTGAAGGCCAACTCCCAACCGTAATCTGCATAAAGGCTACCAAGATGCATGCAAAACATGCATGCTCGTCTATTCGAATGGCGATCCATGTCTCTGACGATGGGATTGTTTAAAGTTCAAGCCACAATCTAAAAATAAAATCAATTTCTCTCATCAAGTACATGGTTATTTATTTGCTTATATGCTATCTCGTGAAGTTGAACAAATTCATATGTTATAGATTTCAAATTAAGAACAATGGCATTAGATTTTGAATTCAGAATCATATTATATGGCAACTTTTGCAGAAATAGCTTTGTCCAAGTTGGCTTCACACACATCAAGTTGTTTATGGTGCCTTTTCCCAATATAAATTTGGAAAGGACAACCTATTCTTACAATTTACCGGTTTGGCAACATTTCTCGATTGGTCGATTATAGAATTGGGGTTTTCGTCAGTGGATATGTAGCCTCGTAATGATCATGGTTGCCTAGATTTTCTTTGACAAGTAATTCCATCGTCATCCTATGAGAGAGTGCTGGCGCATATTAGATCTTTGACAAATCCTTTATAATATGCAAATTTGAAGGCATAATTAGAAATATCTAAAGAATGACCGGCGGCGCACGCTACTATTCTTGGCAAAGGACCATAAACAATGCATGTCTTCAATCTAAACACGGAAGTAGTTTTCTCCTCGACATATAGGTTTCACATTTATGCTTCTCAAATGGTAGTAACTCTCCTTCCTTCCTTCCTCAATAGTCAGAATGAAATAAATGAGCAAGTCTACCAAAATTAGTAGTGCTCTCTACAATCATGCATTTGCGTTAATTCTTTTCCCTCATGTAGAGTTTCTATATGTGTTGGACTTTACCAACAATTTTCAATAAGGCTATAAATTCTCGTGATGGTGGTGTTTTATTGCTAAAATCTTTAGCATGGGCATTGTTTTATTTTAAAAAATGGTGGTGATCCTCACCCAACTACTCATGTGTAATGGTATAGTGGACGGAAAACTTCATCTTTTGTTCAACGATTGATTTGCAATGGTTCTCAAATCCAATTGCATCGTCAAATAGCCTAATTTTAAGGTGGGAAGACTTACCTTTTCTATTAAACTTGTCCTTATGCTTCAAGTAATACTTGTTCTTATGCCGTAGCACCAAAGATTTCTTCTCAGACAATTATAAAATCATGGTATCAAGCATTCTATTGTTTTGAAGTAGAAATTTTGATTGATTGTAAAAAACATGACTTTGAAGTATGATTTAAGCCACTTTACTCCTCCTACCATGGTGGAGGGCAAACTTTCCAAGGAGCACCTGTTCTTATATATAATATTACAAATCGCCAAAAATGTACCAAACCGTGGCACAAAAACTCTTTTTTTTGCCAACAAAATGCACCGAAGCACTTTTGCAAAAATTTGTAAGAATTTTTTCATAAGCAAAGCCTCGCTTCACTTATGCTAAGGCGTCAAAAAAATAAGCTCACAAAGGTTTGCTTACGCGAAAGAGTGTTTTCGCTTGAGTGTAAATTTATCTAGGGTCTTTTTCATGGGCACTTTGGTTTTTTTTTCGCCAAGCTGAAAAGTAAAACACAATGAATCCATTATCCCAAGGAATACACCGCCGCTATGTTCCGGAGGGGTGCATTCGCTTTCCTATATCAACTCTAGAACATTGAAGACATCTTGAAGACATGACATCTTTCATTCTCCAAACCAGAATTGATTCATAATGACATTTTCTTCTTAGATATAACATGCCGTGAGCTCACCTGGCACGCTTATTTCTCTTCCTCGTATCACCAATGCACTTATGTAGCCTACAAGATAGAGATCATCAATGCACTTGTTATGCAAGATTTGGAAGTCTCAATGGCTCACATTTTTGATTAAGTGCATTAGAAGAATATCCACTTGTTTTTGGAGTATTTTTAACCATATCCTCAAAGATCCAACTTCTCGCTTTAATTTACATATTTCTTCCGTAATCGATTATTTTGCAAAGACTTGGGTCCCTCGTGATTGTTCTATTGGGCCAACATCCTGACTAGCATAAAATGGAGCCTCTATTATAGGCAATTGTGATCAATTTTACTTAGAAAGTAATCACAAATGGATTCTCACATGGTAAATGGCAATAAGCAAGCCATCCAATGAAGGAGTTATAAGATGTCCACATGTGAGGATGCATGCACACCTTTGCCCCTTGTTGGCTTAAACATGATTTTGCCATCATATGAAGAGGCAAATACGTGATTTGTTTAGGCTTTTTCACCCATGAATATTTTTTCAGCTTGTTGTTACCCTTCTACAACAACTTTTTGTAAAGGTTGAGTTGCAATCTCTCATTGAATATGAGTCTAGACTTATCAATCTAGAAGGTTTGTTAGGTTTACGGCATTCTTCCTTTGTAAAGATGGTTTCCTTCATTCGAAGTTTCTTGAACACATTAAGGAAGAATTTTGACCATAGCCGCTTTGAACAACACATGAAGCGCCTAAAGGAAATTCTAAGAAAGATGCCACGCCTTTTTATTCTCAAGCATGGCTATTTCCAAGGCTATTTCAAAAAGCATTGTTACTTGTTGATCCCTTTCTCACTCAGACATTTCTCCAACTTCTCCAATGTTAAAACATTAGGTGCAATTAGATGAACATTAAAATAATTTACCGCTACTAAGTAAAAGGTGCATTGAAATTCGCCTCGTTTCCCGACCGCTTTAATCGAAGCTTTTCATTTTCTCTCATATCACTATCGATTCAACTCGAGCCGCTAGGTACCTTTGCTAGAAAAACGAAGTGGGCTGACTATTTGTCTAAGATTTGTAAGTTTGGATGAGTTCTCCTTTTCCTCCTCGGTGGCTTTTTAGCTTGATTGAGTCTCGATGGGGCTCTCACCATGTCGGACCGCTTTGCTAGTCCGGCCAATGCTTTAGTACTTCCGCCTTCAATACCAAGGATGCTTACCCCTTTCGAATTCCTGATGCTTTTTCCTACAATTGGCACTTGTTCAATAATTTCTCCTCCCACCCTTAGTCCCCTCGATGACCATGCTCGCTTTTGCCATGCTCGCTGACTTTGGTCGTTTTGGTGGCCAGGGCTATTGGTCGCTTCTAACACCTAACTCCCCGCGCCTATTTGTGATAGATGCACCGTTTTTTTCATGAGTTTTCTTCGCGTTTTGCTTCCGCCTGGCTCCCCGTCTTTGGCGGGTGAAAATCCATATGTGGCGCTATTTGCTCTTCAATGTGTATTTGAATAAGGTTGGTGATATGATTTGGTTCTAATTATGTTTATGTGGTGTGTTCCATGTGTTCACCGCGATTTTTCCAAGTAAGACGCCTCTATTTTGTAGCTCCTATCTCACCTCCTGGTTTTCAATCTCGCGCTACTTCTACCCTTCGCTTATGCCTCCGCTTACGCTGCTTTGCCCTTGGTGCTTGTCCCATCTAAGTGCCCCTTCCTTCCCGCTTCATCCATCCATGTCGCTGCCTTCTTCGGGCTTTTTCTCGTGTCTTCTCGCCAGCCGCCGATGGGTAGTGCTTCACGCCATCTCATTTTTTCACAGCTCGACACGCCCCCCTCCTCGCAGTTCGTGTCCTTTACCCTCATTGGTCCGCTGACCCCGCTTCTGGGCTTCTGGGCCCATACCTCGGCCCACGGCTACCATTTCACCGCCGCCACGCCCGCTTGCGGATGTTGTCCTTTGCCCGACCCATGAATGGCGTGACTTGATGAAAGCCTCTTTAGTTGCCTTATGTTTTGGCCGTTTTCTCCAGATTCGGAGGCCCTTCATTTAAATTGGCGAGACTCGACTTTTTCCGGATCATGTCCGTGTGGGTAACCGAAGTCTAAATGTGACTGTGGTGGGGCCGCCAGAAGTCTTGATTGCATCGCATCGGTTCTGCCTCTGCTGCCTCATTCCATCTCTTTGCGCCGCTTTGTTTTTCGCTTGCTCATTCCATGTTATTGATCCTCCCGAGGGTGGACCCTTGTTTCGCTCCTCTTGTCCTTGTCGCGGCTTTGTCTTACCCCACCGCTATGGTGGTTTGAGTGCTTGGCGCCAAGACGGTTTAGTCCCCGATCTTTTTTTGGTACTCATGCGGCGTCGTGGGGGGCTACTTGCCCTCAAGGCTGCAGCTTCGCCGAGGTGGTGCGCGCCCACGGGCCGCTGGTATGCTCTCGCTTCCTCATGCTCGCCACGCCCCACCCAAGCAAGTTGAAGAGCCGCCTCCCACCGCCTCAAATCTCGCCCGTGATATAGCTGGAGGTAGGTTCCTCTTTATGCCTAAGTATTGTTGTTTTGTGCAGGACCTTTCCTAGAATGCTATGGTTCTTCTTATATAGAAGAGAACCATCATTCTCGGGAAAAGGACGCCCTGCTTTGGCCATGCTATTTTGGACGAGGGAGTCATCTTTTTACCCAGCTTTTGACCCATATGTTTCTTTAGCAGTCTCGTCGCTATATATCCCGTAGCTTTCCAAGCAATTCTCACGGCACAAGCTTCCCTTTGAGCTGAATTTCTTTGTTCCAAGAGGTTTCCCTCCCTCCCTCCTCTATGGCGCATCGCTGCGGGTTTGTTCACTTGGTTTTGGTTGGTTTCTCGTTTATCCCGCTTCGCGAGGGCTGATTCTTCTCTTCTCTCTTGTTTGGGGTCCGTGGCCTCCGCACGTCCCAACAGAAAGCACTTGTCGCTTCCGAGGGGCACCTGCGGTGTGGACCCGGTCGGGCCTAGTTTATCTTACTCTCCTCTCTCATTAGCGATGCGCCTTCCGAAAGTGATCCATTTTCTCTCGCTTTCTTCCATTCATTCCTTTTTTTCTTTTTCGGCCCATACGCTTGTTGATGCTTGGCCCTGGCCGCTCCTAACTCTTGTCTTGTCTTTAACTTTCCATGAGGTCGGTTGCGTGCAGTGGTCGGATGATCCCCCGGCGGTTCCTCGGAAAGCAAATTTCTACATGTTTGGGGTCGGGTTTTTGGGGTCCAAAGTGTTCATGGGGTGGCGGAATGATGGCCGTTGGTTGGTGGTGTCGTTAGAGCAGTTTGGTGGTCACGTATGCCTCAGAGGGGGCTTTGATGCTTAGCTTGGAGGCGTTTTGCCTCTCGATGATTTTATGATCTTTATTGTTATTCACTCATTTGGGGTATTTGTGCACTCCCATGATTCATTGTACTCATTTCATTCACCAATTTCAATGAAAAACTCCACTTCACTTCAAGGACATTCTCGATTATCACCACCTAAGCAACTACAATGGAGTTGAAGAGGAGGCTAGCAAAATGTTGCAACAATTGAGCAGGGAAACAACTCACGCCATGTCGAGGACCCACGACACTCGATGCGCGTAAAAAGGCACATGAAAAGAGAGCACAATGTAAAATTGAATAGACAACTGAACTGACCCCAACCCCTCATCACTAGCATCAAACCGAGGGTGACCTTCGGGAGGAGAGGGGGGCCAAAGAGGACAACGGTCAAACCTCAAACACAATAGTCCCAAAGACACAGCTCATGACGGAGAGGGGGAAAGTAAAAAGGAGTGTCCCAAAGCTCGCAAAATAAGATCCAAGTGAAGGCCCGAGGTTAAGACAAAGACACGATGGCCAAAAAACTAGACGCAAGGACTGAATGAAACCGAAAAACGAAAGCAATCGCTTAAAGCAGAGACCACGTGTGCAGCAAGCAAGTCGGAACAAAGAGATACAAATAAGGCCGACTTTTAGAGGCTGAGATGCGAATAAAACCATGCCGAAGCATCGAATAATGAAACCTAAGAAAAGTGCGATGAGAAATGCGAGAAACCACCACTTTTTCCAGCGAAAGAAAACCGCTTGTTGTAAGTCAAAAATAACTGGACCTGGCGGGATTCGCGAAAGGATTGACATACGAACATTGGGGAGCAACTGATACCCCGAAAGCACGCCACCGGGCGACCAACCGCCGAATGAGCTTGGTGAACACAAATGGGGCAGGCGAACCCCAAAGGGGAGAAACATTGAAGACAAAACCGACTGACCCCCAAAGAAAAACCAAGGAAAGAATCCAAGGAGGGAGGCCATATGGAGACATGATGGTAAACTGCATTTCAAGTCTATAGCAAAAAGGAAGCCTAAGAGTTTTGCAAAGATGAGAGAGCAAGTCTAAAGATTCATAGCTAAAAGGGGGAAAACAGATAAAAAGGAGTTCAAGACCCGCGAAATCTAAGATAAGACGCCACTTCTCTTGACCCTTAGGGACCACCCCCAACCGAAATCGTAAGAAGGACAAGAAGGTACAAGGAGGCAAAAGACTCTCCGGTTAAGGAGGTCGAGACTCGGGCAGAACGAAAGCAAAATCGAAAGTTGGGTAAACAAGGACGAGTGATTTTTGCAAAAAGGGTTGGTGAAGTATGAGTAAAGCCAAGGCAAACGATTATCCAAACTGATCCAAACAGAGCACCGCCGGAGGAAATGTATAACCCCAAAAAGACAAAGCTTTACAAGAGGCGATTGAGGACGCCGTAGATGATGCAATAGAGTCACTTACGATAGGATCAATGCCGAGATGAGGAATACAAGAGGAAAACGGAGTGCAATCTGAAATAGCAACAAATCATATAAGAACAACAAGATATCAATGAAAGGAAAAAACTCGCAACATCTCTAAGATGCCTATACTACATATTTAATAGGGAAGAATGCTTTGGCCGATAACCATGACTAGAGTTTCAACCGCATGGGGAGATGCATTACTTGGAGGTATATAACGAAATGCCCAACAACAAACCATGAAAAGTGCTACCATGATCTACTATGGTAAAGAAATTGAGTCGAAGGGAATGGCCTAAGCCCAATCCGCCGAAAACGCTTGTCGCTTATGCCAATAAATATACCGAACAAACCCCGAGCCCGAGACCCAAAGTTTGGAGAGAGAGAGAGAATCAAAGAGAAATATGCGCTTAACCTCATAACTTGAACAACTTGTTAAAAAACCCGAACCACAACCTACCCCGACATTTATTAATCAACCATCCAACCGCCTTTGCAAAGAAGGGAATATGCATATGTGGGGAGGAAAAAAAGGGTTCAAACCTTGCCTTCAACAACCTAGCTTAGCCAAAACAAAGCGAAAGCATGGGGAAACCACCACGCATGAGGAGATGCAAAATGATGACAAAAAGGAAGCTAGAAATCGAGGAACACCTACGCTAAGAAGCTAGCTATCCTAAAGACAGTAACTCGTGTAGCAAAAACAACCACTAGAGAATTCCATCAACCAGACTGACCCAAGAATGGTAATCTATAATCACCCCTTTGGTTTAGGTGCATATTCACACCCGGGTGACTCGAAAGCAACGAGAGTCGTTGGATAGGCATATTCACCCCTTATTCCTTAATCTATACCGCACGTAAAGTTCCTCGCTTGGTATGTATGCAAGTATAAAATTTGCAATATCAGATAACAAGATTCGCAAAATACTATAAGATTTCGCTTTAATACTATATGGTATTGATTTCATAATGCAAAATACAATTATGAGGGCTCGCCCTATGTCACCCCCGGTGAATATGCACCTAAACCAAAGGGGGTTTTAAGGGGATTTTAATTTAAATGTGTTGGACCCAATGGTTGTGTTAATTAATGTCACGGTAGTTATGTGTTGGTTGTTAATGTCAATGGTTGTTATGTGTTAGTGGATTTAATTTTTATATGTTGGATGTTAATGGTTTGTGTTGCAAAATTTTGGCCTTCCTGGGCCTTAGGGACGCCAATTCCCCCCAAAGGTGACAAAAATTTTAGAATTCAAACCAAAAAAAAAAAACTAGAATTCATTTGAGGCTTTCATCACCGTAGCTTTTGAATTTGATCACAATAAAACAAATAGAACATAAGTAAAAAATTATCATAAAGATAGAGCATTGATCCCATTATTCCGAAAGTCATAAAAGTTTGCAACACAAAGAAAACCCCATGTTATTATGCTACATATTGTTACTTCCGCTACAAACTATTTCTCTTTCACAATGACACCATTGTTTATCAATCCATATGATTTTGGATGCTCCATCTCTAGCTTAAAGGTAATGCATGATTTACCTTATGGTTCGATTAAAGTTCCAAACCTACAATATAAATGCATTCTTGTGGCCATTGTTTGACCGATCCGCTGACATGGAAAAGGGCGGAATAACTGCATGTTGTGTGCATAAGAATCGCTTTGTTGATTGAGCTAAAGGTCGGGCCGCTATGAACAATCCGCAGCCTGTGAATATCCAAGAGTTGGAAGCAAAACAGGGGCCTAAACTTGAATCGCAAAGAAATCTTAGGAAGGAAACAAAAGGGAGT
This sequence comes from Isoetes taiwanensis, assembly GCA_021234155.1. Lineage (NCBI taxonomy): Eukaryota > Viridiplantae > Streptophyta > Lycopodiopsida > Isoetales > Isoetaceae > Isoetes > Isoetes taiwanensis. The sequence goes on along the minus strand of JAJEKV010000990.1, from coordinate 43,017 downwards.
TTTGGCAAAGACTACATTGTAGAATCGTGAAACCAATACCTTGTAAAAAAAAATTATGCTAATCAAGAAACATTAAAAACAAATACCTTTGTAAGTGTGAGCAAAAATCCATCTCGTGGTAGTAGTAAAATCCACCCCGCAATAAGAATCCAAGAGGGCAAGTACACATGCATATGCACACACGCACATGCATATGCACACATGCACACACATGCACACACATGCACACATGCATATGCACTTGCACTTGCACATGCACAATACACATGCACATGCATATACATGCACATGCACATGAACATGCACATGCATGTGCACATGCATACACATACGCGCAAAGTTCATGCAATAAACACATGCGAGAAAGACAACAACCCTGGATTGTTCCAACCAACGAAAATCAACGGCCCATAAAGGGTGCACTCTAGAAATACTATTTAGTACACCTCAACGAATACAACAACGAAATCATAGAAAAACCATGTGAAAAAACGTATAAAAATCTAAGAGTAACCCCCTGTTATTGTGCTACATATTCTAAAGCTAACAACCAAAACGATACAACCAAGTACTCAGATCCAATAACCAACGAGAACTTGAGAAACGAAGCAGGCAAGATAATCACAACTTGAAAGAGACCATGGTCCAAAAACATAAGATGATTGTTGAAATGGAAAAAACCAAACCTTTTCATTCCTAAATGATCGACCAACTGACATTGCAAAGAAGGGGAGATGCATATGCGTGAAAAGGGGAAAAATATACAATGACAACCTAGCAACCAAAGCAATGGCTACGTGGGAAAACACAGCAAAACCAGAGGCAACAAAAGCATACTATGACAACAAAGACGGAAAGTAGAAATAAAGGAATTCCTAAGCTCAAGAAGCTAGCCAGCGTAAGAGTCTAGAGTAGTGAACTAGAGAATTCTGTCAACTCGACTGACCCAAAACAAGCCAACCCCTAATGCTAAATGCAATGCAACCAAGCCGATACAACCAAATGCCGAGATCCAACAATTCAACGAGAATTTGCAAAAGATGTAGTAATAAGCCATCACAACTTTTAAAGGAAAAAACATGGTTTCACAAAAACATAATTGTTGTATATATCCAATTCACTCCTAGATGCATGTGTTTAACAAGCCATCACCACTTGAAAGGAAAAACATGATTTATGTTGTACATATCCAATTCACTCCTAGATGCATGTGTTTAACAGCCATCACAACTTTAAAGGAAAAACATGGATTCAAAAAACATAATTGTTGTATATATCCAATTCACAAAAAAACTAATCAACAGTACGGTCATGGCCGTCGGATTTTAAACTCCATCAACCAAATCCTCACATCCGAGGACGAGGGAAATATTGAGGGGTGATGGGAAACCGGGGCACCGTGGGAGGGAAGGAGCAGGGAGGGAGTGCCAAAGGAGGTTCGATCGCCGCACGAAAGCAAAACATGTCTCAATTCTATGGTTATTACGCCCCACGTATCGTGCAAAACAAGCGAGGGTACCCCCGAAAGAGGAACAAATGGGGCACCAGAGCGCTTGGGTGAGAAGAAAAGAGGTATTTGAGCTTTTTGGCGTAATTAGTGCGACGATCAAGGCGGCCTTGGCGTGGCTAATTTCAAAGCGCGGAGTAATCACGGACAAAGACAAGCCCAATGATCACCGAAGTCAAAAGCAACATCATACCCTTCACGATCAGCAATCAAAAGAAATTTCATACGCTGTTGAGTTGCCATCTTACCCTCCCTCAATGAGTTTCAAGACCGAAGCCTGCAATCGCCGAGAGAGAGAACAACAGCGAGCATACAACTCCCCCAAATCGGCCTTCCAGAGCAGCCCAAAAACTCATACCGGGTGCCGGAAGAATCCCGCTTTGAAAGAGGGCAAGGTCCTAGCCGCCGCCTCGTATTTCTTCCCCGCAGGATTCGGCAACCGCGAATGGAAGATCAAAAAGAGATGTCCGGTGAAATCATTAATTTGAGCCATTTGTAATTGCAGGGATTGAAGGACCCGAGGCAATAAGAGTTCATATTGGGAAGGAGGCGCCACCGATGGGGGGCAGGTGGTGGAAAAGAAAACAATGGCGGAGGTGCCAGACGGACTTGAAGCTGCGGAGCAGTGGAGTGGCCATGGGGGAAACCAACGGGTGGGAGGAGGAGGAGCAGAGTAGCAAAGGGCATAGCTGAAGAGGGAACAAAAAGGCGGACCGGAGGTGCGGGAAAATTCAACGGGTGGAAAAAATGTTGAGGTTGTAAAGGCACCCCAAATGGATTCGGGAGGAGGAAGAGGGGCCCAAGTTGCCCAAAGAACCCAAGGGAGCAAATTGCATTTGGGAGAACAGGTGGAGGAGCCGCGCGGAGAAGAACGCGCCCGGTCCGATGCCCGCGGTGCCCGAGTGGCAATACGCTTCCGACGCAGTCAGCCGCAACCCCCACAGACGCATGGGGGCATCCGGACCGTAGTGCAACCCGTGACTCGTTGGCATCACCATCCCCAAACAAAACCCTTAGAACCGACAAGAAATCAGAAAAATGGGAACCGAAGAGACCAAGGGATAAAATTTGCAAAATCTTCTTTATTTCCAACACAAACACAACAAAAGCACCGAGGTGCAAACCAAAAATGACAACCGCTTACGAAAAAGGGGCCAGAGGACCGGGCCTCTACAATGGAGTTTCTCTATGTGGGTACCAGGGGTGCCATCACATCCGGGCCCTGAACCGGAGACACGAGTGCAAGAGGGTGGAAGAAAAACGCCAAGGAAAGATAGGATACGTGAGCCGAAAATGGGGCAAAACGAGGCAACTCGTGATCTCCAACCTCGGCATAGGAGAAAACGTGAGCATGCAATCGCGCGAGAACAAATTAAACCGAACCTAAACAAAGACGCGGCCACCGACCCCACCAATGCAAAGCAGCAACCAAATCCCTAGACGAAAAATACACCACATTAGGAACCTCCACCAAAAGTTAGTTCCGAAATGATGGGGTCGCGGTAATAATCAACGCCAAGATCCACCGTCGATGGCATCATCCGTGATAAGAGGAGAACCAAAGGCAATCCGACATAAATGTTAAAGAAGAGGAAGATGTCGGAGGCAGCCGATCAAGGGACCAAAACAAGTGATTGAGGTTAAAAGCAACACAAAGATTAGGGTCACGGCCATCAAATGGAAAAGGTAGGAAAAGTGCTGGGTCAGATGGAACAGGGACATTGGGCGGTATGACAGTAGGCAAAGGAGGGGGGGCATGCGGATCAAGGGCGGGCGAGTAAGGCTCAAAGAGTAGATTGAGCACACATGGTCACTGAAAGAAGAAAAGGGGGGGTAAGAACCACATGAACAACCGAAAAAACTTATTGGAAAACAACATAGGAAGGAAAAACCAAACAACCAACAAAAGAAACACACCAATGACAACCACGGCGAAAAAGAAAACGAGTCGAAACAAATCCCAAAAAAACCGACCCTATCTAGGCAAAACCCCACAGACCGTTATGAGAAAACGAGCAAAATGGCAATTGTCCATACATAGGCTGAAGAACATAATATCGTAAAACAAAAAGGCAAGACACTTAACACAACAAATTCGAATAACGAGACAAGGAGGGGGAAGTTGATGCCGCGAAAAGCCAATGCATGAATATGAGCAAATACATGCCAGCCATAGGTTTGCCATAGTAAAGTATTATAGTGAACACAATGATAAATGCGTATGCAAAAAAGGTCATGAGATCATACACACAACTGGAAAAAACAAGACCAAACCCTACCTAACAATCCTCATGCACCATCGAACTTTGAAAAAACCAATATCACTACCTTACCGCACAAAAAAGATAAAAACAAAACCACACCATAGACAAGAAACAGACCATAGAAAAACAAAACTCAAAAACCTATCTAATAAAAAAATAAAAGAAAACACGAAGAAGGGGAGGGGAGGCAACGGATACAAGGGACCCGGAACTCGGGACAACCGACTTCGTCGGGACACTCAACCCGGCATCCCCTCGCGAAAATACAGGCCGATCTCGGCGGCCGACGGGAGCAGTGGAAAACCTAACCGGGGACCCCTACCATGAGCAAAATACATTCGGACCGGGTTTGGCAGAGGGATGAGAGGGGACGAAACACCGCTTGAAGGAACAAGATAAAAAACCCATGGGCCAGATAATGCAGGAGAGGAGAGAGCAGCCGGAACCAGGATAGATGGCAAAAAGCATGGCGATCCAACCGATGAACAGACCCTAACAGGAATAGGAAGGCTCTAAACAATAGACACATTGCGTGTAAGCATTCTAGATCGCAGTAAGCATCCTCATAACCAAAAAAGAAGAGCAATCCGATTAAAATAGAATCATGATAAAAGCAGGAGGAGTATGGCTTAAATCAATCAAGAAGGACACAGCAGGGGCGAAGCAAACCGACAGAGCGTATAATAGAAACCCTCGGGCGGCGTAAAAAATCAAAGAACGGACAGAGTAGACGATCATGGCCGAAAGAAAAAGGATGGGGCAGAGATAGCGACAGAGAGGAGCGTATGGGTCAGAATCTAACACGTAACGTACTAGGACAAAGAAAACCCGAGAGAACAAGCCGCTAAGCGCCAATGCCTATTAGTTTTAGGGGATCGGGCGCAAGAATACCGGATGTTTTAAAACGGCCGGGCACTCCGAGCCCAATCCTTCTTGAGCAGGCAGAGAGCAGTACCTGAATGAAAAAATAGGCTTGTAGGGTAACACTGGAACAAAGAGAATTCAGCTCAAGGGAAACGCCGATGAGAATTGCTTGGAAGCTACCAGGATATATAGCAGACAGAGCTAAAGAAAATATGGGTCAAAGAAAGCTCAGGCTAAAGATGACTCCTACGTCCAAAATAGCATGACGCCAAAACAGACGTCCCTTTCCCCAGAATGATGGTTCTCTTCTATATAAGAAGAGAACCATAGCATTACTAAGTAAAAGGTGCATTGAAATTTACGTTCTGATGTTTAAAAATCCTCTCAACGTTAGCATACGCTCTAAATTAGAGTTTAAGAGCCGTCCTTCATCTTCATCTGTTGGTTACGTGAAAAGGATAGATCGTATTTCAACTTTTCCATTAAAGAAAAATGGGAAGGAAAAAAAAAATAAGGGTAGCTTTAATAAATGTTACATATTGTTTCATAAAATACAAAGATCTGCTTTATGGGAAAGAAATGCAAAAACCTAACGAGGCGTAGGTCTGAGGTCGAACCGGTGTTTGGATAATCGGTAGTCGGGGCCGAATCGACCTCCTATCACGCTTTTCATACACCTTTTCACCGCTAAGACCTCCTATCACAGGTTTTTCATACACAGCGTTTAAAATAGGACAAACGGAATGGGTCGGCGCCGACTGGGTGTTTGCCCCCGATCAGTAGTCCGTTGCAGTGTTTTTATGGAAATAAAAATTTCTTTATCAGAATGCTGGGTCGGCGCCGACTGGGTGTTTGCTTCTAGTTTCTGATCCAGGTATGATCAAAGTCGAGGTTTGCTGCTGCAGTTGCATTTTTAGGGTGAGGTTTTGTCGAATCCGTCGTGCATATTTATGACGACATCATTGTTTGTTACAGTGTCCAGACTTGGTCCTCGAAGTTGGCTATTGATAGTCATGATCTGAGAAAGAAAATGCTTTAAAATTAGGCTAGGCTTCAAATTTTGAAGAACATAAACAGATTAAAACTTTGCCCATGCTTTGCGAAATGCCCAAGTTAGTGCTATATGCGAAATGCCCAAATTTGTAGACACGAACCATAGCCATAGCTCGCCATATTCAAACCAGGAAAAGGGGTTCAGCATGCTGTTTATCCCTTCTACTGACCATACTACCATTATAAATATTTCTCCAATGGCTTCTGCACCGAAGGACTTGCTTTAGACATCATAGAATTGGAGATTGAAAGAAGGTTGTGACGGGGAAGACTAAATTTGAAAGAGCATGCTACTGGGATAAATCAAGCCAACAAACACCTGGTTTTGAGCTAATGGGATCCTGTGTATGCACAGTCAAAGGGTGCTGTGCATGCCTAAAGTTTAACCTGACTTTTAGCATGGCAATCATCTCCTTCATGTATGCAGAAACATGATGATCTGGTGATGCACAGACGAGTGCATTGCATTTGATGACTATGTCTTGCACTGTTTTCATTTGCGAATTGCTACGAGCGCTAACTTCTTCATGATGGTTTGCATTTTATGAAAATTAGCAAGAAATTGCATTTTAGGAAGAAACTGGCAGTGATCCTTAGACCACATTTTGCTTATGTTCCACATACATATGTTCATATTTAGTTCCAATAAATTACCCCAGGCTTTTTGGCATTATAATTTTGCACACGCTTGTGCATGCATATATATGGGTACATTATGCACTTCTGGCTTGAGTAGTATGCTGCTATTAATTTCTTAGACTACTAGGTGTCTAGGATAAAAGTGTTACATGGGAGGAAATAGATATGGCATTAAAAGTATGGACAAACTTTGTCTCCTACTATGTTTCAGTTCTGTTGCTTTGTCTTGAGTATCATACTGGGATCCCTGAGGACGTCATAATGCCAAACTATATCCTTAACACGTATAAGAACTATGGTTTCAAACTAGTTATGAGCTATGCATAACTGCTATGCTAATGAATTTATCAAATTACTTTTATAATACTTTACGGCAGATTGGTATCATGATGGAGAATGGTGATGAGAAAAAGTGCATCATACTTTGTTTACTAGTGCTAGAACGAGCTCAAGAGTTGTTCAAAAAAAAAGGAGAAAAAAAAAATGCGAATGACTCAGACACTAATGACAGTAGTGATATGGGCAATCAAGGTGTTGGAAAAACTATGGATTTTGATGAAGATCAAGAGGTGCAGCCATATAATAAAGAAGCTGGCCATGAGGATGGTGAAGGCCGTATTGACAATGACGCACATGCTCATCTGGTTACAAAAGCCATAAAATTGGAGGGCATGACACCAAAGACAGTAACCTGCCTATTTATGCAGGAGTGCATGGCTCTATAATGATATTCCTTGTTTGAAATGCTTATCTGAATTTTCACAAACAATCTTCTTTATTCCTGGTTAATCTATCAATGCCAATGAAACTATGAACTCCTCTGTTACCATACAGTTTCCTTCTCAAACTATATTACATACGATTGTAAAGGCTAGTGTTTCTCAAATATATGTACATAATTTTTAGATGAAAAAAACACCAACACATAAGTATATATGAAAAGCATGGAAGAAGCAACTTCAACTCTTCTAAGTATGTAGCTATATATAAAAATATATCGTATATAAATTGACATTCTATATGGGAATATTATGTATTTACAACATGAGAAAACTGCAAATAATACATCGTGGAAAAAAGACCAAAATGCCCAAGCAAAAAGACCCTAAGAAAAAAATTTCCCTTTTCGTTTATGGGAAAAAAATTCGGTGCCGAGATTCTTTTTGTCGTATTCTTGACGTATTACGCTTCAAAATTGTGTTGTATCATTCGAATATAAATTCATATTGAGTATAAAACTATCCCCTGCTCATTATACATCATGAAACTATCCACAACACAAGCTCAATTATACATCATATTTAAAAGCATGATCTACAACACAATTTTGGTACATATTATATACACAACCAAAGTACCCAAAAAGTACATGCATATGAAAACATGCCATGAACAATGTCATAAAATAGCTGTATGTTTATAAAATAAAAAATAACCAAAATGTACATATTTGTACATCAATTCAAGTACAATGTACGTACACCCTTTCATGCTTTTACCCATATGGGGTATATTGGAATTCATTTGCTTAACTTCTAGTTTGGACCCATGATGGGAGAAGCAAGCTAAAAAATGAAAGGGTTGGCTCGAATGCTCAACATATATAGGTAGAAAACTAAAGTCTCATAAGAAATAGTTAGAATTAAATTGAATGTTTTTCATCATCCAGGATGACCAATTGGCCTATGGGACCCAATACAAGAGCGTTGTAGGCGCCATTCTTCGCCTAAATTAAAAACCCTCGCCCCTAAGGTTTTCCGAGGAAAAAAAGCGCGGGCGACAATAAAGGCTTTGACAAAAGCCGTACAAATATATATGTGTACATGATGAAGTATTTTCTGCTCATTTGCTGGTTTCCCGGGGGCATATCTGAGCTCTCAGAGCCATTATCTGAATGTATGCTCTTAGTGATCGCACCATAGCCGTGCTCAGTATCATGTGTAGCATGCCCAGATCTGATTATATGTCGGGCTGCGGGCAACTCTGGAAAGTGTGGCATTCATCCTCAATGGCTCCCATCTGGCTGGTAGCACTGACAAAGCCTGTCCGGCATAGCTCTCCAATCCACCTGCCTATCTCAATTCAGAGATGCTAGACACCTGTGCAAATGGTTGCAATGGGCCTACGCTTTTTTCATAGGCAGGTAAAAATTGAGGTAGCGATATGGGCCGCGGTCTAGTGTGGGGTTTAGATGTTGCTTATGATGTATCTTTTTGGCCTATTCCAGGGCCCTGGGGTCCCAAAGCTTGCCGAGGAAACAAGTGTCAAGGTAATGCCTCAGTTTGTCGCAATCGGCCTTTGTGTCCGCCTATATGCACCTCTTCCACCTGGCCAGCCATTGAGCTCTCTTGTCCTTCGAACAAGCCTTGAACCACTGTGGTCCCATTGCCACTATGTAAGCCAAGTTCAAGAGATGAGCATCGTCCATATTAACAACCTTCTGGAAATAGACGATGTGTCTATCAAGGGGGGCTATCTCTAAACAGGTAAGAATCCTGTCGTTTATAGTAGGATTTGATATGGGGCCATGGATTTTGCTTTGAGTGCCCATGCTAAGAAGGCATTCCGTACCTGCTCTAAGTCATTCCAAGTCGCACGGGACACCATCGGGCCCCAGACCTTGACCTGAAGAACGTGCTCCCTTGGTACCCTGAATAAATGTGATTGATGGCCCCAATCATATAGAGTTCTGCATTGTGGCTGTTGTTCTGCATTGCATAAAGCGCTTTTCAACCTACCATCACCTGCAATCGGATGGATGTGCCCCAGCATAGTGTAGAAAAAAACTCCACTCTCAAATACTTGTAGGTGGGCATCACCTCCACAATTTGCCTCCAGTAAGGGAATGAAGGGGAACTTGGGTGGCGTGAGGATGAGATGAGGACCACCTTTCTCTTGGCCAGATTAATGTTTGTGCCCTTGCAGAATGCATCTAGTTCAGACTGCATATCCTCTGGAGTGTGGGCCAGGAGGTCAACATCATTCGCATATATGAGCTGCTAAATGGCCGGCTACAAAAGTTGGATCCTGCCACCCCCACTGTCAGCGAGCCAGGTTTTCAACTAGTTAATGTAGAGGCCAAACATTGTTGAAGAGAGAGGGCATCGTTGACAGACCCCAATAATGCTGGTGAATGGTTGTCTCATCGGCTGAACTGACCATGATTATCCGGCCGGTCATTGGCTACACAGTCTGGATCTCCTACCTTGTAAATGGGAACAACTTTGCTTGTGATCTATTGTCGGGACCTTCCTGTAGCACCCTGTTGAATAGGGTAGTGAGGACCGGCTGACCTGCCCACTTGGGAAATTTGGCTTGCATACTGTCCAGGTCCACTGATTTCTCATTGGCCACGTGCAGTAGACCTTGGAAGACATCATCCTTTGTGAGTTATAACGTCGGACCATTCTGTGGGGGTATAGGAAATTGACTTTTATGATGGGCCAATGAATTTATTAGCAGCAAAAGCCAGCCAAAAAGCTTAGGCCCACATTCATATGGAGAAATGGGTCTAAGTTAGATTATTGGGGTACAAAAAAGCGCGACAAGCGGAAGCAGATTAAGCACGCGGCTATTATTCTTCGCACCTTCTCGTTTCGTAGCCTTTTCAAAAACAATGATCTCAGGCTGTCGGACCGTAATCATTCGCACCGAATCGATAATTGATCTGTCATGCGCAGATTATACCCTATTTTGATTCGAATTGTACCCTCGCTTTCGAGATTTTTTCCTTCCGGCTTGCTTCATACCTTGCTCTTTGGTTAATTCACTTTGCTTTTGCGATGGCGGAGAAGGGATTATTCCTCGCCGGGGAAGTGGGCTGCAGGATCATGACTAAAGAAGATTGGAGCGGTGTATGGACCGTAACCATTCAATCCTTTAAAGAAAAAAAAGGCAAAATAAAAATTTATTTTGTCCGCACTCATCTGAAACAACAATTGGAGGACTTGGTCGAGTTCACGTATCTGAAGCGGATTACCAAACAACAATTGAGGAAACTCGTTGCTTTGGCATTTGCTTGGGAGCATTGTGGTCGTCTGAGCAAGATCATGAGGGTCATAAGATAAATTGGGATGCATACAAGTCACGGGTTCTTGTTTGGTCGAGAAAAAAAACCAAGGGATGATATGGATGTAAAGAAAGAAGATGTTAAAAAATGAAAACCGTACATCCTTCAAAGCCAAAGCACACTCCGGCCTTCAGCGAAAGAAGAACACCTCGGATGGAATTAAAAGCGAAATTAGGTCAGCCAAATGAATTTTCTGTTTGCAATTGTAGTTTCAATATTTCTTTGATTGATGAGGAAGTAAAGAAGTTGGAAACAGAGTTAGATAACCTGTCAAACAGACGGCTAAGATTATTAGTAAGATTGAGGTTGACAACAACTCCCTAGCACGGGGAGCAAGTAATGATTGATATAGCAAAAAAGGAGGTGAGTAGACTACTGGAATGAATTATCTGCTTTGAATGACAAAGCAGATAAAAAAGCAGATGAAGATTTGACCCGTTGCAGATTTGAAGCATAAAATAAGTGGAGAGCTTTATACGCTCCAAACCGGAAGCTTGCCTTCCAAAGGTAAGTGTTGAAGCGATGAGCGAAAGGGAGAAGAAGCAAAGGCTAAAAAGCCTCTTTAGAATTCATACTTCAAGAAAGGTGTCATTTTAGAAGTCTGCTAGGCGGTTGATGCACGGGACACTTCAGAATCTCTATCATGACTATGAAGAGCGGTTGCCGAGGTTTTATGGAGAACTCATGTCTTTGCATGTGGATTGGTATTCAATCCACAATATACTTTGAGTATAAAGTTGCCATGTGAACATGCCTATCACTTGGCATGTTGCATGCTACATATGAAAAAAGAAGGCATGCTTCAGTGCTTAAAGGAAGTTCCGAGGATTTGTTTGTGGAACTTGGTTTAGAAGTTGGAGCTGAAGATGGAGCCTGAGGTAGCCATCGGATGGGTTTTGGAGCAGGCACTAGTAGTGCTTTTGCTTCACCCTACAAACAGATCAACTTCTTCACCAATATTTGTTGCTGAGTCTCCATTAGTTCCCGATTATACTCTAGCGTACCGTTGTGGCATCACCAAAACCTGTTACAAAAGGCGTGGCATCACCAAGTCCTGTTACAATCAGCCGGTTGAAGCATTAAAAAGGTAACCATTTGGTGTTTTATGTGTTTGTTTTGTAAACTTTATTTCATGTCTATTCTAACTAGTTTCCTTACTTGATTCGATTGGTAAGGAAAAGCCCAAAAGAGAGTAACACGTGCACTAGTGGTTGGCAAAGATCGATGAAGAAGAAGAGCACGAACGGCAATTTCGCTTACAGATTGTTGAGACACCATAAAGTTGAGGTTGAGGAGTAGAACCTGCAGGAGAAAGCTCGGGGTTGATGAAGTTGTAGATCTGGACAAAGAAGCCGGGTGGTGCTGATCACATTGCAACAAAGGCTGCTGATAAAGGGAAGAATGTAGAAGAAGAAGAAGAACAAGTACAAGCACTGCGATTGGAGAAGAAGAAGAAGGGTAGGCCCCCTAAGAAGATGCCAACACAACCTCCAAAAGGTGATCCTCGAATGTTATTTACAAAATGTTAAGCGAGTCGAGTGTCCGGGTTGGTTAATCCGAGTTCACGAAAACTTTGAAATAACACTTGAAAGTTCTTTGAAAACTTTGAAAACTTTGAAATGACACTTGTGTTAATTTGTTGAAAACTGACAATTTGAAGTTGTGAACTAATTTGTTTTGTTAAGACCCAAATTGATGTCGAATTGTTGATGTTTGAGTTTTTTGTTTTATGAATGTTGCGACCTCTTAGAAAAGAAAAACTTGTCATCCTAGACTTAAATGGAGTTAAGTGAGCACATTCCAAAAAAAGAACCCGAAATTAAAATTCAAACGAATTTGAAGAAGCATTATGCGGGGGGAAAGTGGTGGTCTTGAGACCCGAGGGGCTAAAAGTTTTTAGAAGGGTGCTTTGCGGTTTGAGGTAGCCATATGGTCTTCTATGATGAAGCACAACATCATAGAAATCCTAAATGTTATAGTGCCACCTTCCTTTATAGGAAGGTTCAAGTTCATTTGGGGTCGAGAAGAGTGCGAGGTGATGCCTTTCAATTTTCCGGGGGAATCGAACAAGCCGGTGCTTATGAAGCCAATTGTAAAAGTGTATGAGGCTTTTGAGGATGTAGGGAGGTAGTGCTAGTTGATGACTCATTGTACAAGACTTTCTTGTCCCCACAAGACACTTGCTTCATAATTGAAAAATTTGATAATGACATCAATGACAAAGGTTTCAATTTCTTAGTCATTTCTGCAAACTTGGCTCAATGCCAAGAATCCTCAAAAGTGGTTGCCGCGAGCGGTATGTTGAAGATAAAGTTCAAGAAGAGGACATCGACATACTTAGGCTTACGGGCGACCATCTAAGTGAGCTAGCGAGGTGGAAAGTGGCTATTCTCAAAAGCATTGATTAATGAAGGAAATTGTTAAGGTATGTTGTTTAATTTCATTTAGTTGTTTTGTTATGCTATTGAAGTGATTGTAGTAATGTCATTGCTTTCAATTCATTTAGTTGCATTTTTTGTATGTTGTTTGATTTGAATTACTTGGTTTGCCAGAACCTAGAAGTTGCTTGGCCCGAGGAAGCAATTGAGGTAACTCTCTTTCTTGCATCAGCTCATAATAAAATGATAGCAATATAGAAACAGGATAAGCAACGGAGGTTCACAAGGAGCATGTTTTGGAGAAAATAAAACAAGTACAAGTTGGTAGCCGGAGATGTCTAAGCTACAAGGCTTGATAGATGATATAAGTATAAACATCTTGATGCGGTGGCGGGAGATAAAGTACATGAAGATAATAATAACAATCCTGCGGTAATAATACTTGATTTTGTCAATGAACAGGGATGAAGAGCACGCAAGAGAAGATAAAACACAAGATACTACTCTTATTGCTTGATAGCGGCACTTCAACAAGTGATGCGACAATGAAATTCTCCACGAGAAGGAGAATAAGAGTCTATAGACTCTTTTCAATATTTATGTAACTTAGCACAGTATGTAATCGAATAAAGATCTGACAAGTGAGTTGTACGGATTTTGTACATATATTGTAACAATTTTGTATCTAATGAATATAATATTTACCTGCACTTGCAGAGTTTCTACTTGCAAAATTGTTGTTCTAGTTTATATTTGAATATAATGGTTTCTCCTATGCTTGTCTCTGTATCCGAAGATGAAGTCCAAATCCTAATTGGTTAAACAAACAAACCTGTATATGAAGCCAATCTTTGAACATATGCATGTAAAAAGGTTTAAGATACTTTGTGCATTGTCTTGAGCAATCCCCAATTGAACACTTGCGAGAAAGTTTCCACCATTTGTTTCAAGGACCAAACTGAAGGGACGGATGCGGTTAAGCATAAACTCTGAAAACAATTAGCACGTCGAGAAGACAAAGCGAAAAAGGTACAAAAGCACCGGCAGCAAAGACATTGATCAAGTCAGTCAGGACTACAAATTTCTGTGCAACAAAGAATTTGTTAGCTTCCATTGATAGGTTTGTTAGAAACAATAGGTTTGTTAGAAACAATATAGCAGCAATGAGCCACTTTACATGTGAATGATGTGCTTACGCCTCTTGAGTAAGCGAAAAAAAGCGATCGGCGATGTTAGCACTCTCTGAGGAAGGGATGCCATCACTTTTGGCATGTCTCTTCACTCATCTTGAACTTGTTGTTGCCAAAACTCTCCATATCAAATTTCACTTGTCTAATAAGGTGATTTGTACACACTAGCAACCGGCTTGTCCACGATAACTCAAAGTGGAGTGCATCCAATGCGCTTGTAGTAGTGGCCGAAACTATGACTTCTCCCACACCAAATGCGAACCCCATGAGTCTTCATATGCATCTAACAATGTCCGCTTAGTCTCTGTACACCTAAGAACATAAAAGTCAACTCCTTCATCATCCTCGGATGCATTTTACAAAGAAGTTATCTCCAACTTCTAGAACAGAACTGAGGTATTCATTAGCCTCATCATCATCCTCTTCTTCATCCTCATCCTCATCTTCATCTTGAACTGCTTTTGTTGGCTGATTGTTTTCTGTAGATTTCTTCAACTTCAGTTACATTTGTGGACCAAGCTCCCAATCGAGCTTTGTTCATGCAATCATCCCATTTTCCATGAAAGCAAAAGGAACGCGAAACAAGAGAGGCACCTGTGGGCAACTTTTTTGCGGATTTGTTTTGTCACATGGTCTGATGGAATGAAGTTTAGAGCTCCCACAAAGTGATCTCCATTCCCTCTTTTCAGATTTGTCTACATTTTCGAGTTCAATATGCCAAAAAAACCGCAATATAGAACAAAAAATGTCACCTCAAATGAAGAAGAATGCAATGGTCTTGATTGAATTTACCTTCTTATATTTGGGTCTGGTGGGTTGTTCATCATATACCAATTCATGAAATCCACAACGTCTTTGGCACGCTCCAATTTCCAGGAATCATACTTCAATTGTTCTCTTGCCAAAATCCTTTTTAGGATTGCACCTTGTCCATCATGTTCTCCTTTCCCATGAGAGCGGCAAAAAAAATTCCATTCATACTCAATTCCTTCACTATTGACATAGTTCCTTCCTAAATACCAAAAAGGTCTTGCTCCTTTGAACTGTCTTTGTGCAACCATCACTCCAAAAATATGTTTGTTGTACAAAATATTTTGTACTTTCGAAACCGATCTGCATGAACTTTCAAGCAATGTTGTACAAACTCAACGCTATGATCTCTATCATCCGGAAATATAAAAATGTACTTCCTTTATGATTCTCCTCTCATTCTTTGCATGATGGTCTCCAGGTTGTCTTCCTCTTTCTTTCTTTGCTTTTCCTTCTCTAGTTCCCTTCTCTCTGCTTCCTTAGCTTCCATATCTTCTATCTCATCCCGGGTTGCATGTCTATATGTGATATGAACCAAAATTGATGCACGATCACGTGTGCGGTGGCAAGATTGTGCCTCTTTACGAATTTTAAAAGCGTAATTTTCAGCAAAATCAATAACAAGAGACAAGCTGCACCTTCCGGAAAAGTATCCAAGCACTTCTGAATTGCTTTGCCTGCCGGTATTGTACTTCTTGAGCTTCTGGGAATTGGGGCGGAGCTCTCTTTCTTGTATGCAAGTCTAGTTACCTTTTTTGGTTTCTTTCTGCCATTTTTTTTTCTTGGTGGTCTCCTTTTGAAAACAAAGATCAGTTGTAAGTTTGCGGCACAATTACACAACAATCACAAGCACAAAAATCATTTAAGCACAAATGCCAAATACACTACCTTTTCAAACTGTTTCCACTCCACTTTGTAATCGGACTCCTCCTTCTCCTTTGGACATATTGGCAACTTTGTTTGTAAGACCACCGCAAATTTGTTTGTAAGATGTTGCATCAATCATCTTAACAACTCAAAATAGAATGTTCAAACATCTTAACATTAAAAAAGAGTACCTTTTCAATCCACAATCCTTGCATGCCACTGCGGACAATTATGTTTGTGCCACTCTTCATCTTCATCCTTAGGGGCGGATCATTTGCCTCCAAAAATCACTAGTGGATTTATAAACATGGTTCTTGGCTGCACAAAAGTTACCATCACCACAAACGGCACAAATTTACGGTTGCAATCTTTATGCACGCCATTTGGATCTGCTCGATTTTGTTGAGTGCTTGCATCACATATTCAAAGTGCATGTGATATTGGCGGCCCGGCAAGTTTCTCTTTCATTTAAAATTCTCACAAATGATGGCTTCACAATTCAAATGTCTTGTTTGGGTAATCTTAATGTCATTGAATTCCTTCTTGAAGTTCATGTAAAATTGCAACTGCAAACAAAGAAGATCTATATAGAAACAGATATATGCAAATGAAGAAACATACTAAGCGGGGGAAATCACACGAGATATTTCAAGCGGTTGTATTGGATGATCAATTTTATCGCCATCTAACATAACAAACTTTCTCACATGCTTCCTGTATGGTGAAACTCGTGTGTTTTCTGTCCAGAACTTGTAAACACAATTCCTAACCTCGTCACTCAATGCATCACACCTCTTTTTCCTTGAAAACATTGACCACGGACCACATTCTTGATGCGCCATTATTCTTCTTCTTCCGCGGCAACAATGTTTTCTAGATATATGAAGGAGACGTCGGCAAACAGATTGGTTGATGGATTTTCTTTGATGAAGATACCATTTGCAAAGTAGACTTTCTTGCTTGCAATACATCTGTCTTCCTTAATTTCTTTTGTTCATTGAATGTCTCCTGAACATTTTTAATCACATTCTTCATGATCTTGCTTTGTTCATGATCAACAAAATCCACTTCCAGTGGCAATTTCGCCTTCACTCTCTTCACAAATCAGTGCATCACCATTGCTTTATCCCCTTCTTTCAAAGGCTTTGTGATTTCGTTGAAATAATCGTCCATTTTTTTGGACAATTCTTGAAGCCTTCTCGCACTCAGGCCTCGTTCAATTTCAGGGTGCAAGTTTTCTTTCTCTCTCGCCCTTTCTCTTTTTCGCTGTCTTGATTGCCTTCTTCTCTCGGCTTGAATCACAAGGCCCCCAAAATTGAATCAGTATGATCTTTTTGTATTGATTTCTTAGAGAAAACCAAGTCTTAAAATCAATACGCATTTGTGGGCCAAAAAGTTTACAAACCATATCTACTTATACAATGTGGTTCATCATTACGATTCCGTAACGTGATAAACAAGCATTATTTTTTGACACGGTACTAAAACATGATAGTTGTAGTTGATCTTTGTAACCGCTTAAAATATATGATATGTATTAATGCTTTATATGTCAAGTTTAGTGGAATAATATTTGGTCACATCTATTTTTATTGGTATTGGAACGTGGTAATATTAAGTGGCTATATTAACCGCTTTTAATACGTGATATGTACTAATGCTTAATATATCAAGTTTAGCAGAATAATGTTTGATCACATCTTTCTTCCTCGATATGATTGATAGTAATTAATTATTATAATAGCACAATGTGGTAAATATAGTTGATTTAGTTTTACGGGACAATATGGTAAATGTAGATGGTTTAGATTGCTATTTTGCATGACATCAATACATCAAGTTTAGTAATGCTGCAGTAGCGAATTTTGCTACTGCAATAGAAATGTAAACATATGGGATTTGAACCCACAATTTTACCATGTGTTTTACAATGAATTAAATCAAACAAAGTCAAACAAAAATATACAGTGCATCCATGTAGCCGGGTGTAAAGCTCCAAGAAATTGATTGCACTGTTGTAGATGAACTTGTACCCAAGCCGACGCAAAAACAGACTGGTTATGGCCCTTGCACATACATCCGGAAAGCCAGACAGACAACTCCAGGCGGGAACAAACCTCCATCAAAATATATTTGCCAAGCCAATTGCACTTCTAAATCCGAAAATACCAAGGCTAAGCCCGAATTTTTGCAAAGGGAAAAAACCCCAACTATAAGACCTCAAGTAAGACCTAACCGCATCGAGACCCACTATTGTTGTGATAGCTCCATCCTATTTCTTGCACCGGCGACCGCGATCCACCGACCACACTTCAACTCCACACTCTCATCTGCAGAACCATAAGTTTAACCGGGCACTTGTGACTTGGTTATTTTAAGAATCTTAAATATTAAAAATACAAAGATAAAATACACCCAAACCAAGCAAAACATCAAGATTTCTTTGTTAAAACACACCAAACAAAAGAGCTCAAAAAAAATCATGCCTTGTAACATAGAGGTGCAAATTTGAACTCGAACTAGCAAGGAAGACTATATAGACGTAAGATCGGCGGGATACATACGCCATCGAAACCAGGGCCTGTTTATCTAACATGCCTCCTGTTTATCAACAAGGCCAGCAAAGAAACTTGGAGTAGACATTTGGAGAGCATTGCAACTGTGGGTTTCTTTTCTCATTAAATTGAGGCAATTTTAAGCGGATGCCCCCATTTTTATCTGCAGCTACATTCAAAATTTATCATTTGCGCCCCAGCTTTAAAGCCCCCGCTTCATCGAGCCGTACCATATATGCTCGGTTTGTGGTTTGAAGCTTCCTGCCATCTGCCATGACTACTATTCCTGAAAAATCTTAGATCACAGAACCGGAGTGGGCAATACGTTTCCCCTTCACAAAATTTCACGATTAACGTTTGTACTGAAGAATCAAAGTTGCTTGCTCAATACGGAATGCATAAAGGTCCTGCATTTAGCTTCTATTTCTGGAATGCAGGTGCTCAGAAACTTATATGGCTTCGTGGCCCGTTCACATGCACAATTTTTGCATCAGCAGATCTCAGCGGCTGATTTTGTGCTGCACAGATTCCGACCTCTTTCCTTAATCAAATATGGCAATGGTGTAGAGGTGCAACAACAGATGGGATAGGCCAGTAGATTTGCCAATGTGGGATCCTGCTAAGCTCTGTCACAAATATAGATTTTGCACAAAAACAAAATACATTAGAAGAGGATAATCGCCCCCAACTCAAAATCAAGCTAGTGCACTAAAATGGAAGGGAGAGATATGCAAGGTCATTTTAATTAAATCCTTTATAACTGGAACAATAACCCTGGAAAAGGACAGTTTAGAATCACACATAAGATGAAGAAAACGAAGGGGTAAAGACAAATGCTACATCCAGAGTTAAAAGTGGTGTCTGGTTTTAGCATTTAAAAATGCAAAGAGAAACGGATAAGAAATAAGGAACTGCCATGTAGTCATCCAAAAGAAGAACAAGGAGGACCCACAGCTTTGAAATCTTTTTCACAACAAATTAGGAGCTCAAAGAAAACAAATCAAAGTAACAAGAAGACAATGCAAGAACCGGAGCTCGAGTGACACCTTTGAAAATGCAAGAAATATTACCACACAATAAAGTTTTCTGGACAGATAAATACCATTCTAGGATTACCAAAGATTTGTACGGTAGCCAAGTTTCATTCTTCAGCATCTGAAATTCAAAACTAGGCTACAATACCACAAAAAGTTACAAAAAAAAGTGCATACAAGAAGAAAACTCAAAATGAGCTTTTGTATTGGAAAAATGCATCATACCGTGCGAATATCAAGATATTAGATCTGAAGAATGCTGATAAATCTGCAAGAGCAACAAGGCAAAACCTGCCAGAGGTGAGCAAACTCAACAGAACAAGAAAAAAATGCAGAGGAGGAGATGCAAATCGCACCTTAAACTAAATAACAGATCTGCAGGCATTAAAAAGATGTGCAAACACCCTATCGACTACTTCGAAGATCCCAGAGCATCCAGGGAAGAGCTCTCCACGTCCATGCCGCATTAGGAAAAAAAAATAGGTTAAGTTTGTGTTCCGCTTTTGTTTTTTTGTATGCCCTTTTTAAATTTATGTCATCTTATTTAGGGCTAAATCAAACCTACTAAACCCAAAAAAATAATAAATAAAAACCAACGATACTCGCCATGCGAGATGCTTTGATTCGACAACACCGCCCCGGCCAAAAGCTTTCGACAGGCACCACATCACCAATTATATCCACATAATCAAACTTCTTCCTTGATCGTGCTCCTGAATCCGGCATAAATTTTTATATAAATTTTCACTACTTCATCTTTTTTGAGCAAAGATTGTTTTATTTTTCTAGTAGTTTGTTGGTCAAATTATCATCAATTCGATTCAAAACAGAACGTTGAATCAGAATAACAGAGTAATGGGTCAGATTAGTCAAATGAATATTATGTAATAGGGAAAGTTCTAGTTGAGGAAATTCCATGAGGGAATTTCCCAGAAGTCCTAGGCGAAACCGCGCATCGGATCTGGCATGAAAGGTCGAGCAAAAATGACCGCTTATCATGGTGACAAGCTCCTATTTGTTCTAATCTCGCTCGCAATGGCGATGGATAAAAACCTATATGGCGTGCGTAATAGAAGGCGAGGATACATAGAAGGCATATGGCCCGGATCGCGAGCAAAGAAGAGAGAACAAAGAAATCTTGTGTTAAGAAACCATGTGCTAAAAAAATGGAGCTATGTTGGTGAGAACTCTGAGCAAGATGGTCAACTCTATTTGTTCTAAACCCCAATGGGAAGATAAAATCATCAAACTTCTTCACGCTTGAGACCTTGTGCTATGTGCTAAGAAACCATGCAGTAAAACCGTTGGTGAGAACTCGGCTATGGCATGGAGCTGCTAGAAACTCTATGCTAATAAACCCTGGGGAAGAAATGCTTCCAGAACAAAGCTTGAGCGGCGCCACCGTACACAGGCGAAGGAACATTTATGGGATTTAAAATGAGTGGAATAATGCCGTAATTCTCACTAGTTGTTCACTACAAATATCCTCGTGATTTCCTCATGCAAATTTTTAACTTTTGGAGATTTGGGATAAGTTATGATGGGTCTTTTAGTTCATCCATTAACATAAAGGTATTCCGACCTAGAAGATAATAAAATTAGATTCAAATTTGTCATCATTTCAGAAAGATTTTTGTGGTCCATTGTACATTTGCTTCTTGTGCATAGCCTAAACAATAGAGATTGCATGTATTCTAGTTAAGCTGCCCATGCTGGATGTGAAGAAAGATGTTGATAATGGTGGTTATGGCTGCATGACTGAAGATCCTTTGAGGGGCCTTAAACCTACACCCAATTCATAAGAGTCTTTTTAGAAGAACTAGCTTGCAAGTTTTATCTCAGTGGGGAGCATTCTTGACCAATTTTTGTCTTCGTTTGCCTGCACTTCTAAACACATAGGCAATACAAGATAATTTTATTCCTAGGCAAAGGCATTGCTCTTACCTAGAAAGGAGAAAATGCCACAAGATAGAGGCCACTCATGATATCTCCTGTCGTAGTTATCTCCCCCCTTAGATATCTCCCGCCTTAGGAAGCCATGAAATATCTGATCGGCTTGGCAAAAGTTGTCAACACATCTGCTCCTAGGCAATGTCGGTTCGAAGTTCCGTGAGTCGGGATGGTTGCTTCTAGACTCACCTCCTTTGGAAAAGGGCTACAACTTAGATCCCTCTTCAAGGTCTAGTTCCCTTGTCCTACCCTTGAATCTTGAATTCATGTACTACGCCATTTGACTCCTAATGACAGTTTCTCTGTCATTATATTGAAAACATAAAAACTACCCCATTTGCCTTGTTCTAAAAGTAGAAATGATAGAGCCGACACCAAATAATAAAATTGTTGGTTCTCCTGAAAGTCTTGCAAGTTGAACTTTTCTCGTTGCAATGCACGGGCGAGGGATTATCTGTAGCTCATAGTACTTTATTTTTGGAGTGACCTCATTATTTCGTGTTTCCTGATACCACCATAAGAGGGTGGGAAGGATTTCCTATAACATCTGAATGTTTTGGCCAGTTGGTTAGGCCCCGGTGGTTAAGGAACGTTACACATTCCTTAGGATTACTAGACACTGATTCCTAAAACCTTGACCCATTTGCTCGTCTAAAAACAAGAAAAAAATTAGAAACCACATCATGCAACTAGTATGAACATTCTTGACCAACCACTAGAAATTTAGTTGGGAATCTAAGAAATAATGAAACACCGGAAATATGGTAGTTGAGTTACCCATTTATGAATCTAGCCACGGCTTCATTCGAAATTCTCGGTCCCCCTCTTTGGGAAGTTTTCTTAGGTCATTTCCACATCATGCAACTATATTGAACATTCTGGCTCACCTCCTACACTAGATCATCGGTAGTAATCTATCTTTTCGATGTGGACTTCCTAGCACACACCAGCATAGATATGGTACATATTTTGTCAGGTGACTGACATGTGCATCAACTTAGCCAAAACTAAGGTAGTTCTGGTATCGTCTACTTAGAAATCGAAACAAGTGTGTAATAAAAGCAACAACAAACCATATTAGAATGGACTACTAATAAGCGTATAAATGAACTCGTAGCAAAACCATCTTGCAAAATCAAATATGATTTTTGAATTAATAAAAAAAAGTAGGGCATTAACATCATGTTAGAAAACCATATAACTTAATGACAAATTAGCATTAGATATCATCTTAAATTATAGTATTAAAAATATTGTCTAAAAAACCACCTCCCAAACTAATGATGATTTTAAAAAACTAGTATAAGATATAGAACTAGTATCAAAATCATGATATAACTAGTAATGACTCTACAAAACCTTGAAGAACGTATGGTTTTTTCTAAGATTACAATTTATTTATATTAAAAAACACACTTATACTAGTTTTCATGGTGATTATTTATATGAGTTCCTTTTTGGGGGCCTTGTGAATTTCCCGGAAAACTTTGAGTCTCTTTTCCTCATCCAAATCAAAAACTGATTGATCCATTGAGGATCGTGATGTATGTAGAATTTTGCGGTCTGACAGAAACCGTGATGTACAAAGAATGTTTCGTTTAGAGGTACAAGTCGAATGATCATTCCCCGCACAAAAAATTCAAGAAACAGACCCATGCATCTCAAAAACAGACCGGCGCCCGGATCATTTCGAACCGAACCGAATTTGATTTTCGGAGCAGCCATGTCATCGATCCGGAAGCAATTGGCTAAAAATAGATCATCGTGTTCCCGCTCTCCAAGCACCCCCAAGCACAGCAGATCAAGCACGAAAAGCAGAGCGTCCGGATGCTTTTGTACCCCAATATCTAACTTAGACCCAAATACAAAAACATATTTCACTGCCAGAAATACAACTAGTAATTATGGCTGTCAGATCAGTAGATATTCCTAGAATATGCCTCAAGATGCTTAAACCCACCTTCTCCCTAACAAATTACTCCTTAACCAGGACAATCCAAAAAAATACATTTTCTGACCTAAGGTTGGTTCAGACACGACGATGGTTGATAAATAAAATGCTCGGGGAAAAAGGGGAAGGGGAAAAAAAGGAAAGAGAGAAAGAGAAACAAAAAGGGGAGGGAAAATAGAAAAACGAAATGGGAAAAATAGAAAAGGAAAGCTAAAATGGGAAAATGGAAAGGGGAAGGGAAAAAAAGGGAGGGAAAAATAAAAAGGGAGAAGGGGAAAGGGAAAAGCGGGGAGTGGAAAAATAAAAAATGGAAATAAGAAAGGGAAAAGGTAAATGTGAAGGGAAAAAAGAAAAGGGGAAAAGAGAACAGTAAAAAAGAAAGAGCGGGGAAGGGCAGAAGTGAAAAGGGAAAATAAAAGTAAAACAAGAAAATAGAAAGGGGAGGGAAAAAAGGAGGGAAAAAATAAAAAAAGGAAGAGGGGGAGGGGGGAAGGGGAACAGAAAAAGAATAAAAGAAAAAAGGGCAAAACAAAAATAGGACAAAATGGAAGGAAAAAAAGGGAAGTGAAAAATACAAAAGGAAAAACAGAAAAAGCTACAATGGAATTGGGGAAATGAAAAACAAAAAAGGGAAATGGGGATAATGGAAAAAAGAAGAGAGAAGATAGGAAAATAGAAAAAAATGGAAAGGGGAAATTAAAAAAAAAAAAAAAAGAAAGCGGGAAGGGCAAAAGGAGAGAAGAAAAAAGAAGGGGAAGGGAAACGTGGTCGAATTCTTCACATTATGTATTTTGTAAATATGAATTAGTTAATTTAATAATTACCCCAGTGTACATACACTTCCTGACTTAAGGCCCTTTTTCCACAGCAGTCACAAAATAGGGCTGTCATATACCATATAAGACACCATTTGTGACTCCAAGGCTAAAATGAGACACACAAAATCTAAACTTGTTTTTCCACTGCATGGTAGTCATAAAATATGACACCACTAAAATGCTAGTGGAAAGCTTGAAAAAAAATAAGACATGTCTTATTTTTAGTTATTTTAGTTATATATTCAAATAAGACTAGATGTCTTATTTTACGGGATCCCGGAGGAATAAAATAAGACTCCATTTGATATCCAAACCTATTCCGAACCTAAATAAGACATGTCTTATTTTTATAGTGGAAAAACGATTTACTTTTAAGACAATAGGTGGCCAAACATCATTGATAAAATATGTGACTTTTAGAGATAAGACTACCGTGGAAAAGGGGCCTTATGCCCAGCAACTCTACTAGTACAACTTGAATTTCCTATTTTCATGTCGTCTTGATATCCTAAATTTGAATCTAGCAAAAGGATTCTGGTCAACTATACTAGTACCAAAATTTTGGAGTCATCATGAAGTGTTTAGAAGACTAGATGAAATTGATGGTACAAACTGAACTTAAAGAAACAAATGCTGAAGGCAAACACTTCAATTGATGTCAAATTTGAAGTGTATTGAACCAAAAATGTATAGCAAATTTTGACTTATCAATTATACTGATTCTGCTATTCGAGGCTGTTCATCCTGATTATCATGTTCATGAGAAGATCCACTACTGATCTTAGTAACAGCTTCATTCACAGTGACAAAGATCCAAGACTCACCAAGCAATTCAGCAAATCCCGATTTTCTAAGTTTTACAAGATCACCGTTGGAAGGATTGGCAATGACAAGCTGCTTGTTCTTGTTGTTCAGCATCTTCAACAAATCTACCAGTGCATGAATAGCAGTAACATCCATTGTAATCACAGGACCAAGATCCAAAATAACATACTCAATGGGATTGGAGCTTGATTCTTCAGCACCAATCCATCTGAGAACACGTTCTCTGATATAATTTGCGCCGAAGAAATAAATCGCGGAGTCGATTCGGATGATTAAGAATTTATCAACTCTGCATGCTTCTGGGTACTGATTAACATCTCTGTAAATTCCAGTACCAGGAATTAGACCTAAAACTGCAGTATGAGGCCTGGCCATGTGCAGCAGCATTCCAATCAATGAAATTATCACTGCAATGATAAGCCCTACTTGGATTGAAATGAATAGAACACCAAAAAATGCTGCCAGGCATGCAAGAAAATCAATTATATCAACTTTCAGAATTGCATATGCTCCTGCAGCATCGATCATTCCAATGACTGATGCAAAAATGATTGATGCTAGGATGACATTTGGAGTATAATGGAAGAGGGGGAGCAGAAAAAGGAGCACGATCATGACGAAAAATGCCATGACTATGTTGGATACTGCAGATTTGCAGCCTGCGCTGACGTTAACTGCAGATCGGGCCAAGGCGCCTGTAACAGGGTAGCAGGATGTGCATGATCCGGCGATGTTCATGATTCCGACGGCGATGATTTCCTTGTTGTCGTCTACGTGATATCCTTTTGCGGATGCAAACGTTCTTCCGACTGCTATGGCTTCCATCAGCGCAATTGCAGCCACTACACCCCCTGCTTTCAGCGCATTCTGCATTTCCGATCCATGCAAAATCAATTTACTCGTTGATGCCGGATTCAGCCCCTTCTTCAACCCTCCCACAATTCTTAACCCCCTTTCATCCGCCTTCGTTACCCATACAAAAAATGTCGTAATTATTACTGATACCATCGGTGCTGCAGCGTTCACCCAGAAGAAGAATTTCCTCCTCTTGCTCAAGAATTTCGTGACCAGTATGAACGACACAAAGCAAATCGCAATCACAATTGGTACCCAGTTCCAACTCCGCGGATTTTTGAACACAGATCGAACAACCGAAACAATATCAGGCTTTTTGGTAAATTCATGTAAACCCAGCATCTCCTTTAATTGCTGCGAACAAATTATAATAGCCACTCCTGATATAAATCCGACTTGGGCAGCGTCGGAAATAAGGTCCATGATGAATCCGAGACGCAGAATTCCAAGAGAGGTCTGGAAAATCCCAGCAAAGAACGCTGTAGTGAATGCCATGCGAAGGTAAAGATTTGGGTTTGCAACAGGATCAACATAATCTCTGAGCAGAACGCCCACAAGGATTGATAAAACAGCAGAAGGGCCTGCAGCAATATGGGGGGAGCTTCCGAGGATTGCATAGATCAGAGGAGGGAGGAAGCTTGAATAGAGACCAAAAATTGGAGGCAAATTTGCAAGCTTTGCGTATGCAATACCTTGAGGAATGGAAAGACTGGCTATGGTGATGCCGGAGATGAGGTCGGATTTCAGATCCGAGAGCTTGTATTTGGGCGCCCAGTCAAGGATTGGGAAAATATACCGGAGTGCAAGGATGAATCCGTGAGTATTTCTTTTGAATTCACGAAAGGGGTCGTCTGGAAACAGGGTTTCTTTGAGGGTACGACAGAATTTGTGCCTGAAGCTTATAGGATGGGCATGAGGATGAGGCAACCCATTTACCTGGGCTTCATACTGGTGATCGCGAAACCCGTTATCTCCACCTTCTTGCATTGCAAATTTCTAAGAGTCAAAAAACAACTACACAATATAGATACTAACAACAATAATACATGTGTTCTTATATAACAAGACATACACCCATGATACCTTCCCTGCTCTACAACTATGGCGGCCCCCAACGTGTTCTTTGGCCCCCAACGTGTTGTTATACAACTACAGTGGGACGCCTCCACATATGTTTCCCTGTCGATAATTTTAGTGGGACGCCTCCACATATGTTTCCCTGTCGATAATTTTCGTAGCTGTTTGATTATTGTAACCCCATTATTGACAAATACAAACTAACGTGTATTTTCCTTCAATTGATGCTAATGATCACGATTCTAACCCCCATTACGTGTTCGTAATCTTGTACTTTAACTTGTCCTTGGTCTCTGTGACTTGTTCTGTATTAGTTGTTCTTAACCTAAACATGTCCTTGCTTTGCTCGCCACTAACTTAGTGTCATGAGTATATGCCAAGGATCACTACGTGCACAGAGATTCTATAAAATAATCTTCCTCTTTTAAATCTAGCCACACAAGTTTTTTTGCATAATGAAGGTTTTTTAGAATATTCTTCATGTTCAGTTTTCATGTGTGCGTCTTTCTAGTTTGGCATAAGGCTCCTCGACCGCATTAGCCGAAGGGGGCCCTCTAGTAACAAACTAGAAGGGGCCCTAACAACCTGCCCCCATGTCATATGAGGAGCTGGATGCACACAAAAAGGCAAGAACCAAGTGTTGTAGAGATGATTTCATTCAAGTACTCTTAAAGCAAGAACCAAGTGTTGTAGAGATGATTTCATTCAAGTGCTCTTGTTAACTTAAGTCAACGTTAGAATATACTAAAATGTTTAGAACTTTGACGTAAGATAATGGTAATAAAAGAAGTGTTACATACTATATAAAACAACCCCTTGTTGGCTTTTACACCATGTAACTGCAAAGCCTACAGAAAGAAATGGCAAGTCTAGCATCGAGCCCACAGAAACAACCCAAAAGGGGACTTTCTTCCGTTTTCTTTTATATCCAAGACGTACATTAAAAAAATAATTTCATGTCTAAGGAGGGTGCCCTTGGTCACCTTTTCCCACTCCCTTTTACCAATTTCATGGATGATCTTTTGCCCTTCAACGATCCAATATCCCGCTTTTTATCCCTTCCTTTATATAATGCTCATTTTGCCCTTTAATAGCCCACCTTAAATGGCCTCTACTAAAAAAGGTGACTTTACTTTTCTTAAGACGTACATTGAAAAATTATGTCTAAGGGAGGGTGCCCTTCTTTCACCCACTCCCTTTCAATGGCCCACTTTTTGCCCCTTAATAGCCCGCTTTTTACCCGTTGATAGCTCATTTTTGCCCTTTAATAGCCCACCTTAAGAACTACTAAAAATTGAGCTAAATGCATGGTCTATTGATGGGCATGTCAATCGGGAGTATTAAGTGGTCCATTGAAGGGCTTTTGGTGGTCCATTAAAGGGCATTTTGGGGTCTATTGGTGTCAAAATCATACAACTTAAAATCTTTATAGCAACCTTCCAATTTGTCTAAACGACTCGTGCTTAGTATCAATTGAAAGCTAAACTTTGAAATTTCATAATATTATTTTAAAATAGAAGATTCGAAGAAAAAAAAAACCATCGTAATAAAGTTTTTTTGCTTACGTGGGCGGCTTATGGGCACCTTCCCTTCCGGCGCTTTTAGCGCTTAGCGCTTTGGCGCTGGCGCCGCTTTGAGGCTGCCCGGCGAATGCGATGGGGATGGCGTTGGAGCGGCCAGCGATGAAGGATGGCGACCTTGTGTGTGCTGTGGATGTCCGCTTTAGCGCGATACGTGTCTTTGGCGCCTTATGCTAGGGTCGAGGATAGGTGAGGAGGCACCTCCGATGGGCGACTTCCACTGGCGGTTTTTTCGAAGCCGCCGCCTTCCCGCGCGGGGCGATTGGCGTTAGAGCGCCTGTTTTCCAAAGACCCGCCAGAAGAGGTTACGGTTGGAAATGCTTGGTGAAGCCTTGTCTGCTTGGAGGTATGAAGGTATGCTTGTTGCTTGTGCAACAAAGATGGATTTTGGATCGGTGGCGACCATAGTCATCCCGCAACGGTTTTTTCCCGTGGTTTTAATCCGGGTCGGGATGGTTTGTGTTCTAGCTCACGCTTGTGCTTTGGTTTAAGGGGCTTGCCCATGTTCTTGTTTGACTTAGGTCCGGGACTTGGTCCCTTATGTACTTGGTCCCATAACCCGATTGGGTTCCGTGGACGTTAAAAATTTTCCTTCCTTCCTTCCTTCCTTCCTTCCTTATGTTGTTGTGGTATTATTTTTACATGATATAAAAGTAATGTAATTTCAATAAACATCATTCTACTATCATCTATGCATGAGTTGGCAATATTTTTATTGTAATATGATAAATGTTAGTAACATGTACTGTTAAGAATTCTTCAACTAAATTGTTTTTACACCTTTCCCTTTTCTTACTAAGTTAATCTCTTCAAGATAATCATTTAACGATAGATTAAAATCAATTTTCTCTCATTAGCAACTTTCATAAGGTAATAATTGAGAGAAATAAGCTAGAAAAAAATATGAAACACACCCGAGCTTCTCCATGTAGATAAATGCCATAAATGATGTTTATTATATGTGGAAGAGAAGCACCTATGCTGGAGTCCTGCAATAGCGAGCAGAGAAATGCATACATGAGAATAAGAATAGAGCATCTTACCTTCATAGCGCACTTATGATAATTAGCGAGCTTACACATTAGAATCGACATACAATAGGGACTTGGGATTGAGTCTGGCGGCCTTTTCTAGTGATACTAGTTACTAATAAGACTTGCCTAAATAGTTACTAACAAACTGGCAACACAAGGCCCCCAAAATTGAACCAATATGATTTTTTTTTTATGGTTTATTGGTGAAAACCAAATCCATAAATCAGTACATGTTAGTGGGTTCAAAAGTTTACAAACCATGTCTAGTTATCTAATACTAGAAAAAGTGCCCAGCGTTGCTGGGCTTTTCATTGAGATTAAATTCAAAAGTTAACAAAAATATGATTTATAGATCTAAGGGGTGTCAATTCATATATATTGTCATTTTAATTATTTTGTAACATGGTTATTTCTACATTTCTCATCTAAGTTACAAGTTTATAAATAGAAAGCTATGCTTTTAAATGCTTTGCAAAAAAGAAGGAAAAGAAAACATTGCAATATCTTTGAATGATATTTGGCCTTATTAGGTAAAAAGTGAAAAGTTGATATTATATTATAAACCGTAGAAAACAAAATCCGATGTTGTAGGCAAAAGTTGAAAAACATGTAAAGCTATCGTGCAACTTTTATTTCTTATATTTTATTAAAAAAAATAGATAAATATTAACATGTAGCTAAAGATTTTGCATCCCTTAGCACATGTTGATGACGGAGGCTACACTCTAACCATTTTTTGACGGTACTATAATTGTATGGACCTATATAGATGTTGCCTACTAAGAAATTAATCGGTGACATTACAGTTGTACGAGGCTACATAGAGGTTGCCTATTAAGAAATTAATCAACAGTCATTGGGAAGACAACCTATAAGAGTTGAGCTTCAACTAAGAGTTGAGCTTCAACTAAGAGTTGAGTTGTCATACATAAAACCATGGAAGTTGGGTCCTTATGAAGTTGAGTCATGATTGCAATGTCGATGTTCATCTTTCACAAAATGAGCTGTCCATTTCAATTGCACACCTAACTGCGACATATAATATTTTGATAATGTAAACTGAGTACTCTAGAAGCTAGAGAACATATGTACACATGAGCACGTACCTTACTTCAAATCGTCTGAATTTATCAAATTGTTTGATGGCATATCAGGTTAAAAATTATACAAATGCTTGATCATCTGGCATAGCAAAAAACACCATTGTCTTCGATTCTGGATCAACAATCTGTAAATACTCATAACATCAACAGACTGGAAAAGGCTTGATTCACGCAGTAAGATTTTCAAAGAAAAGATTGATGCTGCAAGTTCATAGTTTTCAGGTTTGTCACAGAGATGCAACATAGATGAATATAAGTGACATTGTTTTGGCTTGCATTTCAACATAGATGAATAACACTTTGTTTTGGAAATCCCGGTACTTTTCTCGTTTCTCCAACTATTTTTTCCAACTATTTGCCATGCTATACACATAAAAAACGCGTGCATGTGCATGTCCTCGCACACCTTTAAATCTTTCACAATGTTTCCTAATTTCTTGTAGTCGCTTTTTTTGAGGAAGTGGTCGCACATTTGCTTCAACCATATCCTTAAAAGAAAGGTTGGCTTCATGCAGTCTTTTTACTGCCTAATGGATGAGATCATCATAGTAGAAAAGACAACAGAAGGCAACAAACCTCGTTCTCACATGGCCCCATTAATTATAAGCTAAAAAGCTAATTACCTTGCTGGTGCAGACTACACTGTTCCAAGTGCAAGGAAAGTTTGCATCTAAGATTTTATTACCTTTGCAACTAAAATAGAAAGTTAGGGGTCCATTCCTATGCCATACATTGTTTACAGAAAAGATGCACGCGATTTTGCAATCACAGTTTTATGTTTATGAATTTTCCATTCGTGATGGTCTGCATCATGTCATTGGGTTTCAAACAGTTAGATATTGAGCTTTCATTTGGTATCATCGCGGTTTCTTACCATGAATATGAATATATCATGGTGGCACATATCAACGACCATGTATTATTTTGTCTCAAGCCGCTTGTTCTTGCAATTAAAAGGAGCATTGACTTCAGTATGTTCAATAACACTTTTAATAATAAAAGAAATCTATTGCATTCTAATGGTCATAACATATACATAGTAATTCTGATAAGGACTGCCTTTATTGCTCATGTCTTTATGCACCATAATTGGCCGCCTTGAAAGTACAACCTACCACAAGTGAGAGGTACTCCAAAATTGCGAGAAAAGGTGAGCGGGGAGCTTTGGCTCCAACATGATCTTTAGAAACCTAGCAAACGAAAAAGGGCAAACATTTAAGTAAGATTATTCTGATCTTTCCTATTGTCTCCATGCATGTTACCTTAAGAATGTTTCCAGATTTACAATGTTGCGGGAAAAGCTTATTCCCCCCTTCAAATCTGCAAAATAGTCACACAGTTTTATGTGATGATCAACAACTATATGTGAGATGGTGCCCTTGGATCACCGCAAAATAAGCGGACATCTTAACATAGAAAAGAGACAAAGAAGGCCTACACATTTTAGGATAAGTCAAGTTGAATATGGCAGCTCTGATCGTTTCGGTTCAATTTCTCATATTGCTACTTGTTTTACCAAATTCCCATTAATTGCCAAGAAGCCCGACTTGGCGAAGAAGTTGTATATGCCGGAGATGATACCAAGCGGCATTTCCAGCAAGCTCCAAAACCTAAACAATATGCAAAAACCGGATCAAAAACCCACAAAAACAAAACATCAACTAAGATTTTGTTGGATTCATCTTGAGCTTTTAGTTTTTTTTGCAAGCAATGATAGACAACGACCGAGGCACCAGGTTTAATCTCTTCTAACATCATAGATGCCACGCCATGACCACACATGATACGTCTCTAGACAACCCGGCAATGTAGCCCACTTCAAATGAAGATAGTCTGCGGGCTAACAACAGCAAGAAAGCATGCCCTTACAACAGTAAAAAACATGCCCTAGTAATGAATGTTAGGATCCATCATTGATAGGATAGAGTTAGTTGTCTAAGAAATGAAAACCATTTTGATACAGGAAACAATACAGTTAACATACCGCTAGCTGGATCGTATACGCGCGACAACCGAAGTTTTTTGGTGAGGTCTTTTGGTTATTATATGGTTGCTGCAACAATATATAATTCAACAACATACATTTCCCGGGTTTATTATATTTTTACGAAAATTTTCCCTCCTTTATTATATTTTTACAAAAATTTTGTGACAACAGTGGACAATCAGTATCTCAAACTTTCATCTAGATACAACAATCTATGTGACTTCTATTGAACATAAATTTACAATTTTATGTCCTGAAATAAACGTAATAATGGAATACATAGCTACAATGGTTCAAGACGATGCTGCACAATCATACTTATATATCTAACCAGCAGTCATACATAAAACCATGGAAGTTGGGTCCTTATGAAGTTGAGTCATGATTGCAATGTCGATGTTCATCTTTCACAAAATGAGCTGTCCATTTCAATTGCACACCTAACTGCGACATATAATATTTTGATAATGTAAACTGAGTACTCTAGAAGCTAGAGAACATATGTACACATGAGCGCGTACCTTACTTCAAATCGTCTGAATTTATCAAATTGTTTGATGGCATATCAGGTTAAAAATTATACAAATGCTTGATCATCGGCATAGCAAAAACACCATTGTCTTGATTACGGATCAACAATCAGTAAATACTCATAACATCAACAGATTTGAAAAGGCTTGATTCACGCTTGTGGAGATTTTCAAAGAAAAGATTGATCTTTTTTGCCAAGTTCATAGTTTTTCAGGTTTGTCACGCGAGATGCAACATAGATGAATAAGTGACATTGTTTTGGCTTGCATTTCAACATAGATGAATAACAATTCTTGTTTTGGAAATCCACGGTACTTTTCTGGTTTCTCCAACTATTTTTTCCAACTATTTGCCATGCTATACACATAAAAAAACGTGCATGTGCATGTCCTCGAGACACCTTTAAATCTTTCACAATGTTTCCTAATTTCTTGTAGTTGCTTTCGTTTTGAGGAAGTGGTTTACATTTGCTTCAACCATATCCTTAAAAAGAAAGGTTGGCTTCATGCGTCTTTTTACTGCCTAATGGATGAGATCATCATAGTAGAAAAGACAAATGAAGGCAACAAACCTCGTTCTCACATGGCCCCATTAATTATAAGCTAAAAAGCTAATTACCTTGCTGGTGCAGACTACACCGTTCCAAGTGCAAGGAAAGTTTGCATCTAAGATTTTATTACCTTTGCAACTAAAATAGAAAGTTAGGGGTCCATTCCTATGCCATACATTGTTTACAGAAAAGATGCACGCGATTTTGCAATCACAGTTTTATGTTTATGAATTCTCCATTCGTGATGGTCTGCATCATGTCATTGGGTTTCAAACAGTTAGATATTGAGCTTTCATTTGGTATCACGCGGATTTCTTACCATGAATATGAATATATCAACGACCATGTATTATTTTGTCTCAAGCCAGTTGTTCTTGCAATTAAAAGGAGCATTGACTCGCTGTATGTTCAATAACACTTTTAATACGTAAAGAAATCTATTGCATTCTAATGGTCATAACATATACATAGTAATTACAGATAAGGACTGCCTTATTGCTCATGTCTTTATGCACCATACTGACTGCTTCAGAAAGTACAACCTACCACAGCAGAGAGGTACTCCAAAATTGCGAAAAGGTAGACGGGAGCTTTGGCTCCAACATGATCTTTAGAAACCTAGCAAACGAAAAGGGCAAACATTTAAGTAAGATTATTCTGATCTTTCCTATTGTCTCCATGCATGTTACCTTAAGAATGTTTCCAGTATTACAATGTTGCAGGAAAAGCTTATTCCCCCCTTCAAATCTGCAAAATAGTCACACAGTTTTATGTGATGATCAACAACTATATGTGAGTTGGTGCCCTTGGATCACTGCAAAATAAGCGGACATCTTAACATAGAAAAGAGACAAAGAAGGCCTACACATTTTAGGATAAGTCAAGTTGAATATATGCAGCTACAGTCGTTTCGGTTCAATTTCTCATATTGCTACTTGTTTTACCAAATTCCCATTAATTGCCAGCAAGCCCGGCTTGGCGACAAGTTGTATATGCTGGAGATGATACCAAGCAGCATTTCCAGCAAGCTCCAAAACCTAAACAATATGCAAAACCCGGATCAAAAACCACAAAAACAAAACATCAACTAAGATTTTTGTTGGATTCATACTGAGCTTTTAGTTTTTTCTTGCAAGCAATGATAGACAACGACCAGAGGCACCAGGTTTAATCTCTTCTAACATCATAGATGCCACGCCATGACCACACATGATACGTCTCTAGACAACCCGGCAATGTAGCCCACTTCAAATGAAGATAGCTGCAGGCTAACAACAGCAAGAAAGCATGCCCTTACAACAGTAAAAAACATGCCCTAGGAATGAGAAGCACTGCTATATTGCTTGCTGGAGAGCTATGTTTCATTCAAGGGCTGCCCTTGAACAGAGGAAAAGCTGCCTACAACAAAATCGTTGCCCCTGAGAGAGCAACAACAATCCCGCCAAACTCGCAGCCACTTGTAAAAAAAAAAAAACGTACCTCTGGAACAACTTCTTCTGTTTTATTATGGCACAGAGTGACGAACTCCAAAGCAAGCCAAGTCGGCCATCTGTAGGCATAAGAAGCAGAGGTCGAGGCATAAGCAGCAGCGGCCAAGTATATCTATGCTGCAGACCGTTGGTCTAAGCCAAAAGCCTGCAAGGAAACATTTGCAAGCCAAGAAGGAGAAGGTTTTCCCCAAAACGAACCTTAAGAAACTCGTCTACTTTCGAGAAAAAGAAACCTGATCATAAAGCTTATATCACATTCTTTGGTCTGCACTCAAAGATTCAGGTTAAACCCGTAGTAATCAAAGCCTCAACTTGGGAAAATCACTGCAAATACGATAGAACTGGCCCGCATGTCCCTGAGCCACGAAGCAAAGCTAACCCTTTGATGGGAAGAAAAATATTCGGTTAAAAGCTCTGTTGCAAATGGACGAACCGGTTGCCCTTGAAGAAATTGGCATGCAGTGCTGAAAACTCCGTAAGCAAGAAAATAGTTCGATGCAAGATAACCAGGTGTTCCCTTTATCTTTGTAGTGACATTACCGCTTTCTTGAGTTATGAGCTTGGCCATGCCAAGGTAAAATAACCCTGGCGAGAGGCCTGAAGCTTCCAAGCCAAGATCAAGACACGAAAGGACGCCAAGGGCAGAGCAGAGACTTGGAACTGATGTTCGGCTTCGGTCTGTCTTTCCAGTTAGCCGGTTCAAGCATCCCCGATCCACAACGCAGGTGACCGCGAATTTACAGGGAAGAATAGGTTTGTAGCAGTCACCAGCATATCCTAGGGATATTCTAGCATATACCTAGGATATGCCAAAACCCCACATAAACAAGGGTTTGCCCCCCTAAGGGCAACCCAAAAATATGACGTAGACCATTAAAAATACAAGTCCTACAACACAACAAAACAAACATTTGATTTTGTTTTTAATCTAATTTTTTTTTAAACAAAAGATTCCAAATTTCCTTTTCCCGATAAAAAATTAACTGCCGACTAGAAACAACCCAGTTCCACTTTGTAAGAAAAACCCAGTTCCACTTGTTTGCAATAAAATTTGCAATAAAAATTGTCAACCCAGTTCCACTTCTTTGCAAGGTAGATTTCATAATGAATTTTTTATGTCGTAATCATTTTTTTTTGCTTTAAAATTTGGTCGTCCGTCAGATTGGGGCTTTCTTGCTCCATGCTTGAATTTGAACGACTGGATTCTTAGGTCACAAATTTAGAACTTCTCAGAAAACCCTAAAGAATTTATGCTTGCCAGGAATCGGGTCGAAGGCTTCATGCTTGGCAGAATCCAGCCGACTTTCTTGGAGCCCATCGCCCGTCCCATCCCATCTGTCGTCCATATGTTTTCAAAAGCTCAATATGTTTTTTTTTCTTGTTGACACATCGCAGACATTTCCTCTCTCCTTCTGTCATCTATGGTGGAGCGGGATCTCTGGGTTATGGTGAGCACTGCCTGACTACAAAGTAATCCCAGAGCAAAACAACTTATTAGATCAAAGCAAAGAAATACCTCTCTGCTTGGATAATCTCTCGGCTATGGCAGAGCAGGATGTATTGGTTGTGGCAAATGAATCCAGAGCAACAAAATACTCTCGCTTTTCCCTGCTCCGATTTCTTTTCTATCAGATAACGACTATTGTTTCCTTAGCAATGCATAAAAATATTTTATTTCAAACTATAGTTAAAACGCATAAAAATATTTTATT
Organism: Isoetes taiwanensis; assembly: GCA_021234155.1. Taxonomy (NCBI): domain Eukaryota; kingdom Viridiplantae; phylum Streptophyta; class Lycopodiopsida; order Isoetales; family Isoetaceae; genus Isoetes; species Isoetes taiwanensis. The sequence goes on along the minus strand of JAJEKV010000990.1, from coordinate 6,324 downwards.
CTCCACCAGAAAAATTGTAAAAAAACATTTGCCAATGTAATGGGTCCCCTCGTTCACTTTATATTGCCAACAAGGCTGGTTTTGGGCCTTGCCAACCATAAGTGGTAGATGTGGCGTGTTATAAAGGATGTAATATCAGGCGAAGATGCCTTTAAATGAGAATTATTAACAAAACTCAAGTGGTGGTTGTGCTCATGAAATCTAAGGTGGAATTAGCTTGGCATGAGCTGGAATGCTGAAAAAACAAAGCTAGTTGCAATACTTCCATTACAATTCTATGGTATAGTTAAGATAATGGACATGTTTATTTATGAACTTGTTTATTTACAATGGTTCCACTGCAGCAGGTTCACCATTTTGGTGGTCTAAATGGCCACATTTTATCCTAATCTTTGTAACAGCCTCACCAACACTGAGAAAGACCCAGTCATCACCCAGGCATTTAACAAATCCTGATTTCTCAAGCTTAACAAGAACACTATTTGCAGGGTTGACTATGACAAGTTGCTTCTTCTTATTCTGCAACATCTTGTGCAGATCCTGAAGGGCATGAATTGCAGTAATATCCATGGTAATCACAGGACCAAGATCCAGAATCACATATTGGATTGAATTTGAGGTTGAATCTTCGCTGCCGACCCAACGGAGGACGCGTTCGCGGATATAATTTGCGCCAAAGAAGTAGATAGCAGCATCAATTCTGATGATAGAGATTCCATGCATTCTGGATGCTTCAGGGTACTGATGAAGATCTCGGTAGATGCCAGTGTGAGGGATTTGGCCGAGGAGCGCAGTGTGAGGGCGGGCCATGTGGAGGAGCATGCCAAGCAATGAAATTACAACAGCGATAACGAGGCCGATTTGAATGGATATGAACAGGACACCAAGAAATGCTGCAAGGCAAGAGAAGAAATCAATGAGATCGACTTTGAGGAGTGCATAGGCTGCTGCAGGATCGATCATGCCGATCACGTTTGCGAAGATTATCGAAGCGAGGATGACGTTTGGAGTGTAATGGAAGAGGGGCAGCAGGAACAGGAGCACGATCATCACCAAAACTGACATAATTATATTTGATACTGCCGACCTGCAGCCTGCGCTCACGTTTACTGCGGATCTGGCCAGGCCGCCTGTGACCGCGTAGCAGGACGTGCATGATCCGGCTATGTTCATCACTCCGACGGCGATGATTTCCTTGTTGTCGTCCACGTGATATCCCTTTGCCGATGCAAACGTTCTTCCCACTGCTATGGCTTCCATCAGCCCAATTGCAGCCACCACACCCCTGCTGCTATATGCTAAGGACGTGGAGTCCAAAAGATGGCTTTTAGGCCAAAGAGGGCCTTTAGTCAAAGGGGGCCTATGGTCCAAAGAGGGCTTTGGTCAAAGATGGACCAAAGGGCGTGCATGCTATATAGTAGCTCGGGGAGAGCTCACTGGGGCGGTATGTCATAGGGGGGCTCGTGGTTGGGTGGTGAGATAAGGCGTGCCACGTCAAGTGTCTGTCTTAGTGGTATCGAGCAACAAGTTTAGATGGCGGTTCCCACCCAATGTTAACTTGAAGATGAAGAGCTCAAGGAAAAACTTTTGAGTTAGAGCATGATAATTGGCTCATGAGAGAAAAACTTGCAGTCCCGGGCTCGGTGCGGGCTGCAAGAATTGGATTCTCTGCGGCGGTGGCGCAATTGCGGCAAGGCTGCGGGCGTCCGCGTAGTGGCATCAAAAGCGGTGCCAATGTCAAAATTGAATTCAAAAGTATTCGCTTGCCACTAGTGATCACGGATGAATTGTTCAGCGTGGCGGGTTTGAATTCATATTTTGCTAAGACTAAGGATAGCGAGGACACTTTCGGTTATATTTTCTTCGGCGTCATCTCGGATGGGGTTGCAAAGGAATTTGGTGGCTCGATATCGAGAAAGAACCGGCCGGTCGATCAACCTATTGTTACCTTTCTTGAATTTGATAAGCAAATCAAAAATCGTTTTTTGGGTCATAATTGGGAGCGCGATCTTATCGCTGAATGGAATAAGTTGACCCAACAAAACATGGAAACTGCTCGATCTTTCGCCGCGAGTTTTAAAGAAAGGACTTCACTTAGTAAAAAATGATCTTTGAAAGTCCGAAAAACTCATGGGTGGGGTGCATCGTTGGATGCAAAAGCTCGACACGCAAGTTGCCAATCTTTCTTTTAGTGAGCTCTTGTAAGATGGCGAGAGAAAGTAGAGGAGGAAGGTTTGGCCCCTTATGAAGCCATTAATGCTCAACGTGGCCTCAAAGTTTCTATAAAGAGGCGAGTGGTTTTCGGGATAAATCAATGGGATTTGCTCCAGTGCAGGCCATTCAAACGGCCGCATACCGCTACGTTGAATAATGAACACCTGTTGGGGCCAAGAGCCAAAGGAATCGTATCAAGCACGCAAGAAGCGGCTTTATGCGAAAAAATAAGTGTTTTGTTTGTTATTCAACTGATCATAAGTTTTATGAATGCCCTACTTATTTGGAAAAGAAGAAAGGGGAACGAAAGGAAGCTACACCTACTCTTAAGTGCGGGACTAAGAAAGAGGATAAAAGTAAGAAAGTAGCTTACGCTGTGAGATGGAAAAAGGGAAGAAGGTGGCTACGGTCCGGGAAAAATCGGATATGGATTACCGGTGAGAGAATAGTAGTCTCTACGATTTTGGGCTACTATTCAAGATCAAAAAGTACATGTCCTATTCGATCCGGCGGTTGAGTTTGATTTTATTTCTGCTGCAGCTTGGTGAAAGAACTCAAATTAACTTCTATTCCTTTATCAAGTGATGTAGAATTAACCGCTTTCTTGAATGTTGCTCCTCCGCCTTCTTCATTTATGGTCAAGGATGTTGAATTTCAATTGCGGGGGGATATATCCGTAACGTTCTTTCATGGTTTCCCACCTTGGAGGTATGGATATTATTCTAGGCATGCCATGGCATAAGGCTATTAATCCTCTTATAGATTGGAAAGCGGGTATTGTTATGTTATCCTTGGAAGGGGGGTAAAAAGACCTTCAAGTTTGTGAAGGATGATATTGTATCCCCTATTCCCACGTTTCAATTTATGCAGTTTAAACGTTTGGCAATGAAAACTCATTTTGTGTATTTGGTGGTTTTGCGTTCTAAGTTAGAAGTATCCCCATTAAATGAGCGTCAAATGCTCTTTTGCATTATTTTGATGATGTCTTTTCAAATGAAATTCCACAAACTTTGCCACCCCAACGCTTTGGAGGACCACCAGATTGATCTTCTTCCGGAAAGAACCTCCTAATCAAGCTCCTTATCGGAGAATGCATGGCCAACAAGTTGAGATTAGGCGCCCGGCTTGATGAGTTGCTTCAAGCTGGATTGATCGCCATAGTTCTTCACCTTTTGGTGCTCTTTTGTCTTGTTGGTTAAGAAAAAAGATAATTCTGGCGCATGTGTATAGATTATCGCTACTTTGAATAAGATAACCATAAAGAATCGGTTTCCTATACCAAGGGCGGATGATTTGTTTGATCAACTCCAAGGTGCCACAGTTTTTAGCCGTCTTGATCTTAAGTCAGGGTATTGGCAACTTAAGGTTGCGCCTGAAGATGTTCACAAGACTGCGTTTAGGACAACCTTTGGACATTATGAGTTTTTAGTCATGCCATTTGGACTTACAAATGCGCCAGCTTCTTTTGCGAGGCTAATGGGGCGAATATTTGAAGATGTGCATGGGGTTTATGTTGTCGTGTTCTTTGATGACATATTAGTTTTTAGTAAGTCCGAGGAAGACCATTACTTGCATTTGCGGGAGGTTTTCCGTCGGTTAAGGGAGGAGTCTATTACTCTTAATCCTAAGAAAAGTATATTTTTCCAATCGGAAATTGAATATTTGGGTCATATTGTTTGCGCTGAGGGTCTTAAAGTTGATCCCAGTAAGGTACAAGCAATTGTGGATTGGCCCCAACTACTTCTTGATTCTTTGATTCTTGCGTTCCTTTTGGGCTTATGCAGTTATTATAGGAAGTTTGTACAGCACCTTTGCTCGTTTAGCTTCAGATTTATATTTGTTGCTTTCTGAAAGACGTTCCTTTCCAATGGAATCATAATCCATGGGTTTGCTTTCCAAGTTTTAAAGGATGCCATGGTTAATCCTCCCCGTTTACTGCGTTTAAAGTTTGGTCTACCTTTCTTGTTATGTGTTGATGCAAGTGGTATGGTATGGCTGGGCGGTTTGATGCAGGGATGGTCATCCTATTGCTTATGAAAGTCGGAAGTTTTCCGAACACGGAAAGTAGATATAGTGTTTATGATAAGGAATTTCTAGTTTGTCATTCATGCTTTGAAAGTGTGGCGACACTATCTTATAGGGTCAACCGGTTCATATTTTGACCCGACCACCAAAGCATTAGGCACATTGTTTCCTGAAAAACATTATCGGAAAGGCGTTGAAATGGGTTGCTTTATGCGAGAATATGATTTCTCGGTGGATTATCGTCACGGTAAAGAGAATGTTGTAATGATGCTTTAAGTAGACGTTATGCGGTTTTGTTCTCTTTTCTATAGCACAATCCAACCATTTGGAGGAAATGAAGCCATTGTATGCCAATCGACCCTGATTATAAGGATATTTGGTTGTTAGCTCAAAATGGCAATGCATATGGATATAAGATCGTTAATGGGTTCTCTGTATAAAGGTCCAAAGCTATGCATTGTTCGAATTTTCGATCACTTATTCTTAAAGAAGTCCATGATGTACCCTCACGGTCGGTCATCGTGGGGGGCAACTTTGGCAAAGCTTGAACCATACTTTTATTTGGCCCGGATTACTGGAGAGATGTTTTGGTTCATATTCGGCATTGTGTTACTTGTCAAATCGGATAAAGAAAGCGAACAAGAAACCTCATGGTGTTCCTTTATCTTTTGCCTATTCCGGAGGCAAAGTGGGAACAGATCACTATGGATTTTATTGTTGGTCTTCCTCCCGATTCTTAAGAACACCATCATTTTGACAATTGTTGATTGTTTAACTAAGCACGCTCATTTTATTCCTTGTTGGGATAAGTTGACGGGCTTATAGTGCATGTGCGGCTACGCTCTTTATCAAAGAGATATTTAGGCTACATGGTTTGCCAAAGATTATTGTATCCGATCGTGATACAAAGTTTACTAGTAAATTCTGGAAGGCATTATTTATGCAATTGGGGACAGAGTTGAGGTTCTCCAACGCTTTCACCCGCTGATGGACAATCCGAGGTGGTCAATAAAGTTATTTGTTCCATCTTAAGGGGGTTTGTCAATGAACATCAAGGTCATTGGGAAGAGTATTTGCCTATTGCTGAATTTGTGTATAATAATACCTATCGCCTACCATAAAGATGACTCCTTTCAGGCTATGAATGGTCACCTACGGCGGGAGCCACTCTTTCGAGTGTGTGAAGATGTTCCACCGGCGATGATTTGGTTATTGAGCATAAGGATCTCATAGACTTGCTTCAAGTTTCGTTATCACGAGATGCTCAAGCATCTTTGCAAATAAATCATCTAAGTTCGCGCAACCAATAGTTTTTAAGGAAGGAGATTGGGTATGGATGAGGATCCATAAAGGCCACTTTAAGAAAGATGCGCCGCAAGAAGGATCTTAAGTTGGCACCCGTTTCCATGGACCATTTCAAGTTATTAAAGTGGTCAATGAGAATGCATATCAATTAAGATTGCCTCAAGGTTGGAAAATGCATGATGTAGTGAATGTTTCATTCCTAAAGGCTTATCATGGTAAGGAGTTACCTCAACTTGGGAGGTTAATCGAGCTGAGACGATTGATGATTCCAAGTTCTAGAGCCGGAAACAATTTTGGCGATAAATCCACTAGTGGTTCAAGACAATATTTGGTTAAGTTCACACACAAACCTTTGGAGGACGCCCATGGGTGCCCGTGGCAATGTTTTAGAAGCTTATCCTGATATTCTTAGAGAATATAAAATTCGGAAAAGCAAAGGAAGCCGAGGACAAGGAGGAAGTCCAAGCACAAAGTTTCTACTAGCCCCAAGCGAGGCCAAGGAAGGATTATGCTTTCGATGGCTAAAGGTATTTAGATGCTTTTGCAAAGCAGAGGATCAACAATGTCAAGAGGGGGGGAATGCTATATGCTAAGGACGTGAGTCCAAAGATGGCTTTAGGCCAAAGAGGGGCTTTAGTCCAAAAAAAGGGGGCCTATGGTCCAAAGAGGGCTTTGGTCCAAAGATGGACCAAAGGGCGCATGCTATATATAGTAGCTCCGGAGCTCCGGGCAGTCAGGTCAAGTAATGTGAGGGCTCGTGGTTGCGGGTGAGATAGCGTA
>JAJEKV010000989.1:0-52152 GCA_021234155.1 Isoetes taiwanensis | reverse complement strand
TATGGTTTTATATTTTGAAGCTTGAATGCAAGATGGGCTAGATAAGCGTCCCTCGATGAGTGGCAGGAAATACGAGGCGGTATGTGAGTATGGCCTTCACTGCTTGGGGAAACTAGGTGCTCTTTTTTCCTTTTATTTTTTAGCGGGTTGCCCTAACTTAGGTGACCGATTTGTGCGATTCTAACTACTACTCGATGTGTGCACATTAGCTTTTTTTTTCATCTCCAGCGTTAGATCTTCTAAATTTTGAATCGATGGCTAGGAAAACTAGAAAACCCAGGTAATTCCTTCCGCGCCCTAAGAGTCTGGTCACATGAAGCTATTGACAGGGAAGAATCCCTATCAATCGTCTAAACTGGAAGGGTCACATGCACCCAAATGATAGGAGCTCTCTAATGGCCGGGGATTGCTTCCACAGGCTCCTAACCTGGTTGAATGGTTTCTTATCAACAGGAATCCGTTCGATTTCAACACGCGACTTTTATTTTTTATCTAGCACTGCAAATTTTGAAACCTCTTGCTGCGTGAAAGAAGGAAGGTGGCTCTGCGGTTTATATCCTATCGACAACTTCATGTGACCCAGCACAAAAAAACAGGTTTATTGTCAACAAACAAGGTGACGGTGCAAACGCACTAATGACCTGTGGTGTAATTGCAGGCGACAGATTTTGTGTTAAGACACACTAAGAAGATGCACTTTCTTACGACACAAAAATACAAAGGAAAGAAGTCCCTTGATGCAGGTAGTTTTGGAACTTGGATGGCGCGCCAGGCTGGGTTTTGGCCGGTTGATCGAGATATCTCCCCTCACGGGGTGTCCGTTTCCTACTTTGATTCTTGGTGCGTTGGAAAACACGTGCGATGAAGCTTTCCAGCGGTTGTATCAGCATCAAGGTGGTTTCGTGCAACTTCTGTCCCGGGTGGGATCCTCTATTTCGGCCTCCATGGTAGCCTCCCGGTGTATGCATTCTTGCCAAGTTTCTGCCTCTCGGCCTCTCCAGTGCTTCCCTCCTAATTCTCGTCTCAATCCACTTGCATATGTCCCTGCCTCTATGGATTTGCAATTCCCTCCCCTCTCTTTGCCATGTACTTACGCTTCTCCCTCTCTTCCTCCTCCCTCCACCTCTGCTCCAACTCAGGTCTTCTCTTGCTCTCCCATCCTCACCGGGCCTCTTCACCGTCTCCTCCTCTTCCCCTCTTTGCTCCTTAGTGCGCCCCTAATCTTGTTGCTTTCGAGTATCACAAGCGGCAGCCGGTGATTGGATTAAAAGCGAGACATGACTTAATTGTGTGCGTTAAGCACCGTGTTCTTTGTGTCTTTATGATGGAGAATAACAAAGAAGTGAAGTGAAGTGAAGAGTGTTTAATCACATTGGTGAGACCTATCAGGTCTATAAGACAAACGATTACATATCAAAATGCCACCCGATATCATGGGGTATAAAATTCTCTCACTCTCGAGGTAATATCATCAACAAAATTATTATTATAAACCTTAAAGAACTTCTCTCTAACATGGAATCACGTCAAATATAAAATAGCCGGTTTTCAAGGTTGGGAGCTCAAAAAGTTCTAGCAATAATATATGGATGAAGAGGCTGCGAGGGTCTTGAAAGTAGAATGGATGTTCAAGCGCCTCGATGCGTGTTCTATGAAGGCTGAGAGAGGTGTGTTCTAGTGCCTGCCTTCCTCGGTGGTGTCGGTTGTGGAGATAGATCATGAGTGTCCACTTGCAAAGTCTGAACAATCTAATGTCCCATGCGGTGGTATGTCATTTCTTTGATTGGGTTCCTTGATCTCAAAGGATGGGATTTTGATTGAAACAACATCATGCGCAAAAAAGTTGGGATTGCCTCGCGCCCAGTCCACGAAAGTTTTGGATAGGCAAAACAATTATTTCTTAGTGATGTTTGAATTAAGCCTATTGGTTTGATAAACTAGTTGGGCGTGGGAGTGGATCCTTTGTGGGGACATTATCTCTTGTATGGTATACACCCACGGATTTCTTCCTAATACCGTGCAGTTGCCCGTCATTTGCCTGGCCTGGTTTTGCATTGGAGGACTTCCCAATTGGAGTTCTTGGTTCCGGACTTCTTGATCTCATTGCCAATGGATTAGGGTTTGCACCTTGCTCATTCGATTACCAATGGTCCTGGTATTTGTATTTCCCTTCTGTGAGGCTTCCCCTCCCCAAGTGCGTAATTGGTTAGAAGTGGTCCTCTTTTTTAAATATAAATTATATTTGCTTAGCGCCTAGAAACTTGCCAATATGTTCCTACGATGTTGAGGCCTTCTCACGCTTGCTCGTGTCTTGACCCTCCATTCCCATCCCTCCTCCCTACTTGTCTCCCCTACTTCTGCTTCCCTGCTGCCATCCTACTCCAGCCATCACACTTTTGTCCCTGCCATCACCCTTCTTCGCCTTCCACCTAGCCATTGGCACACTCCCGCAGCCCATAATTGTCTTCCCTTCGACCAGCAGAGAGGTCGACATGATTACCGCATAAGCAAGAGCATTGAAGAAGAATGGTCCATTGCCATGAAAAAAGCGCTCGGAGGAGGAATGGCTTCGCTCCACAACCTTACGCATCTGCTTCCCTAACCTGTTGAGCCAACTATCCTCACCACTCTGCAGGTCCAATAGCCCGCCCAAATTGGGCTGATCCAAGTAGAATGAGTCTCATATCCAAGTTGATATGGACTTAGAACATCCTCCACGTCCACGGTCAATGAAGTTAATCTCACGGAATGTGCTTCCTCCTCCCCTACTAAAGGGAGCGGGTTGTCCATGTCGACTAGGTGGGACTCCAGTTTCATTTGTTTGCAAGAGCATAAATGCAAGAAAGAGGATGCCTACAAAGTTCTTTGGTAATCAATAGGCACAATGTTCTGAGGCGGCGACTTGATTCGGCAAAAGTGGTGTCCTCACTGCATGGAGGAGGGCGATTCCAAAGGTGTCATTTATTTTCGGGTTGTGGTTGGCGGTGGATCATAGTCAAGTGGTTTGATAAAGGGCAAGAATGGGGATTGGTTAATGTGTATGCACATAATCGACCCACGTCGAGAGAGAGGTGCATTGTGGGCTTCTTTAGTTCAAATTATTGAGTTAGGCTCCCCACATTTGCATGGATCATGGTGGGTGATTTTAACATGGTTGAGCTTGAGCAAGACAGAGATGTGGCGAGAGGTGCAGAGATAGTGCAGGGCTTTGAGCGGAGCAATGGCACAGCTTAATGCAAGATTGTGGCTTCATAGAAGTTGAGGGTCCCTCAAGTTTTACTTGGTGTAATGGCTGGTTGGGTGGTGGTAGAGCATATGCAAGACATGATAGAGGCTACTATAATGCTTTGGTAGCAACCACATTTACTTTGCTTTTCATCGTGAGAACCTCTTGAATCTTGCAATTTCTGACCATAATCCTGATGTTTCTCTTGCTCTCATCACGGTGGTGCATCTTTGCCTCTAAGACATATTTCAAATACATTTTCTTGAAGGATGATGATTTTGTAGCAGGTTGTAGGCAGTGGTTCACTTCTTCTCTCGACATAGGGGCATGGCGGTATTGTTGATGCTCAAACTGGCTTCTTGTGAAGTCTTTGCTAAAGGTTGGGGTTGTGAGCGGGCTGCTTGCTCACGGAGCCTTCTCAGGCTCTTTATCGACAGTTGAGGCATGCAGTGTCATTGCCCCATCAGATGGTCATGTGGAGAAGCAAATTTTGTGTAGCATTAGGCGGATGGAATCTGAGCAGTGCACTTTGCTTTCGCGTTAAAGGCTGGGTTGCAATGGTTCAAGGGAGGCCGGTGCCGCGAGTTTTTTCTTGAGCTGCCAAAACAAAACAAAGCTAGTTTGCATCTCTTTAGTCTCTGCAGACTTCGGGATGGGCGTGTTGTTTCAGATCCGGTGAGCTTAGAGGCTTTTTGCATAATCACTTTTCAGCTTTCTTTTGCTTTCGGCATCTTCCCTTTCGATCAGATTTTCAAGCGGCCTTGCTTGCTAAGGTTCATCCTATAGTCACCAATGAGTAAAGGGCCATTTTAGAGGCTGAGATCAGCCGAATGATTTAGGCCGAGGCCACATTTTCTCTCAAGAGGGGCAAGTGTCCCGGGTCTTGATGGTATTCCGATTGGAGTTTTTCCGGGAGTATTGGGATTGGCTTGGTGCAAATGTGTATGATGCTTTGGGATTTTAAAAGCAGAGGCACCTGGACAAAATCCTCAACTCACAGTTGCATCTCTCTTATTCCAAAATGTAAGGATCCCTCTTCCATTTCAGATTGGTGCCCCATTACTTTGTTGTCCTCGATTAATACAAGATCTTTGCTAAAGCTTTTGCTTTCCGAAGCTTTGTGGCGTGTTAACCAGAGTCCATCTCCTCCATGATCGGGTTTCTTGCCTCTGCCCGGTGTATCTTGAATAATGTGGCGACATATGAGGGTCTCTATTGGGCTAGAATGCATGGTTTACCCCATTGTATACTTGAAGCTGGATTTTGCAAAAAGCATATGGCAATGTTGGCCCGGAGTTTCTGGGCGGTGCCTTTTTCGTCTTGGTTTTGGTGCCGGTTTCGCCTTGGATGTTATGAAACTTCATTATTAACTCGCTCTTGAGTTCTTTTTCAGGAGAACCATCAACATTTTTCGGTGGGGCGTGGCATTCGCCCGAGGAACTATCCTTTGGGCCGTTACTTTTTTTACAATTGTGGCGGAGATTCTTTCGGGTATTCTCTCTTGCGGTGCGGGGAAGGCATCTGCATGGTCTTCCCATGAATAATGGTTCACAAGAGATCGTATGTCGGTATGGGATGACACTTTCTTGTTCTTAATGGGTGATGAGCGGAATTTGCGAGAATGCCATTTCCTTGTTCAGACCCGATTTCTCTTTGGCTTCCTATCTTTGTGGGGTGGCAAAATATGCGCCTGTGGGCCCTAGACTCTCCGGTGCGTCTTACGTAGTTGCATTTCCATGGAAGGTTCTTCCTCATGGGAAGGCAACTACTTCTAAACATTCGGTTGGTATACACCTCTCATCACGGTGATCGCATTAGGATGTCATTATTAAAATTTGGAAAGGCATTTGTTGCGGTGGTCCCGCTAAGTTATCCATGGCTGGTGGAATATGCTTTGGCAAAGTCCCGATTCAAAGTGGCACACATGTCTACATGGCATCCATCTTCTTTGGCACGCAGATAAAAATGCAGCTCATTGTTTTAAGACTAGGGAACTTCATCTAGGGTGGCACTAAAGAAGGGCTGATGTTAAAAGTTAGTTGGTGAAGTGCATTATGCCTAAACTTTGTGGGGGCCGGGATGATTCACTTTCTTCTCGAACAAGGTGCTGATCTCTCTAAGTTCATGTGGCGGATTCTCAATAATGCTTGATAATTCTCCGGTGCAAGGTCTCATTCACCCGTCTTTCTGAGGTGCATTTCCTTTGGCTCTCCATCCATTAAGCCTCTCCTCCCATGGGCATTATTCTATCCACTTTCTCCAAATCCTAATGCATCTCCTTTCCTCAAGGCATTGCTAGGCGCTTGGGAGATCGCGCGCACTTTGTTTCATTTCATCCAATGGCCCACCACCGATCCTCTGACCGGTTGTTGGTGGGTCCCTTTGGGTGGCCGGTCATCGCAGTTGTCCCACAGTCTCTTCACGTCCATCCATTGGCCTTAGCGTCGGTGGCGGCGGCGAGTGTGCTCCGCGGTATGCGCATGGTATAATGAGACAAGATTATTGGCGTGGAATGAGTTCAAATTGAAGTTCCTTCTCCCCCGTTGGGGCGGAGGAGCATTTGGGAAAAAGTAGGCGCTACACTTCCTCCACACCCACAAGGCGTGGCTCCCGATTTCACAGGTGGTTCATGGCGATGTTAAGGAGGAGCACGGTGCACTTTCGATGTATGTGGTCTGCTTCATCCTGAGGTGTTGCCTCCATCGCCAAGTGGCCTTTAGTTATCCCCAGCCTCGCCATAAAGCGGTGCAGCGATGGGTATGGGATAAATTGCTTCATCCTAAGCTATCCATTTTATGGTGGCAGATCACTCATAGATGCATGCGGGTAAACCACATTTGTTCATCGATTTAGATCCGGAAGTCTCGTGATCGCCCTCTTTGCGCTGCGCAGGGATGAGACAATTGAGCACCGCTTTTTCTTGTGTCACCATGTTAGGACCGCTTGGCGGTGGCTTCTCGAGTCTTTTCCATTGTGACTTGAATAGTCACAGGTCCTTTTGTCGGAATCTATCCCTAGTTCTTAGGACAAGTTGGCAAAGAGGGCTTTCCACTTAGCATCGCTTGGATCATCACGGTCCATCCGAAGAGACGAAATCTCTTCATCTTCAAGGGACAGCTCTTTTTCGGATATGCAAGTGCTTAGCGATGCCCGTGAGTCGCATTGTGAAGGCATTACAAATGTTCTTCCTTGAAGGATGACATCAAAAGTGTCATTTGGGGACAATATCTTGATTCACACCTACTCATAGCAAAACAACAAGGCTCATGGTGATCTGTATTCTCTGCTTTTTATGTTATGTATGTGGTGGGTAGTGTTGCTCTAGTGGATATCTTCTCCAATCTGGTTTTGAGTCCCCATATACTCTTTGTATTTTTGAGTAATAAAGGTCCACGCTCATCAAAAAAAAAAAAAACAAAGGAAAGGAAAGAATGTCTATCTTGTAGCGATACAACAAAGTTATATTTCAATAATTGATTACAATAATATAGGCACTTAAAAAATGTTCTTTTTAGCACACATTAAATATCAAGAGGAGGTAGGTGTTTGCTTCAACAAACGCAAATATAAATTCCTTGCTTTGCTTGTAAGTTTTATTTGGTGTACAAACATTACCAAGTTGAATTTGCAGCATCTTTTTTTGCAAATAAAAGTATTTTCAAATTCATAAACTATTAAACAAAGGAAGAATAAGAAACCAAAGCATATTAAACAAAGGAAGAATAAGAAACCAAAGCATAAAAGCTCATAGAGTAACCACGACACATGCCTATCGTGCATAGAACAATGAAGAAAACTAGATACCTATCTATGCGTGCATGGCGGGGAGTTTCTAAAGAGTGCGTCATGTCTATGAGCACATGGGCAAACACCTACTTTTTATAAAAAGCGGCTAGAGGTTCAAAAGTATATCATTTGCCTTTCTTGGCGCGATAGACAAGCAACAAATGTTGAAAGTTCTTGCCTATGAGCGCATAGACAAACAACAAAATTTAAATAAAGAAGTTAATTTCTTAGCAACAAATTTTAAAACTTCTTCATTTATGCTTTCATTGAATCAAGGAAATTTCCTTTAAGTGCACGACATGGGATCGAGCAAGGTTATATTTTTTTCAAGTCCACATCGGTAGCAATTAATAACACTTGTAGCATTGATGCTTAAGCTCCGGAACATTTGGTAGAAGATCCGGATCCTTATGTGTTAGCAAAGAATTTTCTAAAAACCATGTATCATTTTTATGCATCAAAACTTACCAAAAACTTCACTGAATTCACAAGGTGGCCAAATATATGCTAAAGTTGGGAAAGAGCCTATAACTTAAAGCATGGCAAACACGAAATTAAGGCAAATGAGAGAACACCAATGAAGAAATTTAAATGTGTTTTGGGCAATATTTCGCCATAATATAATCAAAAGATTTTGCCATTAGTATCATGTTAAATGTATCATGTTACAAGTACCATTCCCAAGACGACCTTCTTGGATCGGGTTGCGAATATGAATTGTGCTTCATGTTGTATACCCATTGGGTAACTCCATTTCAAAGCTCTATTGCAGCATCGGTTTGCCTAGACTTGTAAGGCCATTTCCCTTGTATCGCTCCTTATGTAACAGATTAACAGATTTGTAACATTTATCTGCAGATACGCTTGCATCTGCTCATTTATTAGCAGATTATCATATGATTCAAGGACAAATTACTTGAACTTTATCTGCATATGCTGATTTTGATCAGTGTACTGGAGAAATCTCAAATGCCCAGTGAGGAATATTAATCGGATCTTGGTCAATATTTTGCCATAATCGCAAAATTTGCCATAATCTTCACCATATAATTGGGCCTTTGCACATGAAGATGCAATCGAGTTGCTAGAATAGACCTGGAAAATCTATCTCGTTTACAAGTGTTATAACTGAAGCCAGCTGATCTTCGACACTTGAAACCTCAGGCTTAAATTTAATATTGCCCCTGCAGCAAATATCAACCGACCAACACAGATATTGTGAGCCCAGACAATCGGCTCAAAACCTGCGCCCAACCTCAGCAATCGACCAAGAACCTCCGGCAAAAATCAAGAACACCAAAAAATTTATGTCATCATCATTTGAACTATAACCTGGATTCAATAATAGAAAACAGAGATAATCAAGAAACATGGCAAAATGAAAACGTTTGAAGAGGGCAATGGGCAGCGCGCGGCTTACCGGTGGATTCAACTTTTGATATGGAACAAAAACCAAAGACGAACCGGAAACCTTGGAGATAATCAAAAACCCTAGTTTTTAAAAATCAGAACATTGATGCTATCTTGGCAGATAGGATGCCTATCGCGGCGCCCGGATTCAGCACTACCTACTGTCATTCTTTTACAACCTACCCTTTGCCTGCTACCTACCAAAATTTCCTTTCTTCGACCTATCTATTCTCCTTTCACCTATCTTGCACCTTGGGTTGGATCGAACCTTGTTAAACGTTTCTCAACAAAGAGTAGTTTGTGACTATTTTAGATTTTGGTCGTAAGCTCTGATTTAGATATACGCATTTAGGCAAGCAATATTTTTAAAAGCTCTTTTTACGATTCTTACACAAAACCTTGGGTTTTCGGAAGAACCTAAATTGTGTTTGTCTATCATGCGCATAGACAAATACTAAGGTTAAACATTGTGCAATTGTGTTTGTCTATCCAATGTTACAAATACCAATGTTAAATATTGTACATACATAAGTTATTTTTAGGACCTGTCTGACAAAATCTGGAACTTCATGTTAGGGTGCAACAAGTTTTGAGGTATAATCACTATCGACCGAGATCAATGATGATTCCACTGAATTTGTTGATCCAGTTTCTCTTGAAGGTCTATGTCAATTAGATGAACTAGTAGCACCAGATGATGTTTCTTCCCTTACTAACATACTTGCAGAAAGTGAACAAGAAAATGGAGTTTATGCTCCAACAAAAAACATCTCTTGATATCAAAAGAGTCAGCGTTACTTGTTATTTGCAAAAACTGATGTTCCTTTGTGGCATGGAATATAAATATTTAATCATGTTTTGGGTTTCTAGTCAAAATGAAATGCATGTTATCGTTCTCCTTGAGCAATATGAAATGCATACGGCTTTATTTCCACGTCTCAGTCTTCATTATTCGTCAACATTCTGATGGTTCTTTCATTTTCCCACTTTCCATGTGTGTCCCAAAACCACCTAAATTAGATTTTTATTTTATACGTAAATTAGGGATGTCAAATTAACAAGACGCCAACTTTTTTTGTAATTTTGGCCCCTAAAATGGCACATACAATTGTAAATTTAGGGTCATTTTTTAAGTGACCCCAAAGTGGCGGAATTTAAGGTATTTTGGGGAATCTTTGAAAGATGCTTTTTATTAGTGCAAAAGCAAGTCATTAGTCGCTTGCACCGGGCACCTTTTTAACTGTGAAATGATCTCTCATCAACGACTTCATGTGATCAAACCCTAACCATTCGACAAGCATTGTGAGCGATTGGAAATCATCCTTGGAGTTGCTTCCACCTCGGCTATAGATTTATGTGATTCAAGGGCTGCAATGTTTGTAAAGTCATGGAAAATCTTCATGGCCGGGAACTTTAGGTCCGTGTTAATTCTTTTTCAAATGGGAAGAGGCTCAGGGGTTCCAAAACGAAGTATCCCCTCTCTAAAGCCTCTTAAATACTTGCAGCTCCTCCGTCTTCTTGTGGTTCTTTCAAGCTATCTCGAGATTGAACCCCTCAATAAGAAAAGTTTGATTGATTTCAAAGGGCATGCATACATGTAGTAGGGGGAATTGATTCTAATGGATGTGAGCAATTTTGGCAATGTAAGCAACCTTAGGGTGAGAAGAAACAAAGCGCTTAGGTTTGGATCAATGTCAATTTCCTCTTTGACCAATTTGTGATTTTTAACACACCTTACGTAGAGATCCTTGAGTAAGTATGAGGATTTTATAAGGGGTTTCCTTCCAAAGCTTCTTTGAGGCATTACTATGTAAAAGGTTCAGCATATCCACCCTAACCTTGGATTCAAAAGCTCTTTTCTTGCATTTGATCAATCTCTTATAATCAGCATGTTGTAACAGGTTTATGTTTCTTTTAATGTGGTGCGAGTTGATGGGGGTATCCTCTTGTGCAATATTTGTAAGCTGCTCCCTTGAATATAAGTTCTATAATTAGCTTGTGCAAAGTAAAAAAAATTCTGTATTATATGAATTGTGTGTATTAGACATTCTTTGTTACTAATTTGGATTTGAATTCTCTAATTCTATATGAAGGACTATTTTGTCCACTATTTTTTTTAGATGATGGCTGCAAGCACGTCAGAAAGATTGAAACAGGCGGGGCTTGTTTCATCCAGGGATAGGTTCTGTACATACAAAATTATTTTTCTGGACATATAAAGTCCAAAAATACGTATTTTTAGGTAAAAAACGTATTTTCCATCCCTATAACAGAAAAATTTTTTTTTATGTAAGTTAAAACGGAAGGTTTTAAACACCGAACTTTTTTTTCTAGCGTAAACAGAGAGGTTCGTTTACGCGAAAATTAAATTTTTTTTATTTTATTTTCGTTTCGATTACGCGAAAAATATTTTTTTTTATATATATAGATATTTTTATTTTTATTTTCGACGCCGAATTTTTTTTTACCGTATTTTTGATGTATTATACTTCAATGTGCCGTATCATTCGAATAATAAGTATTGAGTATAAAACGTATACAGTATTGAACCTATCCCTGGTTTCATCAGGTCTGTTATAAACTTATTTTGCCATGTTGTTTTACAATTTAAGAACACGACTCTGAAATTTGCTCTGCATAGTAATAATACGAGAGGAGGAACTGCACATAATTAGGGGTGGGCCTAGAGCTGGAAGGTATCAATAATTTATGATGCAATGTGTAGGTCCTAAACGCGACTCAGAAGAATAAATGGAATGTGAGCTTGCAGTTTTATGAAGATGGTCAACCAGCTTCTTGTAGGAATTCATGTAGCAGTTGCTGCCGAAGCAATGCACTTAGTGCTCATGCAAATCTTGACACAAATCAACTGTTTACTATTATTTCGAATGTCGCTGGATCATCATGGTAAATTTATCTTTATAGCAATATCATCCATATGACAACGCAAAATACACTTTGCAAACAATATTACAAGTGGTACAACTCAGCAGAATGATGAGCAGTCCTTAAAAAAAGGAATTACCTCATATTGTGCTCCAAGTATTACATGTATCTCTGTTGTGTGACATAGCAAGTCGTTCACATAGTAAGCCTTACATGTGAATCGACATCCAACTAGTTTGTGTATTGAATAATCTTGATTCGCTGTTAGGAACAATATCCCATTATTCTCTAACTTTCTGGATACGGTGCTTTTGAATTCTCATTTCTGTGTATCTTTTGATTTTGTAAAACAAGTTGTTTTAATAGTCGCCATTTGCATCTGAGGCCTTATCGCATCTCCAAGCTAATGGAGTTTTCTTTGACAAGGTTGTCTTAAAGCTTGTGCCAGAAATATCTTTATCATCATGTATTGTGCGGTTGAATCACTGGAATAAGGAATCATGTTTGGAAAGAGGATGAAGGATTACTGCTTTGCCCTATCTAACATAGCTCATATACGAGGCGGACCTAGTGGTATTGCAGGTTCTTTATCATCTTTCTAAAGAGTAAATGCATATGCATATGTCCCATTCACCCATCGTAATTTTTTGCAATATGAGCATGATCCCATCGATCCGAGCCCTCGTTCGAAAATTCTAGAGGGCTTAAAAATGCATGCATGCATGCATGCATCACGGTGCATGCCTTCTGGTTGGGAGAGATCGCTATATTAGGGCGAGGTTCTTCATCAACGCCTCATCGGCGCCTCTTCTCTCTTAGCGCATCTTATTCTCTATTCTTTGAAACCATGCATGGGAGGGGCTGTCCCTGCTTGGATTGACCAATTTGGCATTTCTTTCATGCTTTGTGGCATGTTCTTTCTTGGCCTTGCCTCTTCTTTTAGCCATAATCCTTTGACCTTAGGTCCTCGATCCCGTTTTGATAAGGAAGTTCTCTTCTATTCGGAGGTTTTGTTGTTTTATGCCCATTCTAGAATTCCATCGATCGGGCCCTGGGATCGAGATTCTAGAGCTGGCTTGCATGTCTCGCATGCATGTTCTCTCCTGATTGGGAGATCGCGACATTAGGCCGGGTTCTTCATCAACGTCTCAATGGCTTTCTCTTCTCTCAATACCTTATTCTCTATTCTTTGAAACCCACCTCCCCCTTAATTGTTTAATGTATTTGTCGCTGGCACGCATGGCCAACCCTTTATTTGAAGAGGGTTAGCGGCGGCGGCGCCAGTAACCGACTTCTCCATTTGGGTTTTTGGGAGCCGAATTCTCCTATTCACGTTTGTCCAAGCCCCTTGCCGGGCTATATCACTAGGGTTTTTCTTTGAAACCGAAAGGGCGGTTTTTTGAATCGGGTGATAAGCTCTCGGCAGTACAATGGACCAAACATCTATTACCATTGTATTTCATGGGGTCCAAGTTGTATAATTGGACATTCCCTTTATTTTCCTTCATGGGTAGTTCGCATGTGTGCGGCTATCCACTATCCACCATTGTAGAAAATCTGATGAGATGAATTCGCTCCCAAAAAACCCACGAATGGAGCGAAGTCGAAGCTGCTGCCGCTTGCCAACATGTACATCACCAACACTAGAACAAATGTGACAAAACAAACCTCCCCCAAAATGGAGGGCTGATCCGCAGCGTGCCAATGCGACAACAAAACAAAACCTCTTCAAATAGGGGCTGGTCACGATGCCAAAGCACAAATACATTAAACAATTAAGGGGGGAGAGGGTGGGTTTCAAAGAATAGAGAATAAGGTACTGCTGAGAGAGAAGAGCCTAATATAACGATCTCCCTTGCAGATGCAGGTTTATAATATTTGGTTGCTTTGAAGTTAGGAAAATGAAGATTGTCAAGTACAAATTATGCCACTCATATATGCAAAGCAAACATGCATTTGTTAGTTCTGTCGCTCAAATATGCAAAGCGGATTTGCGAAGCTAATAGGTATAGAAGCTCCTCCCATCATGCCTATGGTGGCGAACGTAAAGGTGCAAACATGCTCTGATATCATGTCCCACGTGCGCGACTTAGGTCTACCAACAACAACATTGGACTTTATTAGAAACTTGAGAAGCTCATAATCACCAACTGCGTCATGTGGGATTGATGCCCAATCATTGAACCGTCTCCCATCACAAACACCAATGTGTATGATGTCTCCTGACCTGAAGTAAGTTCCCCTCCATACATACTTGGAGGGGAACTTTTCTTACTCCAACATCGCACATCAGTGGGTGTTATCAACTACCGCATAACTCCCTACAATAATAAGATATCATTTATTGTTAGAACTAACAAATCTTAAACTCACCATCCCTACGATGCACGTGAACTATCGCCCTTGAGAATGCGACGTATAATTCTCCATGCGTAAAGACAGGCTTTGGAAGATATATCCCCACCTTATGCATTGTCTGGCCCTAGAACTTGTTTATCATCATGGCAAATGCCAGTCGCAAAGGGATTGCACCCTTTCAAACCAAATAAACGTGTGCCCACCATTGCCCCGCATAGGTAGGAGCATGTGTTTATATGAGTCATACATGTAAGATTGGTCCTATGGACTTAGTACCCTTTATGGCTCTTATAGGATTCATGCAAAAGTAGTTTTCATCATGTCTTCCTATGTATCCTCTCCACCAGTATTGGCAAAACTTTTAAACCTTGCTACAAAATTTCCTAGAGTAGGCAAATATTTCAATTGAAGTCTACCTTATAAAAAAATACATGGAAGTCTACCTAAGATTTTCCTACCATGCACTCATTCAACAAAAAATCCTCAATTTTCAATCAAAAAACCTTCTTTAGGTATGGAGCTTGCCCAAAGATGCTCTCTATATATGTGGTTCCACAAACAACATAGTATGTTTTACTTTCAGCGTCGACAAATTCCGGGGAACACTTGTAGACTACCGGCTAGAATTTAAAATTCCCGTTTGTCCAAAATTTTAACAGGAAGTGGTTCCTTTTGAAAAATGATAAATACAGGAATATTACCTAGACCATTGAAAAAGAAAGGGTATTTTCCGATTTCATATATATATGTCCGGAAATTTTTTTTATAGGTTACGAAAAAGTAATAAGTTCAATTTAGGGTAATTTTTAGGTTTTACGTTTCAGCAATTTTTTTTTCCTCCACGAAATTCCTATCCCGGCAGCTTCGATCATTTTGCGCCCCTCTTTTGCTCTATCCTCCATCAATTTAAATACTGCTCCATTAGTTTGGTTTGTGTTTCTCCCATAAAAATGCTATCGATCACTCTTACTTGGCTAATTTTTCAATTTAGTAGAAGAGGAAGGAAGAAGAGAAGGAAGAAAAATGCTAGTTCTATCATTGTGTATTGGAAGAGGAGATGAAACAGAGGAGATGAGGGCCGAAACAGAGCCATTCTTTCTATCTTCCGGCGATTGTTTGCATACCTACCCATGGGAGCAGGTTCTTGGCCGGGTTCTTGTGGTAAACTCAGCAACCTCTGTGAACCTGAGCTTCCTTATAGCTACTATAGCACACCAATTAGAATGAGCGAAATGTGAATGAATGTGAATGAGCCGAAATGTTTTTCTTTACCTTGGCGTGTCTGTCATTGAAGTCATGAAGATGATGCTAAGCATCTGAGGCAACGGATCGAAGCATTGGAGGCAACGGATCGAGGACATTTATCAGGTGAACCTTATTTTAGATAATCTGCTAGTTATTAGGTATACTAAGGCTATGGATTCAGATCTGCTGATCCGGTGGACTGGATGCCCCCTTGCATTTTGTATCAAGAATGACAAAATTAGTATATCTATAATCATCTTAAATTTTAAGGATTCACAGATTCATAATTGTGCTGTAGCGGAAAAGCTTGGTCAGAACATGTATGGGCAGCCTCCCAAAACTTTTGCCTTCCTATTTTGCCGCGAATCATGCGTGTTCAACTTTATGTCTTATTAATCTCTTGTTAATTTGCCATTCCCTTGTACTTGACATGCATAGGCAACATATACCAGCTTGGCCTCCTTGAGGTTGGGATGTTCACTAGAAGAGGAAAATGCAGTTTGCTAATTCTGTTTTCTGTAAGCTAATTCTGTTTTCTTTCAATCTGGGTACTAATGCTCTCATTCTCATGAAACAGACCTCAACCATCTCTAGAACTGAAGATGACTGCTAGGAGGAGTCATAAACGCAAACCAGATCAGCCTTCTTTGCTTCAAATGCCATGTTTTCAGAGGGCTGACCACGTTGAAGAAAATCTTGTGCCTTCAAATCCTGGTAACGGTGAAGAAATTGTACAAGATGTTGATATGATTCTAAAAAACAGAAAATTATGGCAAGATGTTTGGTTAAGAGATTGGGATTGGTTAGAGTTCAACCATGAAAAGGGTAGAGTGTTTTGTAAATATTGTAAAATGGATACAAAGACTAAAAGCCCATTTGGTAAAGAAGGATCGATGAATGTGAGAACCTCAGCCTTCTTTGAGCATGCAAGTAGTATTGGCCATAGGCATTCTTCATGGTTGGCGACAAATGGAAAAATTAAATGGAGAAAGTAGCTAAGAAAAAGAGGGTTTCAGCTAGCTTTGCTCTTACAAATCTGTTTAGATGTGCATATCTCATAGCCAAAGAAGACCTTGCATTTAGAAAGTTTGAAAAGCTTGTGGTTTTAATGCGAGCATGTGGTGCTAAGAACCTTACGGGGCATTATGAGAATGAGAAGGCATGTGCTAAGTTTGTGGACAGCATTAGCAAATCAATTGAAGCATCTACTTGGGAAAGAATAAAAAAAAGTCCTTTCTTTGGAATAATGGTCGATGAATCGACTGACATTAGTACCACAAAGCATCTGATTATGTTTGCTACATTTTTAGAAGGATCAAAAGTTGTGACAACTTTTCTTGCCATTAGTAAAGTAGTTGATGGCACTGCGGCATCCATTTATGAGGCTATCATGGAAAAGGTGAAGGAGTGTGGGCTGGACACACTTAAATTTTTAGCATTTGGATCAGATGGAGCATCTGTTATGACAGGTTGCAATACGGGTGTTGCTGCTCGTCTTAAGAAGTATGTAAATCCGTTCATGATTAGCTTACATGGTGTGGCGCACCGTACTAATCTTTGTCTTGAATCTGCTTCAAGTTTTGCTGATTGTGAAGCAATGTGCATGTTGGTAGATGCACTTGTTAATAAAATTGCTAGTTTTTTTTCTCGAAGCACAAATAGATTGAATCTATTGGCTCAAATGGAAAAGGAACTTGAGTATGATGAATTGAAGGTTCAAGGGATCCAACAAACACGATGGCTTAGTAGGCATCGTGCTATTAAAAAGCTATGCGATATTTTGGAGCCAATTTTGAATGTTCTAAAGGAGGAAAACGAGTCCATGTATGACAATCTAAGAGACTTCAAGGTAAGTGGCTATCTCTATTCTTTTTTTTTTTTTTTTTTTTTTTTTTGTTAAAGAGTGCTGATCTGATAGGTGTAATCATCATAGCTAATACATGTCCATATTTTTTAGGTTGTGTATGTTCTACACTATCTTGCTGATATCCTCCAAAAGATGACAGATTTAAGCCTTGATTTTCAAAGAAACTATGTGGATGTCACTACAATTGGAAGTTTATGTAATAATGTAATCATGGAGATTGAAGCCGAATATTTGCACGCTCGAACAATTGATTTGAATGGATTTGACTATGATAGTAAAGGTTATCCCATCATTCCAGATTTTGGCAGCAAGGATGGAATATTGTTTGCTCTACGCAACGCTGTTAAAGGTGACATGTATAGAGGAGTGCAGATGAGAAGGTCAATTCTAGGTGAGGATCTTACTGCAGCATTGTCATTTCAAGAAGCATTCTCACGTGCCTTAGTGGCATCTTTGAAAGATCGCATGCAAGAACAGGAGCTGCTGTCATGTTTAAAAGTTTTAGCACCCGTTAATATGCCAAAGCGAGCAAGAGAACTACAGAATTTTGGAAGTGTTGAGATTACTAAGCTTGCTGATTTTTTTGGCAGGAAAAAAACAGTAAATGGCAAAGAATATCATGCTATTATTGATAAAAATCAGTTCTTGAAAGAATTTCTGAAATTTAGAATGCAAGGTAGTACAGATTGGGCAGGAAAGAGCTTTGGCGATACTTGGACCATGATATCTTGCATGGAAACGTGGGCTTTGAAATATCCAGAGCTACTAAAAGTTGCACAAATTGGCCTTGTTCAATGTTGTAGTACAGCAATTTGTGAACGTGGTTTTAGTAGAGTAAACATTATAAAGGTGAAGTACAGAAATAAGTTGAAGTCACCTGCTGTTGAAGCCTTAGTTCGCATTGCAATTGAAGGTCCAAGTCTAGAAAACTTTGACTTCTCTACTAGCATTAAACATTGGGAATCTGCTGCAAAGTTTAGGCACATTTACACAGGTACTTCTCAAATGGAAGGGCCTGATACTAATGTCATAAGTGAAGGTTTGGAGTTTCCTCCAGATGTAGAGGAAGAAGAAATTGCGAGCGAGGAGGAGGATATAGAAATTCTGGAACAGTTATAGTCCCATATTGTTTGAGAAGGTTTCTTTTATAAGTTCATGAAAATTGTTTGCATTGTATGACTTGGATTTTGAAACTTGGTTCTACTTTATTTTTCCTTTGAACATTGTACTTTCTGATCGGTAATTTGAAACTTGTTTTTACTTTATTTTTTTGAAAATATTATAGTTCCGGGTGATTGTTTAAGAGAAGGAAAAATTCCGATATCTCTTACTCATACTAGGAATTTTCCGAGCACATCTGCCAATTTCCGGTAACCTTAGAAATCCTTAGGAGATTATCCTTGAGCAAAAAAAAAGTTTGGCATACGCTGGTTTTACTTGAAATAGTCTTTCTGATGTGTGACATGGACAGGTTAATAAGGATCAACTGACATAAGAGGCTATCTTCTTATTTAAAAAGTGATAGGGTTGATTTACCGGCCCTAACGCCAGATGTTACAGCCGCATGCGGCGTTCCCTCCCCCTGCGGGACATTGCGATTTTGAATTCTTGGTACTTGGGCGAAGGCTGAAACGATCGAGGCGAGACGTGTAGTTGTTTGGGTAGAACCGGTTGAAGCTTCCAGGTTCACAAATGGGGATGTACGGCACCATAAGGAGGAGTCCTATTCCATTCGGCCGCTATCTCTCTTTCGCTATCTACGCCTTCGTTTTCAGTAGCTCGGGTAACAATATATCTTCTAATCGTACTTTAGTTTTAGGATCGAGGGTTGCATTTCATCCTTCAAAGGATTTCAAGACAAGAACAATCACGATATTTAGCTGCTCGAAAATGCAACAAATCAAAGCGATTGCCCGGCTTTTAACGATGGATGGGCTAATGCGTAAGTCCCCTTAATGCACCAGGCCGGGTATTCTATAAAGATTCGCTTTCAAGTAGTGAATGAATCCAATTCCAAACATTGCCACTATGTTCAAAAATGCTCATAACCTAATATAAGAGCGATGGCGATAAAGAAAGAATGATGTTTCTAATGGCAACATGCATCCATCACCCTCCTTACAATAGCAAAGCGCAGATATCCGGGTATGTTAAATTCATCCCTATCGCCACCGGTGGCCGTCGAGTTTGATACACATCAAAATACGAGAGTTCGAGGAATCGATTTTGGGCACATTGGTATCAATAAAAACAAAGATGAAGTCCTTTTTTATTTACGCTAAGTGTGGATTGTTTATGATGGATTGAATAAAACGATGGAGGTTCATATATCAAATGACAATGACGATAAGCCAGTTGAGCATGTTATTCATTATGCGGTAGATCGTTCTCAAAATCTTCAGGATATTTTCTGTCTCAACAGGAGGACAGAATGCCCAAATGCATGGAATTCGCTAGGGATTGGTGGTGGATGTGTACAGTGGAATGGTAAAAATTCAAATTCTTTGGGTAGTCACATTTTATTATCTTTCCTCAAAGACATTAATTTGTTTTCTTATATTGTTTGTTGTTTGCGCAAACTAATTTGCTTATCTCCTTTTATCTTGGCTCCAGATATAACACTCTAAAACAAGGGCTTTCAATATAATCAGCTTGCATGATCAGCATATAAAAGCTATAGTTTTGAAAGGCGAATTCAGGTTTTGTTAAACTCAACTTCTGCACTATGAATAGGTAAGTCATTATCTTCTTCGATTCACGGTTTTGTTTTGGATTATCTTTAGCGTAATGGCAAGTACTGTTCACATATGTGAAGGCATCTCTGGCATTTTCTTCTTTCATCTAAGAAACGGGAAGTTTTAAAGATCAAATGTTTTTACCTTTTGAATGTACATTAGTCAGTCAACTTGATTCAAATTTTTGTTAAACTGGGCTGAGATGTCACCAACAGAAAGATAAGCATTGCTATGGTTATTTCGCAGTAGATACTCTTTTGCAGCATTCTAATAGTTCTATGGATTTCAAGAAAAGTGAACTGGAACCAGAGGTAATAAATTTATTTCATTGCATGTATTCTTAATGTATCAATAGCCACAAGTATAAATATGTGAACTTAGTGTTCTTACATCTCCGGTCAGTGTTAAGATACAAATTCAAGTTCTTCTTTGGAATCGATAATTCTTGCCCTATCACTCATGAAGATGCCTAATATTTGTTGGTTCGTTTCTTAATGCAGTACAAACAGGAGCAACAGGTCGTTTTGGGCTTCCAAGGGTCGGGTTAGAATCATTCTACTGGAGGTGAGGCACTCCATGATTTGATCTCATTTATGCTATAGATGTCATTTTTGGCGAAAGGTTTCGTCCACGACTGGTATTTTTGTTAGAGTATGACTTTGTGGCATCAGGCGTTAACATGCGTAATATTTCTTTTGCCTTTTGCATGGTTCAAATGGAAACGAAAATAGGTGTACTGTTTCATTTTTCGGATGTGAATTGATCCAAATTTCTATTATATGCATCGAAAGTGAATCATTCTTTATGCTTTGTCCTAAATTTTAGCTCCTATGCTTATGTAAAACGTTTTTGGTTACGGGCGCCTTGCGGAAAAAGTTTTGAACATAAGGATAAAGCTTTTTGCCAGCTTTCTTGCTGCTGGCTTTAGGTAACTGCATCGTAATCCTAAAGCTTTTATATGGATGAAACTCTCTCTTCGTTAATGCATATCGAAAGCCATAAATGAAGAGCACTTGATCTAGGTAGGAAATTCGGCCCATTCCATTTTATGGTGCAGAAACTTTAAATTTATTGCGGGCAAAGCGTGCCACCGTTTGGTCGACCTTCTCTTTTGTTGTCTTTACAAAGTTTAAGTCTCAAGTGTTACATGCATAGAACAGGGCATTATGAAAGCTACTAGGCATAAGACACCGATCACATTGATGTCTTATACATGTGCTTCAATAGTAGCAACATAATATCTGGGGCAATTTCGAAATGGCCTATAAACGAAGAGGTACTTGAACTTGAACTCTTTTTAAGCTTCTAACTATAAAAGGAAGATTTACCCCTGCTTAGATTTGCAAAGATTCCATTTTTTGATCTAGCATGTGCAACGAGTTTAATATAGCTTCATATCATTTGCATCACATTTTGTTTGCATCATAATTGATCTTCCATCAATTCTATGCGAGGGTGACATGAGATAGTTACACTTATTATTATTAGTAGGCTATTAGTTTATATGGAATATGTTCGATATCATGTGTACTATTCAGATGCATAATCAAGGTGCGTTTTGTAATTTCGACACAGGTAAGGAATTCAATTTGTCAATCAATCCAGAAATCTGGGATGTTCTCAAAATTGTCTCAAACCAAAGTGTAGGTCTCCGCCTACGCTAAATGGTTGCCAAGGAAATCTCATCCCGTTGATATTTTATTTTCTATACAATCATGTGTCCTATTTGGAGAAACTAAAGCTTGCTAAATGCAAATGAACACAAAGGCCAATTATTTGCAGATTTTCGTGACCCAAATATTTTGTTTCTTCTGTATGTTGATTCTTATCCCTGTTGCTAAGTCGTATATTCATAAAGATATTTTTATCTCATGCATTTTGTGGTAAAATGTCATTTCCCCCAGACCTTTTTAATATGGATGGCTCATGGCCAATTGAAAAGAGCCAAAGGCTATGTCCCCCCGAATGATAATATGCATGCAGAATGGCTGAAATTCTAGAGATTGGAGCTCCAAGAGAGGTGATTTAACCAAACGCGTCGCGATTCAAACTTTGCGATTGTGAACTAAATCAATATTCAACAAAATTCAGCTTTTTTGGATATTATACTTGCCATCATATTAAATTCTTTGAGAGAATATTTTTTGCGTGGAAAGGATGTCAAAAGTTTTTGGTGTTGTGTCCATTGAAAGAAATAATGGCCATTAACACGAGCTATATAGCGATCTAAATCCAGATATTGCAACGAACCTCATATTGCAATAGGCTAGAGAATCACAAAATTTTCATTTCTTGCATAAGAGCTATAACTCATCAATTTCTTTTTGCATTGAATGTCATTTAAGTTTTGAAGATCTCTCGCCAATGGCATTTCTCCTTCAACCCGATTACATATTATCCAAAGAACTATGAGACTTGGAATTTGTGCCTCATAGGAATACATAGGCAATGTTACACTTTTGACAAGAACTACTAAGGTAAACCTTGCAATTATGTTAAGTAATAGTTAGTGGTCCTCACGTTTGGTGTTAAGTGACTCTTCATTTTTAAACTCAATACCCCTCAGCCCAAGATGAAAGCCACTGACTTACGTGGTTATGTAATACAATGACTCCCCCCTTTTTTTTGGTGTGACTCTTCATTTTTAAACTCAATACCCCTCAGCCCAAGATGAAAGCCACTGACTTACTTGGTTATGTAATACAATGACTCTCTAGCCTAAGATGAAAGAAAATAACCCCCTTGGTGCCTTTAGCCTAAGATGAAAGCAATGGCTCATTGTTTTTGTGTATATTAACCACCTTGGTGCTTTTAGTGTTGGCGTTATGAACAAACTCCAAACTAATGCTATTATATGTTTAAATATGCGGCTCAATATGGCTGTAAAAGGTGCATTAAGCATTTTCATGTTTTGCAATATTTGCAATCATCCGATTATATCAAAGTTAGATGGCCTCTTAATAATTTATGATGTACGTTTATCCCTCTACAATAATTTATCCCTAGCGTTCTGGCTTATTCATACCAATAATATTCTACCTCCTCTTCTCGACCTTGACAACATCACCATATTGAGCCGCGTTTTGACAAGCTTACCCCAACTAATTTTCACAAACAACCTTAAACCATTACAACATATAACACATCATCACTAATGTTGTATCCTCTAGACCCATTGAGCTTAAGGAATATAAATCCAAGTCATGTATTATGTCTCAACACTTGGTATACTTTTTTCACCGTCCACACATCCTAAGTCGTAAGGTTGTCAAACATCTTTCTAAGCATGTATCTTATGCACAATTCATGTGGTCATTGGTTCTCCTATCTCAATGACAATTTCTCTAAGGATTGTTGGTTTCACGACCATTTACTACAATCATCTTTACTTTTCATGACAACCTCACCCTTAGTATTTACTTAACAATTTAAAACCTTATGTAATCCATTCTCAAGCACCCAAAAATTGTCTCGCCATGCATTAGGTCCTCTCTCGATTCATTTTGAATGAGGGTATTTGGTCTTGGCCAACTTCACTATATGTTATTAGAGAAATACTTACATTTGTTGCAATCACAAGCTATAGGCATAAGTTGAAGGAGGTGGTTGCTACGTGTATGATGCCACCCTCTACTTAATGCAATGAACATGTTCGTGAGAGCTCTTGATCACATTCGCATTTTAAATTCATCTATACCTTCAAGATCGTAAGTCAATTACAATGCGTTTAATGCCCATGCTTAATTTTCTAAGGCTCATATAATGGGCTAACCATTTCTCTATCCCGCTTAGGGGTAGTGGTATTGCTACCCCCAATGAATTTTAGTCAAGATAGTGTTCCACACTTCCTCCGATTTTAGAGCTATGATTGCATTGACTATGCATTGGATCTGCTCTCTTTCACAAATGCAAAATCCTAGACCAACCTTAAAGCTTAAACTTCATGGTGTCCTTCCTTGATTGTCTATCCATTCTATTCCACTCCATGCTCCATTATTTCTAACCATTCCACACGTCCATGGATAATGCTCGACCTCCCTAAATTACAATTCGTTGTATGAACACAATTATATTTACAATTCTTTACTCCACTTACAGACTTCATTATGTATACCTATTTCGCACATCCACAACTAATGCCCGGCATCGCCGGGCACACGTTTCTATCTTCTTATTTAAAAAGTGATAGGGTTGATTTCTGTGCCCGGAACGCCGCATGTTACGCGGCATGCGGCGTTCCCTCCCCCTGCGGGACATTGCGATTTTGAATTCTTGGTACTTGGGCCGAAGCTGCTGAACGCATCAGGCGAGACGTAGTTGTTTGGGTAGAACCGGTTGAAGCTTCCAGTTCACAACAGGGATGTACGGCACCATAAGGAGGAGTCCTATTCCATTCGCTGCGCTATCTCTGCTCGCTATCTCTCGCTTTCTGCTTTTTAAGCTCGGTAACAATATATCTTCTAATCTGTACTTTAGTTTTAGGATCAGGGTTGCATTTCATCCTTCAGCCGGATTTCAAGACAAGAACAATCACGATATTTAGCTGCTCGAAAATGCAACAAATCAAGGCGATTGCCTGGCTTTAACAGTGGATGGGCTAATGCAGAAGTCCCCTTAATGCACCAGGCCGGGTATTCTATAAAGATTCGCTTTCAAGTAGTGAATGAATCCACTGAAACATTGCCACTATGTTCAAAATGCTCATAACCTAATATAAGAGCGATGGCGAAAGAAAGAATGGTGTTTCTAATGGCGCGATGCATCCGCATTCCCTCCTTACAATAGCAAAGGCAGATATCCGGGTATGTTAAATTCATCCCTATCGCTAAATCATTTCGAAGTTTGATACACATCAAAATACGTAGTTCGAGGAATCTGATTTTGGGCACATGGTATCAATAAAAACAAAGATGAAGTCCGCTTTTATTTACGCAAAGTGTGGATTGTTTATGATGGATTGAATAAAACGATGGAGGTTCATATATCAAATGACAATGACGATAAGCCAGCTTGAGCATGTTATTCATTATGCGGTAGATCGCTCTCAAAAATCTTCGGGATATTTTCTCTGCCTCAACAGAGGGACAGAATGCCCAAATGCATGGAATTCGCTAGGGATTGGTGGTGGATGTGTACAAAGGAATGGTAAAAATTCAAATTCTTTTGGGTAGTCACATTTTATTATCTTTCCTCAAAGACATTAATTTGTTTTCTTATATTGTTTGTTGTTTGCGCAAAACTAATTTGCTTATCTCCTTTATCTTGGCTCCGTGATATAACACTCTAAAACAAGGGCTTTCAATATAATCACCTTGCATGATCAAAGATATAAAAGCTATAGTTTTGAAAGGCGCGAATTCGTGTTTTGTTAAACTCAACTTCGCGACTATGAATAGGTAAGTCATTATCTTCTTCGATTCACGGTTTTGTTTTTGGATTATCTTTAGCGTAATGGCAAGTAATCGCTCACATATGTGAAGGCATCTCCGGCATTTTCTTTTTCATCTAAGAAACGGAAGTTTTAAAGATCAAATGTTTTTACCTTTTGAATGTACATTAGTCACCAACTTGATTCAAATTTTTTTGTTAAACTCAATGAGATGTCACCAATGTAAAGATAAGCATTGCTATGGTTATTTCAAAAGAGATACTCTTTTGCAGCATTCTAATAGTTCTATGGATTTCAAGAAAAGTGAACTGGAACCAGAGGTAATAAATTTATTTCATTGCATGTATTCTTAATGTATCAATAGCCACAAGTATAAATATGTGAACTTAGTGTTCTTACATCTCAGCCTGGTCTGTTAAGATACAAATTCAAGTTCTTGCTGAAATCGATAAT
Source organism: Isoetes taiwanensis (assembly GCA_021234155.1). Taxonomy (NCBI): domain Eukaryota; kingdom Viridiplantae; phylum Streptophyta; class Lycopodiopsida; order Isoetales; family Isoetaceae; genus Isoetes; species Isoetes taiwanensis. Next base: position 26,797 of record JAJEKV010000989.1, on the reverse strand, counting down.
TTTGCCCTATCACTCATGAAGATGCCTAATATTTGTTGGTTCGCTTTAATGCAAAGACAAACAGAGCAACAGTCGCTTTTGGGCTTCCAAGGGTCTAAGTTAGAATCATTCTACTGGGAGGTGAGGCACTCCATGATTTGATCTCATTTATGCTATAGATGTCATTTTGGCGAAAGGTTTCGGGTCCACGACCGGTATTTTGTTAGAGTATGACTTTGTGGCATCAGCGCTAACATGCAGAATATTTCTTTTGCTGCATGGTTCAGTGGAAACGAAAATAGGTGTGACTGCCATTTTTCAGATGTGAATTGATCCAGCTTCTATTATATGCACTGAGTGAATCATTCTTTATGCTTTGTCCTAAATTTTCGCTCCTATGCTTATGTAAAAACGTTTTTGGTTCTGGCGTCTTGCAGGAAAAGTTTTGAACATAAGGATAAAGCTTTTGCCAGCTTTCTTGCTGCTGGCTTTTAGGTAACCGTGATCATAATCCTAAAGCTTTTTATATGGATGAAACTCTCTTCGTTAATGCATATCGAAAAGCCATAAATGAAGAGCACTTTGATCTAGGTAGGAAATTCGTCCATTCCATTTATGGTCTCAGAACTTTAAATTTATTATAGAGGCAAATGCAATGTTTGGTCAGCCTCTCTTTGTTGTCTTTACAAAGTTTAAGTCTCAAAGTTACATGCATAGAACAGGCATTATGAAAGCTACTAGGCATAAGACACCATCACATTGATGTCTTATACATGTGCTTCAATAGTAGCAACATAATACCGGTGCAATTTCCGTAATGGCCTATAAACGAAGAGGTACTTGAACTTGAACTCTTTTTAAGCTTCTAACTATAAAAGGAAGATTTACCCTCGCTTAGATTTGCAAAGATTCCATTTTTGATCTAGCATGTGCAACGAGTTTAATATAGCTTCATATCATTTGCATCACATTTTGTCGCATCATAATTGATCTTCCATCAATTCTATGCAGAGGTGACATGAGATAGTTACACTTATTATTATTAGTAGGCTATTAGTTTATATGGAATATGTTCCGATATCATGTGTACTATTCAGATGCATAATCAAGGTGCGCTTTTGTAATTTCGACACTGTAAGGAATTCAATTTGTCAATCAATCCAAACTGGATGTTCTCAAAATTGTCCCAAACCAAAGTGTAGGTCCGCCTTAACGCTAAATGGTTGCCAAGGAATCTCATCCCGTTGATATTTTATTTTCTATACAATCATGTGTCCCACGGAGAAACTAAAGCTTGCTAAATGCAAATGAACACAAAAAGCCAATTATTTGCAGATTTTCGTGACCCAAATATTTTGTTTTCTTCCGTATGTTGATTCTATCCCCTTTAAGCTAAAGTCGTATATTCATAAAGATATTTTTATCTCATGCATTTTGTGGTAAAATGTCATTTCCCCTGCACCTTTTAATATGGATGGCTCATGGCCATTGAAAAGAGCCAAAGGCTATGTCCCCGCTGAATGATAATATGCGTATGCGAGAATGGCTGAAATTCTAGAGATTGAGCTCCAAGAGAGGTGATTTAACCAAACGTATGCATTCAAACTTTATGCGACAGAACTAAATCAATATTCAACAAAAATTCAAATTTTGGTCGGATATTATACTTGCCATCATATTAAATTCTTTGAGAGAATATTTTGCAGTGAAAGGATGTCAAAAGTTTTTTAGTGTTGTGTCCATTGAAAGAAATAATGGCCATTAACACGAAGCTATAAGCGCCTAAACCAGATATTGCAATCTAACCTCATATTGCAATAGGCTAGAGAATCACAAAATTTTCATTTCTTGCATAAGAGCTATAACTCATCAATTTCTTTTGCATTGAATGTCATTTAAGTTTTGAAGATCTCGCCAATGGCATTTCTCCTTCACCAAAGATTACATATTATCCAAAGAACTATGAGACTTGGAATTTGTGCCCCAGGAATACATAGGCAATGTTACACTTTTGACAAGAACTACTAAGGTAAACCTTGCAATTATGTTAAGTAATAGTTAGTGGTCCTCACGCTTGGTGTTAAGTGACTCTTCATTTTTAAACTCAATACCCCTCATTAAGATGAAAGCCACCGACTTACCCTGGTTATGTAATACAATGACTCCCCTTTTTTGGTGTGACTCTTCATTTTTAAACTCAATACCCCTCAGCCCAAGATGAAAGCCACTGACTTACTTGGTTATGTAATACAATGACTCTCTAGCCTAAGATGAAAGAAAATAACCCCCTTGGTGCCTTTAGCCTAAGATGAAAGCAATGGCTCATTGTTTTTGTGTATATTAACCACCTTGGTGCTTTTTAGTGTTGGCGTTATGAACAAACTCCAAACTAATGCTATTATATGTTTAAATATGCGGCTCAATATGGCGGTAAAAGGTGCATTAAGCATTTTCATGTTTTGCAATATTTGCAATCATCCGATTATATCAAAGTTAGATGGCCTCTTAATAATTTATGATGTACGCTTATCCCTCTACAATAATTTATCCCTAGCGTTACGGGCTTATTCATACCAATAATATTCTACCTCCTCTTCTCGACCTTGACAACATCACCATATTGAGCCGCGTTTGACAAGCTTACCCCAACTAATTTTCACAAACAACCTTAAACCATTACAACATATAACACATCATCACTAATGTTGTATCCTCTAGACCCATTGAGCTTAAGGAATATAAATCCAAGTCATGTATTATGTCTCAACACTTGGTATACTTTTTCACCATCACAGTCTAAGCTGTAAGGTTGTCAAACATCTTTCTAAGCATGTATCTTATGCACAATTCATGTGGTCATTGGTTCTCCTATCTCAATGACAATTTCTCTAAGGGATTGTTGGTTTCACGACCATTTACTACAATCATCTTTTTACTTTTTTTTTCATGACAACCTCACCCTTAGTATTTACTTAACAATTTAAAACCTTACAGAATCCATTCCGCCACCCAAAATTGTGCGCCATGCATTAGCCCTCTCTCGATTCATTTTGAATGAGGGTATTTGGTCTTGGCCAACTTCACTATATGTTATTAGAGAAATACTTACATTTGTTGCAATCACAAGCTATAGGCATAAGTTGAAGGAGGTGGTTGCTTCGTGTATGATGCCACCCTCTACTTAATGCAATGAACATGTTCGTGAGAGCTCTTGATCACATTCGCATTTTCAATTCATCTATACCTTGATCTTTGTAAGTCAATTACAATGCGTTTAATGCCCATGCTTAATTTTCTAAGGCTCATATAATGGGCTAACCATTTCTATCCCGCTTAGGGTAGTGGTATTGCTACCCCCAATGAATTTTAGTCAAGATAGTGTTCCACACTTCCTCCGATTTTAGAGCTATGATTGCATTGACTATGCATTGATCTGCTCTCTCTTCACAAATGCAAAATCCTAGACCAACCTTAAAGCTTAAACTTCATGGTGTCCTTCCTTGATTGTCTATCCATTCTATTCCACTCCATGCTCCATTATTTCTAACCATTCCACACGCCCATGGATAATGCTCGACCTCCCTAAATTACAATTCGTTGTATGAACACAATTATATTTACAATTCTTTACTCCACTTACGGACTTCATTATGTATACCTATTTCAAGACATCCACAACTAATGCCCTGGGCATCGCCGGCACACGCTTTCTATCTTCTTATTTAAAAGTGATAGGGTTGATTTACGCATTGCGAGCGGCGCGCGTTACGCGCGGCATGCGGCGTTCCCTCCCTGATACATTGCGATTTTGAATTCTTGGTACTTGGGCCCGAAGCTGCTGAACGATCAAAGTAGACGTAGTTGTTTGGGTAGAACCGGTTGAAGCTTCCGGTTCAACAGGGGATGTACGGCACCATAAGGGAGTCCTATTCCATTCGCCGCGCTATCTCGCCGCTATCTACGCTTTCTGCTTCGTAGCTCCCCAACAATATATCTTCTAATCAGACTTTAGTTTTAGGATCGTGGTTGCATTTCATCCTTCACCGGATTTCAAGACAAGAACAATCACGATATTTAGTCTGTTCGAAAATGCAACAAAATCAAAGCGATTGCCCGGCTTTTAACAAATGGATGGGCTAATGCGTCCCCTTAATGCACCAGGCCGGTATTCTATAAAGATTCGCTTTCAAGTAGTGAATGAATCCACCAAACATTGCCACTATGTTCAAAATGCTCATAACCTAATATAAGAGCGATGGCGGCGCAGAAGAAAGAATGGTGTTTCTAATGGCAAGATGCATCCATACCCCTCCTTACAATAGCAAAGGCGATATCCTGGGTATGTTAAATTCATCCCTATCGGCAGGTAAATGGCCGTCGAGTTTGATACACATCAAAATACGTGAGTTCGAGGAATGCGATTTTGGGCACATTGGTATCAATAAAAAGCAAAGATGAAGTCCGCTTTTATTTACTGAGAAGTGTGGATTGTTTATGATGGATTGAATAAAAGCGATGGAGGTTCATATATCAAATGACAATGACGATAAGCCGGTTGAGCATGTTATTCATTATGCGGTAGATCGTTCTCAAAATCTTGAGTGATATTTTCCGTCTCACATGAGGACGAAATGCCCAAATGCATGGAATTCGCTAGGGATTGGTGGTGGATGTGTACGAAAGGAATGGTAAAAATTCAAATTCTTTGGGTAGTCACATTTTATTATCTTTCCTCAAAGACATTAATTTGTTTTCTTATATTGTTTGTTGTTTGCAAACTAATTTGCTTATCTCCTTTTATCTTTGGCTCCGTATATAACACTCTAAAACAAGGGCTTTCAATATAATCGACTTGCATGATCGATATATAAAAGCTATAGTTTTGAAAGGCGAATCTGGGTTTTGTTAAACTCAACTTCGCACTATGAATAGGTAAGTCATTATCTTCTTCGATTCACGGTTTTGTTTTGGATTATCTTTAGCGTAATGGCAAGTAATCGTTTCACATATGTGAAGGCATCTCCTGCATTTTCTTCTTTCATCTAAGAAACGGAAGTTTTAAAGATCAAATGTTTTTACCTTTTGAATGTACATTAGTCGATCAACTTGATTCAAATTTTTGTTAAATCAATGAGATGTCACCAACAGAAAGATAAGCATTGCTATGGTTATTTCGCAGTAGATACTCTTTTGCAGCATTCTAATAGTTCTATGGATTTCAAGAAAAGTGAACTGGAACCAGAGGTAATAAATTTATTTCATTGCATGTATTCTTAATGTATCAATAGCCACAAGTATAAATATGTGAACTTAGTGTTCTTACATCTCGCACGTCCGTTAAGATACAAATTCAAGTTCTTGCTGGAATCTGATAATTCTTGCCCTATCACTCATGAAGATGCCTAATATTTGTTGGTTCGTTTCTTAATGCAGTACAAACAGGAGCAACAGGTCGTTTTGGGCTTCCAAGGGTCGGGTTAGAATCATTCTACTGGAGGTGAGGCACTCCATGATTTGATCTCATTTATGCTATAGATGTCATTTTTGGCGAAAGGTTTCGTCCACGACTGGTATTTTTGTTAGAGTATGACTTTGTGGCATCAGGCGTTAACATGCAGAATATTTCTTTTGCTGCATGGTTCAGTGGAAACGAAAATAGGTGTGACTGCCATTTTTCAGATGTGAATTGATCCAGCTTCTATTATATGCACTGAGTGAATCATTCTTTATGCTTTGTCCTAAATTTTCGCTCCTATGCTTATGTAAAAACGTTTTTGGTGCAGGCGTCTTGCAGGAAAAGTTTTGAACATAAGGATAAAGCTTTTTGCCAGCTTTCTTGCTGCTGGCTTTAGGTAACTGCATCGTAATCCTAAAGCTTTTATATGGATGAAACTCTCTCTTCGTTAATGCATATCGAAAGCCATAAATGAAGAGCACTTGATCTAGGTAGGAAATTCGTCCATTCCATTTATGGTCTGTAAACTTTAAATTTATTGCAGAGGCAGCGTGCCACTGTTTGGTCAGCCTTCTCTTTTGTTGTCTTTACAAAGTTTAAGTCTCAGTGTTACATGCATAGAACAGGCATTATGAAAGCTACTAGGCATAAGACACCGATCACATTGATGTCTTATACATGTGCTTCAATAGTAGCAACATAATACTGCAGGCAATTTCCAGAATGGCCTATAAACGAAGAGGTACTTGAACTTGAACTCTTTTTAAGCTTCTAACTATAAAAAGGAAGATTTACCCCCTTAGATTTGCAGCATTCCATTTTTTGATCTAGCATGTGCAACGAAGTTTAATATAGCTTCATATCATTTTGGTATCACATTTTGTTGCATCATAATTGATCTTCCATCAATTCTATGCAGAGGTGACATGAGATAGTTACACTTATTATTATTAGTAGGCTATTAGTTTATATGGAATATGTTCTGATATCATGTGTACTATTCAGATGCATAATCAAGGTGCGTTTTGTAATTTCGACAATGTGTAAGGAATTCAATTTGTCAATCAATCCGTAAATGGGATGTTCTCAAAATTGTCAAAACCAAAGTGTAGGTCGCCCACGCTAAATGGTTGCCAAGGAATCTCATCCCGTTGATATTTTATTTTCTATACAATCATGTGTCCTTTGGAGAAACTAAAGCTTGCTAAATGCAAATGAACACAAAGGCCAATTATTTGATTTTTAAGTGGACCCAAATATTTTGTTTCTTCGTATGTTGATTCTTATCCCTGTTGCTAAGTCGTATATTCATAAAGATATTTTTATCTCATGCATTTTGTGGTAAAATGTCATTTCCCCCAGACCTTTTTAATATGGATGGCTCATGGCCACTGAAAAGAGCCAAAGGCTATGTCCTGCCAGAATGATAATATCGTGTGTCAGAGAATGGCTGAAATTCTAGAGATTGGAGCTCCAAGAGAGGTGATTTAACCAAACGTCGCGATTCAAACTTTCGATTGTGAACTAAATCAATATTCAACAAAATTCAAAACTGTCGGATATTATACTTGCCATCATATTAAATTCTTTGAGAGAATATTTTGCAGGAAAGGATGTCAAAAGTTTTTGGTGTTGTGTCCATTGAAAGAAATAATGGCCATTAACACGAGCTATAAGCAGTCTAAATCCAGATATTGCAACGAACCTCATATTGCAATAGGCTAGAGAATCACAAAATTTTCATTTCTTGCATAAGAGCTATAACTCATCAATTTCTTTTGCATTGAATGTCATTTAAGTTTTGAAGATCTCTGCCAATGGCATTTCTCCTTCAAACAAAGATTACATATTATCCAAAGAACTATGAGACTTGGAATTTGTGCCCCAGGAATACATAGGCAATGTTACACTTTTGACAAGAACTACTAAGGTAAACCTTGCAATTATGTTAAGTAATAGTTAGTGGTCCTCACGTTTGGTGTTAAGTGACTCTTCATTTTTAAACTCAATACCCTCACCCCAAGATGAAAGCCACCGACTTACCCGTTATGTAATACAATGACTCCCCCCCCTTTTTTGGTGTGACTCTTCATTTTAAAACTCAATACCCCTCAGCCAAGATGAAAGCCACCGACTTACTTGGTTATGTAATACAATGACTCTCTAGCCTAAGATGAAAGAAAATAACCCCCTTGGTGCCTTTTAGCCTAAGATGAAAGCAATGGCTCATTGTTTTGTGTATATTAACCACCTTGGTGCTTTTTAGTGTTGGCGTTATGAACAAACTCCAAACTAATGCTATTATATGTTTAAATATGCGGCTCAATATGGCGGTAAAGGTGCATTAAGCATTTTCATGTTTTGCAATATTTGCAATCATCCGATTATATCAAAGTTAGATGGCCTCTTAATAATTTATGATGTACGTTTATCCCTCTACAATAATTTATCCCTAGCGTTCTGGCTTATTCATACCAATAATATTCTACCTCCTCTTCTCGACCTTGACAACATCACCATATTGAGCCGCGTTTTTGACAAGCTTACCCCAACTAATTTTCACAAACAACCTTAAACCATTACAACATATAACACATCATCACTAATGTTGTATCCTCTAGACCCATTGAGCTTAAGGAATATAAATCCAAGTCATGTATTATGTCTCAACACTTGGTATACTTTTTCACCATCACAGTCTAAGCTGTAAGGTTGTCAAACATCTTTCTAAGCATGTATCTTATGCACAATTCATGTGGTCATTGGTTCTCCTATCTCAATGACAATTTCTCTAAGGATTGTTGGTTTCACGACCATTTACTACAATCATCTTTACTTTTTTCATGACAACCTCACCCTTAGTATTTACGAACAATTTAAAACCTTACAGAATCCATTCTGGCCACCCAAAATTGTCTGCCATGCATTCGTCCTCTCTCGATTCATTTTGAATGAGGGTATTTGGTGCTGGCCAACTTCACTATATGTTATTAGAGAAATACTTACATTTGTTGCAATCACAAGCTATAGGCATAAGTTGAAGGAGGTGGTTGCTACGTGTATGATGCCACCCTCTACTTAATGCAATGAACATGTTCGGTGAGAGCTCTTGATCACATTAGCATTTTCGAATTCATCTATACCTTCAAGATCGTAAGTCAATTACAATGCGTTTAATGCCCATGCTTAATTTTCTAAGGCTCATATAATGGGCTAACCATTTCTCTATCCCGCTTAGGGGTAGTGGTATTGCTACCCCCAATGAATTTTAGTCAAGATAGTGTTCCACACTTCCTCCGATTTTAGAGCTATGATTGCATTGACTATGCATTGGATCTGCTCTCTTTCACAAATGCAAAATCCTAGACCAACCTTAAAGCTTAAACTTCATGGTGTCCTTCCTTGATTGTCTATCCATTCTATTCCACTCCATGCTCCATTATTTCTAACCATTCCACACGTCCATGGATAATGCTCGACCTCCCTAAATTACAATTCGTTGTATGAACACAATTATATTTACAATTCTTTACTCCACTTACAGACTTCATTATGTATACCTATTTCGCACATCCACAACTAATGCCCGGCATCGCCGGGCACACGTTTCTAGTCGGTTGTAATTTGCTTTGAGTTTGGTCACATAACAGACTATTGTTTGTAGTGTTGTAATTTTGTCTTGAGTTCGGAGTCTAGTAAGCTAATCTTATATTGCACATGTAATTGGACACCATTGGAGCAAAAAAAACACAATCTCAACCATAGATAGAACACGTTTGCAATGGATAAGCACACATTTCATTCTCAAACCTATTTATTTGATCAACCATTCTTGCCTAAACCCATGCTATTTTCAGAAACATTGATTAAATGTAAATGGAGAAATAATTTGTAGTTTGACGTTTAAGAAACCACTCAAAATACTTATACATGTGTAACAAATACAATATAAAACACAAAAGGATAATTTAGAAGTTTAAGGTGCAAAATTAGTAACAAATAGAGCTATGGTAGAAAGTGGCAACTGGTTAAGCTTACATAACAAACCTTCAATATCCTAAACATCATGTCTTGAATCATGCAAGAGAGCATGTCTTGCATATTTCGTAGAGCAAGCTCAGAAACATATAGCATTTGGTGGAAATCCGAGATGAAAGCTAAATGTATGAGGAACTTCTAGCCTGCCCAAGAGTATTGGCTTGGCCAAGATAGCTTCAGAATGCTCAATAAATGCAGATATATCAGAATGTGCCCAAAATGCACATCCTAATTAGTCTTACTTACATACTACGACATCCTATTCTAAACCAAAGAAATGTGCACTCGGACATTATCCCCCGAAATCTGATTTAATGCATGATTGATGTTTTGCATACAGAGGAAGGAAGTAGATCCAAACATTATTTTTTGTAAGTCGATTTGCGTAACTTTCTTTGAGTAAAAGGATTGATGTACCAATTCTCTCGTGTGTGTTGCATGGAAATGCAATATTCATTGTAAGCATGCAGAAGTAGAAATATGTCACCCAAGTTAATGCCAGTAATATTATGAAAGATATCGTCCAACTTGTATTATGCATATATTATTGGGCAGTATATCATTTCAGCTCAAAGTACTGCCTACTTTTATGTAAAATTTCAGAATTTGTTTATAAGTTAAGGAGATAATAATTTCAAGTTTTTCATGCAAAATGATGACACTATTACAAACCCTGGAAATTCCTATTCACTAAAACATTATGGAACTTGTGTATTCATGGAAAAAGATGAACAAAGATGAAAAAGCTAAGCGTCAAGATCTTACCTATCAGAGCTTAATGCTGTGGGCCGGACAATAGAATCTGGCAAAACAATTTGAGAATTTATCAAATGTTCCATTTGTTTGCATCCGTTCACAACTACAGTATTCAACATCCACGAAATTCAGCTTAACTATATGATATGGTGTGCAATGTATACCTGCTTCAATGTTTAACGGCAGGCCGAACAATGCAAGTTGAACAATGCAGACTGCTATGGCCCCTGAATTTCAAACTCTTGATAATCCCCTGCATGTCAAATTGTTAAAAAAGTCAAACATGGAGATGAAAAACTTGGTGAAGCATCTTACCTTATAATATTGGCTCCGAAAGTTGCGTAAATATAACTCCACAACAACTCCACAAATCCTAAATTCAAAGGCCTTACAGATCTAATTCCAGAAAAAGGTGCTCACGTAAATATAAAGCTCAAGCGTGCTTACAAAAATGTGATCACAAACGGTGCAGAAAGCAAATGAAGAACTCCAAATGCCGGGCCTGGGCCTTACAAACGTCTTCATTAATTTTAGGAACATCAGGCCCCTCGAGAGACGACCATTGCCTTTGTACTCACATTTCCAAGAACCGACCCGTCTTGGCGAAAATAAGACCCAAATTGACAAACTTGCGCGAGATCCAACTCAACTGGCGTAAAAAATGCGATGTTTCTACTCATGTTTGCAAGAAAAGTGCTATGTCCGACATTTGCAAGAAAAGCGCCAGAATGTGCCTTAGTCTTTTAGATGCATCAAAAGCTTCAAGAAACTTTATTGCATTTTGAACCAAGGACTTAAGCTTGAGAAACTGAACCATCTCCCATTTCACGTTCTGAAAACGAATCAAATGCTTGCAACAGCTCTGCTAGGGATGCCACAAACTGCAGCCAAGCTTCGGATCAGCAGAGGTGGCGAGAATATCTTGCCCTAAGAACGCCAAAGAAAAAAACATTACAAAAAATCGAACACAAAACAGGAGTTTCGCTAAAGCAAATCACTTGTAATGGGCAAGCGCCATTGCCATGCAGCCCCCCTCCCAGTCGAACTTTGAAAAGAGCATAAAGAGGAAGGAAGTCCCGCAAGAGCAGACGTGGAAGGGAAAGAAGCGCCGCAAGGGGGTGAGGGAACGCCGCATGCGGCGTTACATGCGGCGTTCCATGGCACAAAAATCAAAGCCTTACCAAAATAAAAGATAAGATAGTTACCAGCGCTAGTGAAAAGTGAAATGTGACTCATGATGGATGGACCATGAATATAATAAATATAACAACAACTTGCGAACTTTTATGTCTGCCAGGCCAATACATGTAGGCAACGCACTATCAACAGTGCGATATGAAGGGTCAGGATCTTGCATGTTCAGTATTCGTCCAATGTCATTTCCATCAACCTCCAAACTTTCAATAACATGTCTTAGCAGTGCTTCTGTTATTTGTTTGGACATGTCAGACATGATTGAGGTAATTAAGACTTGTGGTTTTGACTATACCGACATTTTTGTTCGGCCAACAGCTGATAAATTTTAAAGAGAATAAATTATTTCCAGAACCTTGTGGATGCTCAAAGTGGGTGAATTTATCTTCACAGAATCAAAGTGGACTGCCAGAATTAGGAAGTGCACGAGTTGTCATCTCAGGAGGTAGAGGGCTTAAGTGTGCTGAAGGCTTTCAATTGTTAGAAGCCTTAGTTGACAGACTTGATGGTGCTGGTAAACAAAGCTAAATTCAATTTCACGCACTGGGCTTATCTTTCTGAGTTAAACCACAACTTTTCTATTTAGTTGGTGCATCTAGAGCTGCAGTAGATGCTGGCTTCGTACCAAATGACATGCAGGTTAGTGTGTGGGTTTTCCATATTTGAGGATTAGGTTGTCTAGCTAGATCCACTTTTTTGCAGATAGGACAAACAGGAAAAGTTGACGCACCAGAATTGTATATTGCAGTTGGGATTTCTAGGCATACAACATAATGTAGGAGTCAAATATTAAAAAGTGATTGTGGCCATCAATAAAGATAAGGAAGCTCTAATATTCCAAGTCTTTTCTTATGTCGCTTTGTCAAATCTCTTTATATTAATCAGTCCTTTTGCTAATCATCCTAGAGACTTGCGTGTTACGTACAATGGTTTGCTGCGGCCAGATTTGTTTGAGGCCCTTCCGGAGCTTGTCTCCAAGGTTCCCATGATTAAGTAATTTGTGATCTCTCTCATATGTACTACGATTATTCTAATGTCTTCAAACTATATTCACGCGAATACAATTTCAGTGACTTACAAAATATGATTGCATGGATGAGATTTAAGATAAGATAAGATAAGATAAGAAGGATGCATTTTAGGGTGTTAAATTAACCTTCACAAATCAAGAGAGGGCCCTTCGAATTGACAAACCAAGATTGTACGCATAGGACATGGGAATAAAAAAATGCACTTGTTCCCTTCTGTTGTCTTAGATGTTTGCATTTCTTTTAAGGAGTAATATCTCTACAATGTACAGTGTTGGGGTCTAAATTCTGTTGTTTCCATCCTCATTTAACTATGGTATATCTATCTCTAATTTTCTTACGATTGAGTAGAACAATTCTTAGTTAATCTGCATGTTGTGCTAGATATAAATAAATTTTTTTAACACTATGAAGATTGTTTGCCTCTTAGTATTGAATCCATCCAAATCCGTAACAATAAAATTGAGAACAACGACATACGAAATTATCCATTTCGGTCAAGGGTTATCATGGCCGAAATGGAAATGCTAAACCTTGTCAAGGCCATTGATAATAAGTCTTGCTGTTGTCTTTCGATTTAAATTCCTCTATGAAAAACATATTTACACTAGACCTAGTTTGATTATTAAGCACTGAGTAAAACATTTGTGTCAGTACAATTGGTTTGAGATAGAGTCGTATATGTGAAGGCACACAAGAAATTATCTAATACTTAACTATATAAATTTCGTCGATGTTTGAAGTTGTTCTTTTAAAGAATAGAATAAAATTGAGTAGAGTAGACTAATGTCTACGAAGACCATAGGACATGTGACTTATACAATGTGCTAGTACAACCTTTACTAATATGGATTAAAAAACCCTTGGCTCGAAAGGTTTTCAAGGGGAAAAAAATACCTGCCTCTAAAATTTTTCAAGGGAAGAACATTTGAAATAACAATGATGCTAGACATTCAATAAATCATTTGTACAAAGAAGATCTTGGTGATTGCTACTGGCTCAGCAATCGAACACGTGCAATTAGTATGTATTATGCCAAGTGAGAAGTTGCCAAAGCGTGGAATGTGATGCTATGTCAAATATCCGTTCCTTATCATCACAAACTCCACAAGACATTCATGTCAAAATAAGCTTCGTCAATGTCAGTACTCTCTCCCACCCTTACCCCAACCCTGCATTTCTGCTACTTAGTGCTTTTGGGTGTTTATTGCTTTTATAGGGTCTAGATCTTTGTTTAGATTTGCCTTGCTCTGCACTTCTTGTGCATTCTTCTTTTGAATCTGTAGCCATATTTTTATTTAGTTTAAGCCTCTTCATAGGCAACCCTGCGATGCGACAACACCTTGTTCTTTTATGTGAATGATTTGAGTAGCTTCGGTTGCTCCAAAACTCGTATCCGATGCAATAGAACACCTAAAATGCAAGCTATGGTGGCGGTGTGATAGGAACCTCGCCTTTCTCCATCTAGCGCTAAATGGAACACTAATGGCAACTCATGTAGTGATCACATGGAGGATAATCCCAGCGATTAAGTTGGTTTCTAGGCTTTTCTTCTACGAACGCAGCTTTTTTTAGATCGTTCGGGTTTTAGCCGTCTTGCGGATCCAAGGCGCCGATCGCGAGGCCTGTGCTAATAAGTAGGGATTAGGTCATTGTTAAGGCTGCGTTATCACCGCGTTATCGGTATCCGGTGTTGAAAAAAAAACTCCATGTGGTGGCCCATCACATGGACAAATATCGATGGACAAAATCGAAGGCGACCCAATGATGAAAATGAAAATGAAAGCTGGCTGACCCAATGATGAAAATGAAAATCGGAAGCCTATTATTATCGATGGCGGTGAAAAGCTATGACCCAAAGATGAAAAATGAAAATCCCCGAGCCCCGTTTAAATCTTAACCGTTTAAAAGCTTGGCTAGTTTCTAGTTTGCGCCCCTCTGTCCCGGTGAACACGACAGCCAACAAGCAGTCTTCTTTGTCGCGACGTGAAATAACTGTTTTTGTCACTCGGGTTGTTGGAGTTGATTGGTGGTTGTTAGGGTTGATTGTTGGCGAGAATCAAACAGTGGAACGGCGTGCGAGAATCAAACAGTGTTTTTTTGTCTTCTTTCGCCTGTTTTGTCTTATTCACCTGCTGCAGGCTGTAGTGTTCACCGGGACAGGGGGCCGCAAACTAGAAGTCACCCAAAAGCTTCAGCTGTCGCGCCATCCAACGCGCGCGCATTGCAAGAGAAAAACAAGCAGCAATTCAAAATAGCCGTTTTCCAGCGCAGGGCAAAAAAAAATTCTCATGGGAGTTGCACGCACATAGGCTAAACAGCCCGTGAAAGGTGGCTCAATGGGACCCTTCCCTACTCTTATCACCTCTAATTGGGCAACGTGTCGGAGATGCCTTTGGCGTCAAGTGCTCGAAAATAAAAATTAGAAACAATCACCGGCGAAGGATACTGTTAAAGCGGAGCTATGGCAGATTTCGGAAATGATAATGAGAAAACCACAAACTTGTCTGACTTGATTGTGTTAGGCTCTGGATCATCTAGTGGAACGCCCGCTCCTAGGTGCCTTCTGCAACCAACTGATCCGCCTTGTCAAGTCTGTACCAAGGCTATGGCAAAGCCTTTCGGCACAAATCCAAATTACAGGTTTGGAAGTTAGCAAATTTTGTGTCTGGAATGTTGTTATTTCACATCATTTTGCATTGCCAGGTAGGTAGTTCTTTTCAACATACGAATTTCACAACTCTGATGATATTTTGCTCCACGGTTCCAGTAATCCTGTTTAACAGCCCAATGGACCTGGCCTATCCCTTTGGAAACTTGTCCTATGCAAAGGGGCAAAACTCTTTACATCAATCATATGATTTAAGTCATTCATCTTGTCTGCTTCTTGCTACTGTTCTTAACTTCTTGGTACGACATAGAAACGTTAAAGCTTATTACATAACGTCTGGAAATGGCGGGCATTAGTCAGGCCAATATATCAATGCCATAGGTTATCATCCTCAACAGCTGCAGTGCTAGAGTTATGATTAATAAAGATCCGGCCTTCCTTTCATAATCGATTTGTCTTATTAGTTGCATTGCCATCACCAATCCAAGATCAAATGGCAAGAAACTGCTGGATTAAAATCTCTGCTGGTTAGGGAAGTTAAGGGGTCCTCTCTTTTTCGGAGAATGTCTCTCTTGATGTTCTTGCTTTCATTCGCATATCAGTATGCAAATCAATACAGGAGTATAGAACACGTATCAATACATGAATATTCCGTGTATACTGATAATTAAGATTAAAGAAAATCACCTGTTCAGATTAGGGAGATCTGTCTTCCCTTTTGATGGGAACGTTGCATATAAGAAGTTCTAATCACCTGGATTGCCACCACCAGACTTGAGAATGTACATAAAGTATAATGTCTACTGTCAAGGTTAAATAATTTACATATGAAGATGGTCAAAGTTACATGAATCTATGCACTAAGGAATGTTTGTTAGAGCCAATACATTCACATCAAGAAAGACACATTTTCTGCAGGTGCGCTGCAAATCATGTTATTCGTGGGGTTAGCATGTGTGTAGCTTTCCAGATACATTGCTTATACTGAACACTTACTACTTTTAGCATCGTCATTTTACTGTTACAAACCACCACAGAATGCCTGCCATATTTCTTTTCAGGGGCAGCCATAAAAGCCCTTTAGGTGCATACATTGCTTTAAAATAAATGCTATTTCTGCCGTTAACTTATTTCAAAGAAGACTTAAGAGGTGGAAATCAAAGACCTTGCTGAAGATTCGAGATATAAGTTGTTAACAAATTACATAGTTCTTCATTTTGGTGGTTCTCAAATTGTGGTGCTCTGTCTCATAGTCTGCTTATCTTGACATAAGTAGTCTAACATTAGGAAAAGGGATGATTGATAATCTAGTTATTGGGCATTATCAAAGGATCTGTTAAATAGAAGATTAATCTTGACATCAATGTGAATTATGTATTTTAGGTGTAATCCATCACTTTTGATCAAATACAATTGTGAGGATGGGACATATCGGTATATCCAAATAGATGCTGGTAAAAATTTTAGAGAACAGGTGCTTCGTTGGTATTTTCAGCATAAAGTTCCAAGGCTAGATGCTGTGAGTATCGAAGAAATTTTAGGTGATGGGTACATATGCCTTAGTAGCGATTATAAACATTGCTAGAAAAAGAATGGTAGCAGTTATAGGCTGTGCACCATTTGTTCTCCTTCAGTTGAGTAAAATTAAGGGAACTGTAATATGCAAGCTTTCATTATAAGCTAGTGCAATTAAAAAGCTGCACCCAAATGAAATAAACAAGTTTGGTGAAGTTACATCCCATCTTCTGTACCATTATGGGCCTACAATGTGCTGCATTTTGTAACTTCTGAATTCTAATTGATGATTCCTCTATCCAATGTAAAAGCCCTCCGACATACTTTTAAGGCATAAGTTAAAAAGTACCAAATAGTCTTCCCAAAAGTCTTTATGCAAGATGAGGGGTTAGATAACATCAAGGTGTGTCTTTACCAGATGCTCATCTGGAAGGGTACAAAGAGGAGTGCTTCCATTGTCGATAAGCCCCTAGCTTTGTCCTTTCTAATGGCAGTCTTGCTAACTTTTACTTCTATTGGCAGTCTTAAGCAA
This sequence comes from Isoetes taiwanensis, assembly GCA_021234155.1. Lineage (NCBI taxonomy): Eukaryota > Viridiplantae > Streptophyta > Lycopodiopsida > Isoetales > Isoetaceae > Isoetes > Isoetes taiwanensis. The sequence continues at coordinate 9,689 of JAJEKV010000989.1, read as the reverse complement.
TTTCCAGTTTTGGCAGCGCAGCTGATCGGCTTTTTTTCCTGTCTGCAGCTTATCTTAACACATGAACATGGATGCAGTTCTGGGTCTCGATGAAATCTGCTGTGTAAGACCGAGGAATATGATTGAGCCTATGCCAGTATTTCTCTCTCGCCATACCATGGAAAGGTAGGCACAAACCTTGTTTCTTGTCTTTTCCAAATATATGCTTATATTTTCACTTTCTTTACTCCTGGTGTTGTGCTTCTAGTGTGCTCAAGAAATTTCCGTGTTTAGTCCAGCAGAAGATGGTAAAAGGAGGGGAAGTTCACCGATCCAGTGGCATGTAATTGAATCTTCCGCCATTCATCCTCCTTCAAGGTTCAAGGCCTGAGTTCAGCGTGTTGCCAGTATGTTCTCTGCTTGATACAAATGTAGTAAGAGTTGAAAACTTAAAAACTATGGCATTAATTGATTTTAACAACAGATCTCAATGAAAGATGCTTATGCTCAATTGCTAATCATTTATATAAAAGCTTTGTAGCTGGGTACGGCTCATTATTCTTGCACCGATAGTCTTTTTTACCAACTGCATCTTTTGTAGATGTAGATGATCGTTTACATTGTTACAGATTTTAGGTTTACAGCATTTAGAATGGTAAACATGGCATAGGCATAGCTGATTATAGAACAAACTCTGTTTCCATGGATAAAAAGCAGAAAATGTGTTTTCTTATTTGGTAGGGGCATTAAATAAGGGCTAGAACCCATCTGCAGTTAGGAGAACAAGAACCTTTAGCATAAAAGCCCATGAGATTTCAAGAGAATGAAAGAAAGTGCACCCAATTCAATGCTCTGATGTATTTGTTGTTAGCTAACAAATCTTTTCATTTTTTCTGACAATTATTTGGAATCATTCATATTAGCATGAAGGTAACTAACGCTGATTAGGGCCCAGGTTATGCATGGAGAAGACTATGTCTGCCTAGGTTTTCTCTTTGGTCGGAACTGCAGGGTAGCTTATATTTCAGATGTCTCACGCATCCCATTAGACACAGAGTGTGGTATAATAAAAATCTTTTTCCTGGAGGACTACAAGCCATGCAAAAGCTTTCTAAGTAGCTTCTTTCTGCAGTAATATCTAAAGACGGAGGTGGGCAGGTGGACATACTGTTTCTTGATATGAATGGAAAGAGATCTGTGAGTACAAACTGGTCCCTTTTCCTAAGCAAGTTTGAGTAACCTCTACTCATTGCTGAGGCTTGTGTGGCTATGTCCTTTTCGTTTGTATGTTCCATGTGCCAAAGATTGTTTCCTTTCTTTAGACTGTTATTGTACCTGTGGTATGGATATCATGCTTGCTAATTACATTTTTCTTTTTCTTTAGAATAACCCGCAGAGTACTCATTTTCACTTTTACGAGGTATCCGGGTTCAGCAATTTAGCATGGATGCTTTGAATACCCATGAGTGATAATGTTGTAATTTCAGAGTCTAGAAGCAGTGAAGAGGTTGCAGCCTAAGCGTGTCTTCTTTGTGGGGCTGTCACATGAGTTTGATCATGAACAAACTGCTGAAGAACTTGCAGATTGGTCTAGGAGGTACACTTCACTTACTCTGTAATGTCCCTGCTATGGCATTCCACATTGGTTAAGGGTTATTACTTACAGGGAAGGCATTGAGGCAAAACTATCTTACGATGGAGTTATGATCAAGTCATTCAATGTGCACGACTCAAGTAACCAAGCTCTTCTTTATCAAGAACAAAATAATAACATGAGATAACATATCAATTCCTAGAATATATCTAATACCATTTTGGAGTTGAAATATTTTCAGAACAAAATTTATACTATGACCACAGGACAAATGATCACAAGATTGTCCGACCAGCAGAGAAACAAAGCATTTAACGTGTGCCACATGTTTTTTGACTTGTACATAAAAATTTATATTCCATGACAATTCGATTCCTTTGGGGCAAATAAAATTTGCAAACTTAACATGTAGTTGTAACGTCACCCATAAATTAGGTTAGCAATGGTATTCCATTTCAACCGTGATGGTTACTTAAAGCCTCTTTAACAGAACAATGGGAAGTATTGACACCACACCCAAAGAGGAGAATTAATTATGTAATAAGTAAAGGTGGAAGAGTGACTTTCTATGCAAAATGAGATAAGAAGAGTGACTTGCTTTGCAAAATAAGCTGCTAGAAAATGTCCACAACACTTTACCTCTACATGTGCATTTGTCCGCAACACTTTTACCTCTACATATGCAGTGGACAACACTTCTACCTCTACATATGTGTAGTGGACAACACTTTTCCCCACCCTGGATTTTGGGCGTAGAACCATCCGCGCATGCACCGGAAAGGGGTTTTTGGACCCATTTTCAGACATATACCTGGGCCGGGCAGGCCCTTTTTCAGTATTTTTGCACTATCTTTAGGTATTTTTATTCGAAGGGTCAAATTTGCTTTTAAAGATCCAGGTCTGTGGGTTTTTTTAAACCCCTTACGCACGAGATGGCATATCCCCCTATACATGAGTAATCCCCCTTGCTCCTACACTGCATTTGTCCATAACACTTTTACTCTACATGTGTCGCTTGCTAGTATCTGAAATTTTTCTTTACCTCATTGTATGTACAACAACAAATCTAACACATTACACGTTTAGCAAAGAGGAGAATTAATTTTGTAAATAAATGAAGGTGGAAGAGTGACTTTCTAAGCAAAATGAGATAAGAAGAATGACTTGCTCTGCCAAAATAAGTTGCTGCTGTCAACACTTTTACCTTTTACAAGTGCATTTGTCCCAAAATGCTTTTGCCTCTAAATACGCAACAACACTTTTTACTTCTACAATCCACAACACTTTTTACCTCTACATTTTTGCTATATCCGTGCATTCTTAGCTCATTGTATGTACAACAACAAATCTAACACATTACACGTTTAGCAAAGAGGAGAAATTAATTATGTAAATAAATGAAGGTGAAAGAGTGACTTTCTAAGCAAGATGAGATAAAGAGGTGACTTGCTCTGCAAAAAAAGAAGCTGCTAAAAAATGTCCACTGTTTTTTTACACATGTGCATTTGTCCACAACACTTTTTGCACCTCTACACATGTGTAGTGGACAAACACTTTACCGTGATATACATGCATTTGTCCACAACACTTTCAACTCCTACATGTCGTTTGCTAGTATCCCCAAATTTTCTTATCTCTTTGTATGTATAACAACAAATCTAACACATTACACATGTTTAGCAAAGTGGTTTCATAGGGATAGACCGGTGAGCTTTATCATCTCATCGATCTAGAAACTTTGTCTATCTCGCAGATCATCTAAGTGGATCACCATATGCATCTTAATCAACATATCCTTCCATTAAAATTTTAGCAATATACTTTGAAACTACTACGAGAAAGTGGCTAGTCCCATTACATTCCTTTGGCCGGCTTTTGCTTAAGAGGCAAAGAACCTCAGTTTTCGGGGACGTTTTTGGAAATGGATGGAACATGCCTAACTTTATCTTCTAGCTGCAAGAATTGTCATCTTGTGAAGAATACAAAACTGAGCGAAGGTCTAAGCTTTCGAAGGTCCCCAATGGGAATGGCTACATGATTCGGGCGAAATGGCAAACACATGGGCCTTAGCAACATCTACATGTTCCATGTCATTTGGTCTCTATAGATGTTAGGATATAATATATCATTTGGCCTCAAAATATAAGTTAATTCAATTTGATTCTTCTTCCAAAAAAAAAAAGAAAAAGAAAAGAAAAAAAGAAATGAGGTGCCTAGACACAACGGATTGCTTCAATACGATGTGTTAGTTGTTGGGTAAAGCATTTGCAATAGCCCATGACGTTCTAATATGCTGTTATAGCCAAATCTTGCAAAAAGAGCGAGTTAAGCTATCTACAATCAATCATTGTCATGCTTTAAATTGGTAGTGCCTGTCCTAAGAAGGTATTTACAACTGGTTCAACTATATTTACAATGAGTTCAATTATATCAACTATGGTTATTGCTAGATCTCATTTCCAATGTTTGCCCTCCAACTAAATGTTATTGCTCCTCATTGGCAGAGAAATCTTTATTGAATAGCTCCTAAAAGGGGCAGGCAAATACTCATGTTTGTAACCATATGTCAGCTTTTTTCCCTTAAGAACAATAGCCATTATTGTATGCATAAATGAGTATATGCTTCCATGGGTATTGTTGTATGAATACATGCTTATATGCTTCTGAGAATCAACTCCTAGTGGCATATCACAACCAGTACTCTTGTGGTAAAATATAAATCGTGTGACTGTCATTTGTGGATGGTATTAACAAACTCCCACATGCAAAATACGCGATTATATTGATTTTTATTTATCTATTATCAACATGCTTTGTTTATGCATACTATGTTGGAAAAGGACTTTGTAAACTGACCATGATTAGAGGAAGAAGTTCTTGTTGTTGTGCATGGAATCTCAAGTAGTACACGTACACATAAGTTGTTTAAATAAACAAAATATACATGCAATGGGATGCACTGCAATACATATGTATATGCAAATTATTGCAGTAATGGTTGACACAAAGATGTAAAACATCTCCATCTAGCACTATGACTACCAGGAATGCTGGGTATCTAGAAGGTGGTATGGCATTGCAGAGCTCTCCTTTTGGGATTAATAATATGATACATAAGATATAAGTTGAAATGGTCTATTTGTTGTAGCACATGGGTAGATGGGGTTCAAAGTAAGTACAGTATCTTCCTTGGGACCCCAAAATAACTTTCAAATTTGATCGCATCTACAAACATTCACCCTTAAGATTGCTTGCTCACCTTCGTTTCAACTTGCTAACTCAATGATTTAATGCAATTTATACACTTTGAACCGATATCTTTCAACATGTATTTTATGTTTTTGCAATTATAATGCTGAAATAAAATACACATATTTTGTCAAAAGGAAGAGATAAGAAGCCTTGCATGGACAAGCAATCTTAATGGAAAAATGGAGCATCATGATGATTATCAAGAATCACTTCATACAACATCTGAGTAAATAATTGTCTCAAATTATCTTTATAAAATAAATTGTAGTCAAGTGCAAATATTACCTAGGATCCTAGGAGGTGCACCTATCATACAGGGGGTACATGTTGCGCATGCAAGGGGTTGCCAAACCCTTTATATACACCTTAGAAATCTTCCAAAAACCCCCATTTCAGCCACATATTATACTAGAGTCACCCCCCTCCCCCGTAAGTAAGAGTATATGTATGGTTCAACCCTAAAAATAACCCTTTTGGGCCACTCATCTAGATTGTATGGCTAAACTATGTAAACTTCCTTGCCTAGGATATCATCAGATCAAGGCTTATAAGGGTTTGAACATTATTTCATCTCAAGTATTTGCATGTTGCAGCACAAAATGGTTTTTGTATTATATTCAAGTTCAATGTTAGGGTGTGAAAACTAATTAGCTCTTTAGCACTAGGTTTTTAATGGCACTGCATTGACGACTTATAGCTAAGAAAACAAGAATTGCATTGCACATCAAAAGATTTGGAGCTTGACTTGTCTGGTATATCTAGGTTTTCCATGCTATTATATGCACACAACAATTATTAGACAACCCTGCATCAACATTTGATAAGGTTAGAACTATAAAGTGGAAACCCTAGCTCCGGAGAAGGAACAACCAAAATCATCAAACTTCCTTTCAAACTTCTAGAAGTCATTGTTCAGCAGATTGCCAATTTTTGACTTGTTGGCTCATTATTGGCTTGTTGGAATGCTTGCACCATTTTCACCATGAAATCCCAGATAAGAGCTAAAAACAAATGCCATTCCAAAGGCACAAACACAAGGAAAAGTTTGTCCAGCTTTTGAAACAACGATCATTAATGTACATTTTGTGGCGAAGACATGCAAGTAGTTTCTTTCACTACAATAAAAAATGGCAATGGTCTGTAGCGAATGTGAAAGTAGTTCGACACATGCACTGATAATCGAGTATTGACAACAACCCACATAGGCCCATTTTACAATTTATCTAATCACCCGAACTGATGACCACACTATAAAAAATATCTAAGATTGTTTAACTGCCCCATGCTATATAAAGGGTCTAATATGCAAGCTTATTAGACCTCATTAAGCTATCTGCTTCTAATGCAACTAAGGCTGTTGGCAATGCTTGTACTATTACTATAGCACAAACATAGGAAACATGGACAATGGGTGACTCTATCAAAGGATTTAGTACCAAGTTCAATAGGCACAGAAACTGACATCGATCTCTAAAGCCAAGCTACAAACCTATTTCCATAAAACTACATCTTCAGTATTTGAAACTTGAGCATTTTAAGGCAAATGAGAAAAATGAAGATTGTAAAAAATGTTAGATCGATGGTGACGCTGTGGATGCAGTGTGGTATTCAAGCCAGCATACCTGATCCTTTTAATGACCAAGTGTTTTTAACTATGACGAACCAAATATGCTTCTGGCTTAAAGGTTCAGAAACTGTAGGTGCAGCAAACTATTTGGACTTTCTCTTATAATTAGAGACAATCACATAATGTGCAAATGGTAAATATTAGATATTGGAAATACAATTTGATCCCTTATGTCAAACATTTACGTTAATAAATGCTTAGATGGCCAATTACAATGTGTTATGCTATTGAATGTAGGGGTCATCTTCTACATTCTTTCAATTCTGCAATGTGCAACTTGGATGAGGCCACATGTCTACTAGCTTCCAACTATTAAGAGTGGGAATGTGACAACTACGAAGCTTAAAAAGGATTGCTCTACAAATCCAAGACCACCAATGTAGATTTCAAGGTAGTAGTCTCTTTGACTGTAAATGAAAATTGTGCAAGCTAATCTAACATTGAATTATCTAACGCTAACACAACTAATGGATCTGGCAATGCAGGTACTTTAATCAAAGCACAAACATATAGAATATAGACAGTGCCTGACTCTATCTATGGTGCCTGACTCTATCTATGGACTTAATACCAACTCCAATGGGCACAAAAATTGTATCTATCCCTAAAGCCAAGCTTCAAACCTATCTTCACAATTCATTTAATCACCCTAAGTAATAAACACACTCGAACATTATATAACATGCACCAACTCTCTTTGCATTATATGAAAACTCGTTGAACTTTTTACCCCATGCGTATATAGCATTGCAAGACCTTCGTGTAAAAATGGACAGATTACATTCAATTTTCCTTGCTTTCGTACCTTTGCATGTAATGGCAAGTTCTGCTATTGAATAAAAAGTGGTCGACTGCTATATTTTTGAAATTCGGAGAATGATAAAGACATGCACAAATTCTAAGAAGCCTTAGTTCAGAAGAGTCATCTTTACCAACGCAAAGACACTAAATGAACTCTAAAAACATAACTTTATTTTGCAAGACAAAGTCCAACATGCAAGGTGAAGTCCAGATTCCAAGTCCACCAGTTTAACTTTATCTTAACCACATCGCCTTCTCCTTTTCACTTGTATCATCGGGACTATCAAGCGTTTTAGCAGCCATCCATCCACCTAGTAATAACTGTAGACTATCAAGGATTACGAAAACCATCTAAGATGATATTAAGGTATCTGGCAAACATCACCTTTTCTATATGGACGAGAGATGAAACCAGACTACCATAAATTATACATTGTGAAAGCTCTTAATTTAATCTGAAGTTTTCCAAAAGAAGAAAGAGAAAGCATTTTCTTAAATTTACTAAATTACTTGTTAAAATCAACCACCATGTTTAGAGGACTCAAAATCGATATAAAAATAGAACCCAATACCATCAAGTGAGCTACAAATATATAATTTTATGCCGCTATTCTTTTATATCATATATGTTGGAGGATCATGGCCACCAAAAGAATAGACAATATGCAAACATAAATTTATGCGGCTCTTCTTTCATACACATATATGTTTTTTATTTTTTTATTTTTTTTTTATTTTTTTAGCATAGCTTAAAACCAAACCTCACACCTTTCTTTTTGCAATTCTAGCCTATCTACGTAGCACCTCCACATCAGCAAAATCTAACGTGTCCAAATATTCTCCATTAGATCTTTAGTTTTGCAGATCTAGGGGGAGGGAAATTGGAAAAGGAACAAAAAATTAGCACGGAGATGCCAAAAGACGTTGTCAAAAGGATGTGTGCCTGCCTTTTAGCGAGGTTCTCCTTCCATTTACTTACTTGGTTGCATCGTTCTAGTAACCATTCATACGGAGGGATCTTCTTCATCTTGATCTCCTCCAAACCTAACGGATCTCTTCATCTCGATCACGTCTGCCCCAATGCAAAACTGGATAGTTTTTTTTTTACGCCCTCAGGCCAAATATGTTATCCACCCCTCCAAATACATTAGGACGATGCATCTGATTCAACTAATTTCTAGAAGAAATATGTGTTGCACTGAGTTCTTGGCAGATTGGTATGGAACAACAGTTTGTTCACACGATTATGGTAGGGTTTGCCTAATTGGTAGTCTGTCTTTGCTTTAGTTATGCCTTGTTCTACTATGGCATGAACGTAATGCCATGAAGGTTCAAATCCGGTCATAGCTCCACCAAACTCTCAGGCTTGCCTCCAGGAAATGTTGCCCTAATCTGTTTCTTTGGTTATATAAGAGGAATGCTTTGTTAGAAAAAGAGGTTCTTTCAAATTATGTAATATCATGGGAGTTAAGAATTGATACAGTGAGATCAGTGGAAAGAGGGATAAAACAATTTTAACCTATGGTTTATAGAACATGCATTTGGAAAAAGGCTAGAGCTTTATGAACCTGATTTATTAACCTGAGGCTGAATGGTGAAGTGCATGAGGTTGAATGATCGATTATATCAAGAATACCTAAGTTCAATGGTAAGTTAAGTTCATTAAGTTTAAGGGGAATATATTTTATGACCATTGAACTTGAAATTAAAACCTATGGTATGGTTCTCGGTGAAGGAATAGTGGTTTGAAAATAGAAACAGACGAAGAGATCGAGCACCAATCTCCTATTGCTATGGATCCTGCTAGGCGGCCGGATCTACACCTTTCGGTGAGGTCTGGCCCTATAAATCGAAGATGTAATGAAGAACAATGTGGAGCAACAGGAGATGATTGTGTAACACTAAGCTTGGGCTGTCGGTCAGACGAGCTACAGTATTTGGGTCAAAGCCCAAATGAACAGTGCCTAATGTAATGGTATTCGAGTAATTTGGGGAATTTCTTATATTACTTGATAATTCATTACATGATTGTTGTCTAGTTAGTCATAAGTAGTTGAGAAATATCATATTGATCTTTGAATCAACTTCATTTGGTATCAGAGCTAACAATTATGACTACTAGATTGGGTGCATCTTTGTTATTAAGTGAAGTATTTAAAGGCACGGTGAGGCTTCCAGTGTGGGAAGGAAAAGATCAAGGGAGATCTTAGGAAGTGGGAGGGACTTTGGTCCTATGTTGGAGAAGACACTGGAAACAATGAGACCAGTGTGATTATCAGTGCAGCAGAGGAAGGTTCCAGCTCAGGGGAGATAACTAGCTCAAACTCAAATGCTAAGTTGATTGAAGCTAAGAGTATTGTCACAGTAAAATTGAGTCCTAGTATTTTATTGAAAGTAAGAGGGATGCAAACCGGAGCAATTTGGAAATACTTAATC
>JAJEKV010000988.1:0-52492 GCA_021234155.1 Isoetes taiwanensis | reverse complement strand
AGCCGATTGGCATCCTAAAGACTTTACGCGCCTCGAAATGCTTCCCCATCTCTATCGCCTTCCAATAAGCCGAAGCTCTTTGGCAACTTCCTTGAAAGTTGAACATAGTTTCCATTAACAAAGCATGTCTTCGCCGGGTTAAGCCCCTTTGATATGTAGCAATAGAAGACGGAGGTAATAGCCACCATCCTTAGGGCTCACGCTGTACATCCGCAATGAGCTTCAAACTTCCCCTCCCTCTTTCCGTGATCGCCCGCGCTGCGGAATGTATAGTGTTGGGGATTTCTCGATAAGTGTATTCACGCATACGGCCGGGTCGTGTTTGTTGAGTTCAAACCATGCGCCAACATTGTTTTTTTTGCATCTCGCCGATGGCTTGTCTTTCATGGCCTTCCCGATAATAGACAGCCTTGGGTTGTTTGGTAAGTGAACAGTAGCCTCGTGGTAATCGTGGTGGAGTTGCCATGCATCTTGAACTGTGATAGCCTCCATCATTGCTTCACCTGCAGACGCATCTCGCGGTCAAGGTATTGCCCACCTCGCCCCAATTGAATGTGGGATGTGGACTCCCCGTAGGTTCTTCGCTGACCTTGATGGATGCTCGATCATGCCCTTTGTGGATGTAATTTATAGATATACTTCACGCCAACGCTTAAAACACCGCTCTACATTGATATGTGCCTCGTGACTTTCAAGCTGCCCACCGGGATTGGGGGAACTATCCATCCGTTGTCAATAGGCGCAGTTGCCCCTCATGAAGTGGCATGATCCCGCCTTCTATACCAGCCATTTGTGTTGACTTTGTATTGTCATTGAATGGCTTTGGAAATCCTTTTGTGCATTCCTTCGATTGCCTTCCTTGGCTTGCATGCAAGGAGCATTTGTTGAGGGCCCGCATGGACCATGGACCATATGCGTTGATGACGATGTTTTGCGATTGGGATTTTCCGGCCCGATCTCGCCGCTTGTAATGTCACAAGGCCAATGGCATCGCTTATCCCGGATCTTGTCTTCTTTGTTCGAGAATCATGAGGAGGTGGCAATGTGGCAAGCCCTCGCTTCGAACTCTATCGATAATGCGGTGCCTTCACCTTGCCCCAAGATATCATTTTCAAAGAGGTCGGAAGAATGCTTTGAGCTTTGTGTGAAATAATGCCGACAAACCAAATCCGCCTATCATGTGGTCGTTGTCCGTAGCAGTTGTGTCTAATCTCTACCCAATTTGGGTTGACGTGAATGTTACAAAGAGGTCAGCTTTTTCCAAATCTTCTGATCAAGGCCATCAACTCGGTAGTTCTGTTGCATTGCTCTCTAAGCCCATTGTATGAAGAAGGAAGGATGACTGCAAATGCCGGATCTTAAACCCTTTGTTCTCGGCCTCGATCTATGTAGTCAATGAGACCTTGGTATAACTCTACCGCAACTTCCTTTGATTTTGTTTGATCCAGCTTTAGATTGTTTGTTTCCACTTTTGAGTACACATCAACAATGAATTGTTGTGTTAGCTTGCCCGCGAAAGCAATGGGTTCCAATCTTTGCCCCTTATTGCCACCGATAATTGTAGAATTGAAACATAGTCACGCATCTCGCTTTGTTAGAAGACGCCGATGCAGAGTTGTTTCTTAATTGATTCCTATGCTCCAGCCCCGGTCACCAAAGGGAAAGAGAATGGGTAAACTAAGGGATCAAGATTTGGGTTTGTGATTGGAATCTTCTTGAGGCCGCCAAATTTTTGATGTATGCGATGTCCCTATCGAATGGTGGCTCCGTCCCGCATTGACAAATACACCGCAACTTCATTTGAGCATGCCGGATTGTATCTCCTAAGGTCCGTGTTTCGAAAACATTGAAGTACATCCCCGATGTCTTTCACGCCTTCACCGAACGTTGTGCCCGCTTTTCTACCTCGCGCATCATCATGAGAGCTGATGCATAGGGGTTAACGCTATGAAGCTCTCTAAGATCCAATTCTTTGAGTAGGTCACTATCGCAATTTACATTCCGAGGATTTTGGGTCCGCGGCTTCATGTGCATAGTCGCGATCTAGAATGTAGAGCCGGGAGTATGTTAAGGGTCGGGAATTATCTAAGATGAGCCGGTCCTACCCTATGATAGGTTTGTCCTTGATCTTGAAACAATACGGCCCGTCCTTCAAATTGCTCGGATGTTGGCGCCAAAGGAAGCAAAGGCGAGAGCACTATTGTATGCCCCAATGTGTTGGTGGAAGTTAGTGCTTTTGGGTGCTGTGGCTCAATAATCTCCGCCAATTAGATGGGGCATTGGTTGTAGAGGTTCCAGCTTTGATTTGTCCATCATGATAGCTTCTCTCGCATCATCGCCCTTGAACGACAATGCACTACGCCTATGCATTCCCTATTGAACGCCCACGCGGTGTCGTTCTACTTGTGTGACTTCGCGTCCTTGCTATTCTCAGATAGGTGGATCGGCCCTCCGCTGGCCGACATTGTGCAAGTTCGTCAAGTCTCTTTGATGCTCTTCTTCGCTTCGCGGATAACCGCTTGGCTTTCCTTTTGCGCCTATATTGGCGCTTTGGCCAATCTTTGTCTGTTGTTCTTTCTCCGCTTCAGCGGCGTTTTGTTGCAATTTCCTTTTTTGTAATACTCTCTTCGTTTTTCCAATCGAAGCTTCACGCCCCTCAGGTGTCTCTCGCACTTCATGCCGATATTGTAAGTCCGGCCCAATCTTTGATGATGGTCCTCTTCGCTTCGTTTCTTTTGTTGATGTTGTTTTCTATTTCTATGGCATGCAGCTTGTCGCTTTTTCCCCGTAATACCTTTTTCGCTTCCAACCGAAAGCTTCACGCCCCCGAGGTGTCTCTCAGAGCTCGCTTCTTTTGTAATTAATTCTCGACCTGCAAGCCTTCTTTCTCGCTCCTCCTCCATTGCAAATTAGATGTCAAAATGATGTCAAGTTTAATGAGCATTTGCTCCTTCACAATTGTTTTATAGCTATTTAAAAGGAAAAGGCAAAAGGTGTTATTTCCTTTTTGCCTTTTTAAAGGGTAAAAGGCAAAAGGTGTTGTTTCCTTTTGCCTTTTAAAGGGAAAAGGCAAAAGGTGTTGTTTCCCTTTTTGCCTTTTTAAACATAGCCAAAAGAATTTGTGTTTTTTGTAATTTTTTTCGCCTTTTGTAATGGCACATACCGCCTTTTTACGCGTGCCACTTCGAGGTGCAAAGTCCTAGAGGGTTAGTTGTGTGTTCCTTAAAGAATCGCCTAAACCCTCCACGCCTAAACCCTCCACGAGGATCATCTATACCGACTAAAAAAGGTAAAAAGACAAAAAAGGTTGGCCTTTTAAAGGCAGCCTTTTGCCTTCTTGATGTAAAGCATTTAAATTGGTTTAAGGGGTTGTTCTAAGGATTTTCACGCTTGAGAGATAGAGTGATTGTTTGTCATAATGTTTTCTCTTCTTGTCATTATTTTTGTCATAATGTTTCTGATAGTGCCGCTTCGCTTAATATCGAAATGTATTGATGAGAGAGCATTCAACTATACAAAGAATAAGAAGTTCACATGACAATGTAATCAAGATAGAGAAATATTATGACAAACCAAGTATTTCCATGTGATCAAAAGGAAGCGAGGTGATGTTGTGATGCCAAACATCAGCGCCTTTTACCTAATGTTCCAATAACAATTTATCAGCCTATAACTAATCTATTGCTAAAAAAGTGCTTTGAACTGGTAAAGTATCATACCACATTTGTAGGTTGAACCCCCGATCCAACGCCCAAGATGGCAACACCACCTATACATCAACCCGAGATAAAGACAATAAGGATAAAACTTCAGACAATTGAAAGAAATGAAATAATGAAATAGGCTTGAAGGAATGGTTACCAAACTATTTAAATGTTCAATTTCTTTTGGCAAGTTCCTTTAGTTTATTGTTCCGCCCGCTTCACGCCTTAATGACTCCGCTACCAAAGAGCCCAATCGCTTTTGTCCGCAAGTTCAATTTCCCCACCTCGTAATCCACATATACTTTTATGGTCCACATTTTTGCAAGATCAACAAATGAGTCCCTCACCTCACATAATGGATTGTCATTTGAAAATCTACCAAGCAGAAGTTGCTACAGATGCATGCCGCAGATGGTTTGCATCCCATTGATGTCAATTTCGCCATATCTTGGTGACGCAGACTCAGACTTCATCCCGCATTGACAGTAAAGTAGAACATAAGCTACCAATTGTTGCACCGCAAGAGAGAGAACACCTTTTAACTGCTGTATTTGCTGGTATTTGTTGTTTTATCACAACATGCCACGATGTTATCTACGATGTTTGCTGGTATTGAAGAAATGTAAGTTTGGAATCACTTCAGATGGAACATGTCTCCCGCTTCCATTTGCAATATCCACTAATGCCATGATAACTTGCCTCGCATGGATAGGTTTATTATCGAGGTCTGTAGTATTTGGGCTATAAAATGTGACATGCATACCCAAGTGTTAGTCACCTTTTAAGACGATCACCTTCTCAGACCGATGACCATTGCCTATCCCAACAAAGAAATGACAAAGAGGCCACTTCATTAGCATACATTATCCGGTAACCATAAAAGAAATGAAAGATTAGGCATTATGAGACCTCTCAACCCACAACAAAACAAACAGTAAAAAAAAAAACAAAGAGCTAGATAAGGCTAGACTTGTCGCAGCCTATGGCGCTTGGTAAGTCCAATTCTTCCCGCCATATATTTAGGTTTGTCCAAATAGCTCCATGTAAGTATGACATGCTTAAGCAGAGATATACTTCTCGCCAAGATGGGGTAAGGCTATAAATCATGGCCCTGATACTATGCAATACGTATCGCTAGCAAGTGGATGTCCATCCGAATGCCAAATGCTATTCTCTAGCAATTAAAATGAAAGCTCATAATTGTTTATATTTGGAGCAAGAATTGTTTATATTTGGAGCAAGAAGAAAGTTTAATCATGGGTAAAGTTTGGCATCATCACATGGTAGTTATTAACCTATTCTTTTCTCACGCCGTAAATAACATAGAATCAAAATAGAGGACGATGCAAGATGTCATACCTCTAAGGGAGGGTCTTGGCTCGCGGAGTCATGGGCCCTCAAAATCTACATCTCCGTAACCTAACGCTTTGGAGAGATCTAACACCATCTACCGCTTGCCTCCTTAGGAAAGCTGGTCAAATAAAATAAAAGCACACCCATAAGAACCTCGCGGCATCGCCGAGAGCCGAGCCAAAGCCCAAGATTGGAAGCACTTAAACTTTGAAAATGCATGGTCACCATCAGCTCTACAGCCATGGGGTCTGGTTCCCCGGCGTGTTCTCAAGATGTTGCACACCGCCTCGAACCGATCCAAAGATATGGCCTCTTGTTTCTTATTTTCCATTGGAAATTCACCCGATGCGCATATATATAGCAGATAATAGAATACATCTCCGTAACCTAACGTTTTGGAGAGATCTAACACCATCCGCCGCTTGCCTCCTTAGGAAAGCCGGTCAAATAAAAATAAAAGCACACCCATAAGAACCTGCGGCATCGCCGAGAGCCAAGCCAAAGCCCAAAGATAAGCACTTAAACTTTTGAAAATGCATGGTCACCATCAGCTCTACAGCTTTGCGAGGGCTGGTCTCCGGTGTTCTCAAGATGTTGCACATCAAGCCCGAACTCGATCCAAAGATATGGCCTTCTTGTTTCTTATTTTCCATTGGAAATTCACCGATGCGTATATATATAGCAGATAATAGAATCCAAAAAGCTCTTTCACAAGCAGAAGCTAAGACCCGCGGAATGGAAAGATATAACCCCCCCCGCTTCTCCGCCATAGCCAACCCCTTTCTGAGCTCTCCTACTTCTACTTTTGCGGTACCGCTAAAATGGTAAGGCAAAATCGGGTCGAAAGGTGGTCCCAGCCAATCCGAAAGCACACATTAGTCGGAATCGCCCCAAAATGACTCCATCCGCTTCAAATCGACCCAAAGATGCCGGACTTGGGAGGAAGCGGATTTTTAGAGGAGCCAAATTTAGGGTTAACGTATAGGACCTTTTTTTTTAAAAAAGAAGGGGCCACTTTTAGTCAGCCGGATTATTTACCCTCAATCCTCACCATTCAAATTAGGGCGTGATCCAAATCCGTGAATTACAAAGAAAACATTATAATATAGGATTGGTTTTTACGCCGCCTAAAACATATAAAGGTCTTTTTGGTTCAAGTTTTCCCGCAAAGCCATGTAAAATGCAATTGTATAATGTGTCAATTTAATTTAAAAACTTTTAAACTTTTACATTTCTAATGATAATGCCCATAAGCAATTGTATTATCTTGATTTCTTCCACAATCTCAAACAACGTATTGGTTTTACTTACACCACAAAAACATATCAATCAATCACTTTTCATATTGTGGAAACATAGGAAAGTTTTTCCTCCAGTTTTGTACTAGACACAATAGGGGAACCGGAATGCCAATATAACTTGGTTGATTCCATAATTGATCTTTTAAAACCGAAAAATTTCCAGAAAGAATTATTTGCATATTCTTAATTATTGAATCAACTAAATTTGAATTGGTTTTGCCCAGCATTTGAACTCGAGACCTTCAAAGGTGTGAGACTCCACGGGATAGCCAACTACACCACAAAACCATTGCATAAGTAAAAACAGCTAATACTCTTGACATATATCATGA
Source organism: Isoetes taiwanensis (assembly GCA_021234155.1). Classification (NCBI taxonomy): domain Eukaryota; kingdom Viridiplantae; phylum Streptophyta; class Lycopodiopsida; order Isoetales; family Isoetaceae; genus Isoetes; species Isoetes taiwanensis. The sequence continues at coordinate 45,802 of JAJEKV010000988.1, read as the reverse complement.
GAGCAAATCATAAGATGATAAATGGATACTTGAATTGTTTTGGGTTTTGTCTTGAACACATTGGCCTATTCTCCAATTGAGGTAGAAGAATGTCTTTACTCAATATGGTTTTGTGGTGTAGTTGGTTATCACGCCGTCTAACACAATCAAGGTCTCCTGGTTCAAGTCCCAAAAGCCATGTAACAATTGTGTATAATGTGTCAATTTAATCGCTTTTAAACTTTTACATTTCTTATGATAATGCCCATAAGCAATTGTATTATCTTGATTTCTTCCACGATCTCAAACAAGGTATTGGTTTTACTTGGCTGCAAAAACATATCAATCAATCACTTTTCATATTTTTCAAAAACATAAAGTTTTCAATTTTGTACTAGACATTAGGGGAAATTATTGAATCAATGGGAATATAACTTGGTGGATTTGTCCATAATTGACTAAATTATTTGCATAAAATTATAGTGAAAACCAAAATTTGAATTTGCATATTCCAATTATTAAATCATCTTGAATTTAAATTGGTTTTGAATTTGAAAAACATTAAAGACCTTTGATTTGCATTTTTTAATTGCTGGTTTTGTCTTGAACATTATTGATTCAAAGTGAAAAGAATGTTTTAAATATGGTTTTGCATATTTGGAATCAATATAGAATGACATTATCATTCAAGTCCCGCAAAGCCATGACACCAATTGTGGTAATGAATCAATTTAATAGCTTTAAACTTTTACATTGGCACATTCTGCCATTGCAATTGGAAGAAATGAAATGGGAACAATAGGGTTTTGTGGTGTAGTTAAAACATGACAAAACACACCCTATTTTTAAGTCCAAAGCCATGTAACAATTGTGTATAATGATCTTTTAAAAAAAAAAGAAAAAAAAAAGAATTGGAATTTGGGGAAAGGTGAATTGGTTTTTGCCTTTTGAAACATTCAAGGTTGGATTCCAGAATAGCCTAAAGAACTACACCAATTGATAAGTAAAACAAATTGTAATAACTCTTTAATTATCAATCGGCAATATCCTCAATTTTTCATAATAGTAATGAAATTGCTGGGTTTTGTCTTGAAAACATTATTTGCCTATTCTCCAATTGAGGTAGAAGAAACTCTTTACTCAATATGGTTTTGTGGTGTAGAAAAAACCTTCAACACATCAAGGTCTCCTAGGCTCAAGTCCGGTAAAGCCATGTAACAATTGTGTATAATGTGTCAATTTAATCGCTTTTAAACTTTTTACATTTCTTATGATAATGCCCATAAGCAATTGTATTATCTTGATTTCTTCCACGATCTCAAACAAGGTATTGGTTTTACTTGGCGCAAAAACATATCAATCAATCACTTTTCATATTGTGGAAACATAGGAAAGCTTTTCCAGCTTTGTACTAGACACAATAGGGAACCGGAATGCCAATATAACTTGGTTGATTCCATAATTGATCTTTTAAAACCGAGTAATTTCGTAAAAGAATTATTTGCATATTCTTAATTATTATTGAATCAACTAAATTTGAATTGGTTTTGCCCCAGATTTGAACTGAGACCTTCAAAGTGTGAGATCGACGTGATAGCCAACTACACCACAAAACCATTGCATAAGTAAAAACAACTAATACTCTTGACATATATCATGAGAGCAGCTCGAATTTGGCGCATAATGGTACTAGAATTGCTGGGTTTTGTCTTGAACACATTGGCCTATTCTCCAATTGAGGTAGAAGAATGTCTTTACTCAATATGGTTTTGTGGTGTAGTTGGTTATCACGTCAGTCTAACACACAAGGGTCTCCTCGTTCAAGTCCGGGCAAAGCCATGTAACAATTGTGTATAATGTGTCAATTTAATCGCTTTTAAACTTTTACATTTCTTATGATAATGCCCATAAGCAATTGTATTATCTTGATTTCTTCCACGATCTCAAACAAGGTATTGGTTTTTACTTGGGAAACCCAACATAACTAAAATCCACAATTGATCAAAAACCTATAATTTAAAACATATCAATCAATCACTTTTCATATTGTGGAAACATAGGAAAGCTTTTCCAGTTTGTACTAGACACAATAGGGAAACTGGAATGCCAATATAACTTGGTTGGATTCCATAATTGATCTTTTAAAACTGAGTAATTTCAGAAAGAATTATTTGCATATTCTTAATTATTGAATCAACTAAATTTGAATTGGTTTTGCCCAGATTTGAACTGAAGACCTTCAGTGTGTGAGACTGACGTGATAGCCAACTACACCACAAAACCATTGCATAAGTAAAAACAACTAATACTCTTGACATATATCATGAGAGCAACTCAATTTGGCTTTATAATGGTACCGGAATTGCCGGTTTTGTCTTGAACACATTGGCCTATTCTCCAATTGAGGTAGAAGAATGTCTTTACTCAATATGATTTTGTGGTGTAGTTGGTTATCACGTCAGTCTAACACACTGAAGGTCTCCGGTTCATGTCCGGGCAAAGCCATGTAACAATTGTGTATAATGTGTCAATTTAATTGCTTTTAAACTTTTACATTTCTTATGATAATGCCCATAAGCAATTGTATTATCTTGATTTCTTCCACGATCTCAAACAAGGTATTGGTTTTTACTTGGCGCAAAAACATATCAATCAATCACTTTTCATATTGTGGAAACATATTTAAAACTGAGTAATTTCAGAAAGAATTATTTGCATATTCTTAATTATTGAATCAACTAAATTTGAATTGGTTTTGCATAGATTTGAACTGAGACCTTTCAATATTGTGAGAGATCGACGTGATAGGCAACTACACCACAAAACCATTGCATAAGTAAAAACAGTTAATACTCTTGACATATATCATGAGAGCAGCTCGAATTTGGCGCATAATGGTACTGGAATTGCTGGGTTTTGTCTTGAACACATTGGCCTATTCTCCAATTGAGGTAGAAGAATGTCTTTACTCAATATGGTTTTGTGGTGTAGTTGGTTATCACGCTTGTGGAACACAATCAAGGTCTCCCCCCTGCTCAAGTCCCGCAAAGCCATGTAACAATTGTGTATAATGTGTCAATTTAATCGCTTTTAAACTTTTACATTTCTTATGATAATGCCCATAAGCAATTGTATTATCTTGATTTCTTCCACGATCTCAAACAAGGTATTGGTTTTTACTTGGCGCAAAAACATATCAATCAATCACTTTTCATATTGTGGAAACATAGGAAAGCTTTTCCAGTTTGTACTAGACACAATAGGGGAACTGGAATGCCAATATAACTTGGTTGGATTCCATAATTGATCTTTTAAAACCGAGTAAAGAATTTCGTAAAGAATTATTTGCATATTCTTAATTATTGAATCAACTAAATTTGAATTGGTTTTGCCCGAAAACTTGAGACCTTCAAAGGTGTGAGACCGACGATGAATTGCCAACTACACCACAAAACCATTGCATAAGTAAAAACAAAGCCTAATACTCTTGACATATATCATGAGAGCAACAATTCGAATTTGGCAATAATGGTAATGGATCGGAAATTGCCGGGTTTTGTCTTGAACACATTGGCCTATTCTCCAATTGAGGTAGAAGAATGTCTTTACTCAATATGGTTTTGTGGTGTAGTTGGTTATCACATTCCCCTAACAACACATTTGAAGGTCTCCTGGTTCAAGTCCGGCAAAGCCATGTAACAATTGTGTATAATGTGTCAATTTAATCGCTTTTAAACTTTTACATTTCTTATGATAATGCCATGTATTATCTTGATTTCTTCCACGATCTCAAACAAGATATTGGTTTTTACTTGGCGCAAAAACATATCAATCAATCACTTTTCATATTGTGGAAACATAGGAAAGCTTTTCCAGTTTGTACTAGACACAATAGGGAACTGGAATGCCAATATAACTTGGTTGGATTCCATAATTGATCTTTTAAAACTGAGTAATTTCAGAAAGAATTATTTGCATATTCTTAATTATTATTGAATCAACTAAATTTGAATTGGTTTTGCCCAGATTTGAACTGGAGACCTTCAGTGTGTGAGACTGACGTGATAGCCAACTACACCACAAAACCATTGCATAAGTAAAAACAGCTAATACTCTTGACATATATCATGAGAGCAACTCGAATTTGGCGCATAATGGTACTGAAATTGCTGGGTTTTGTCTTGAACACATTGGCCTATTCTCCAATTGAGGTAGAAGAATGTCTTTACTCAATATGGTTTTGTGGTGTAGTTGGTTATCACGTCAGTCTAACACACTGAAGGTCTCCGGTTCAAGTCCGGGCAAAGCCATGTAACAATTGTGTATAATGTGTCAATTTAATCGCTTTTAAACTTTTACATTTCTTATGATAATGCCCATAAGCAATTGTATTATCTTGATTTCTTCCACGATCTCAAACAAGGTATTGGTTTTTACTTGGCGCAAAAACATATCAATCAATCACTTTTCATATTGTGGAAACATAGGAAAGCTTTTCCAGTTTGTACTAGACACAATAGGGGAACCGAATGCCAATATAACTTGGTTGATTCCATAATTGATCTTTTAAAACTCAGTAATTTCGAAAAGAATTATTTGCATATTCTTAATTATTGAATCAACTAAATTTGAATTGGTTTTTTTTTCTTTGAACCGAGACCTTCAAATTTTTTTAGTGTGAGACTCATGATAGCCAACTACACCACAAAACCATTGCATAAGTAAAAACAACTAATACTCTTGACATATATCATGAGAGCAACTTTAATTTGGCTTATAATGGTACTTTTAATTGTTGGGTTTTGTCTTGAACACATTGGCCTATTCTCCAATTGAGGTAGAAGAATGTCTTTACTCAATATGGTTTTGTGGTGTAGTTGGTTATCACGTCAGTCTAACACATTGAAGGTCTCCGGTTCAAGTCCCGCAAAGCCATGTAACAATTGTGTATAATGTGTCAATTTAATCGCTTTTAAACTTTTACATTTCTTATGATAATGCCCATAAGCAATTGTATTATCTTGATTTCTTCCACGATCTCAAACAAGATATTGGTTTTACTTGGCGAAAAAACATATCAATCAATCACTTTTCATATTGTGGAAACATAGGAAAGCTTTTCCAAAGTTTTGTACTAGACACAATAGGGGGAACCGAAATGCCAATATAACTTGGTTGGATTCCATAATTGATCTTTTTAAAACCGAGTAATTTTAAAAAGAATTATTTGCATATTCTTAATTATTGAATCAACTAAATTTGAATTGGTTTTGCCCAGATTTGAACCGAGACCTTCAAGGTGTGTGAGACCGACGGATAGCCAACTACACCACAAAACCATTGCATAAGTAAAACAGCTAATACTCTTGACATATATCATGAGAGCAACTCAATTTGGCGCATAATGGTACTGAAATTGCTGGGTTTTGTCTTGAACACATTGGCCTATTCTCCAATTGAGGTAGAAGAATGTCTTTACTCAATATGGTTTTGTGGTGTAGTTGGTTATCACGCCTAACACATTGAAGGTCTCCTGTTCAAGTCCCAAAGCCATGTAACAATTGTGTATAATGTGTCAATTTAATCGCTTTTAAACTTTTACATTTCTTATGATAATGCCCATAAGCAATTGTATTATCTTGATTTCTTCCACGATCTCAAACAAGGTATTGGTTTTGTGGAAACATAGGAAAGCTTTTCCAGTTTGTACTAGACACAATAGGGGAACTGGAATGCCAATATAACTTGGTTGATTCCATAATTGATCTTTAAAACCTAAGTAATTTCAAAAAAAGATTATTTGCATATTCTTAATTATTATTGAATCAACTAAATTTGAATTGGTTTTGCCCAGATTTGAACCGAGACCTTCAAAGGTGTGAGATCGACGATAGCCAACTACACCACAAAACCATTGCATAAGTAAAAACAAACTAATACTCTTGACATATATCATGAGAGCAACTCAATTTGGCGATAAATGGTACCGGAATTGCTGGGTTTTGTCTTGAACACATTGGCCTATTCTCCAATTGAGGTAGAAGAATGTCTTTACTCAATATGGTTTTGTGGTGTAGTTGGTAATTACGTCAGTCTAACACACTGAAGGTCTCCTGGTTCAAGTCCGAGCAAAGCCATGTAACAATTGTGTATAATGTGTCAATTTAATCGCTTTTAAACTTTTACATGTGTTATGAGAATGCCCATAAGCAATTGTATTATCTTGGTTTCTTCCACGATCTCATACAAGCTATTGGTTTTGTGGAAACATAGGAAAGCTTTTCCAGTTTGTACTAGACACAATAGGGGAACTGGAATGCCAATATAAATTGGTTGGATTCCATAATTGATCTTTTAAAACTGAGTAATTTCAGAAAGAATTATTTGCATATTCTTAATTATTGAATCAACTAAATTTAAATTGGTTTCGCCCAGATTTGAACTGAAGACCTTGAATGTGTGAGACTGATGTGATAGCCAACTACACCACAAAACCATTGCATAAGTAAAAACAGCTAATACTCTTGACATATATCATGAGAGCAACTCGAATTTGGCGCATAATGGTACTGAAATTGCTGGGTTTTGTCTTGAACACATTGGCCTATTCTCCAATTGAGGTAGAAGAATGTCTTTACTCAATATGGTTTTGTGGTGTAGTTGGTTATCACGTCAGTCTAACACATTGAAGCTCTCTGGTTCAAGTCCGGGCAAAGCCATGTAACAATTGTGTATAATGTGTCAATTTAATTGCTTTTAAACTTTTACATTTCTTATGATAATGCCCATAAGCAATTGTATTATCTTGATTTCTTCCACGATCTCAAACAAGGTATTGGTTTTTACTTGGCGCAAAAACATATCAATCAATCACTTTTCATATTGTGGAAACATAGGAAAGCTTTTCCAGTTTGTACTAGACACAATAGGGGAACTGGAATGCCAATATAACTTGGTTGGATTCCATAATTGATCTTTTAAAACTGAGTAATTTCAGAAAGAATTATTTGCATATTCTTAATTATTGAATCAACTAAATTTGAATTGGTTTTGCCCAGATTTGAACTGAAGACCTTCAGTGTGTGAGACTGACGTGATAGCCAACTACACCACAAAACCATTGCATAAGTAAAAACAGCTAATACTCTTGACATATATCATGAGAGCAACTCGAATTTGGCGCATAATAGTACTGAAATTGCTGGGTTTTGTCTTGAACACATTGGCCTATTCTCCAATTGAGGTAGAAGAATGTCTTTACTCAATATGGTTTTGTGGTGTAGTTGGTTATCACGTCAGTCTAACACACTGAAGGTCTCCGGTTCAAGTCTGGGCAAAGCCATGTAACAATTGTGTATAATGTGTCAATTTAATCGCTTTTAAACTTTTACATTTCTTATGATAATGCCCATAAGCAATTGTATTATCTTGATTTCTTCCACGATCTCAAACAAGGTATTGGTTTTTACTTGGCGCAAAAACATATCAATCAATCACTTTTCATATTGTGGAAACATAGGAAAGCTTTTCCAGTACTAGACACAATAGGGAACTGGAATGCCAATATAACTTGGTTGGATTCCATAATTGATCTTTTAAAACTGAGTAATTTCAGAAAGAATTATTTGCATATTCTTAATTATTATTGAATCAACTAAATTTGAATTGGTTTTGCCCAGATTTGAACTGGAGACCTTCAGTGTGTGAGACTGACGTGATAGCCAACTACACCACAAAACCATTGCATAAGTAAAAACAACTAATACTCTTGACATATATCATGAGAGCAACTCGAATTTGGCACATAATGGTACTGAAATTGCTGGGTTTTGTCTTGAACACATTGGCCTATTCTCCAATTGAGGTAGAAGAATGTCTTTACTCAATATGGTTTTGTGGTGTAGTTGGTTATCACGTCAGTCTAACACATTGAAGGTCTCTGGTTCAAGTCCGGGCAAAGCCATGTAACAATTGTGTATAATGTGTCAATTTAATCGCTTTTAAACTTTTACATTTCTTATGATAATGCCCATAAGCAATTGTATTATCTTGATTTCTTCCACGATCTCAAACAAGGTATTGGTTTTTACTTGGCGCAAAAACATATCAATCAATCACTTTTCATATTGTGGAAACATAGGAAAGCTTTTCCAGTTTGTACTAGACACAATAGGGGAACTGGAATGCCAATATAACTTGGTTGGATTCCATAATTGATCTTTTAAAACTGAGTAATTTCAGAAAGAATTATTTGCATATTCTTAATTATTATTGAATCAACTAAATTTGAATTGGTTTTGCCCAGATTTGAACTGAGACCTTCAAAGTGTGAGACCGACGGATAGCCAACTACACCACAAAACCATTGCATAAGTAAAAACAGCTAATACTCTTGACATATATCATGAGAGCAGCTCGAATTTGGCGCATAATGGTACTGGAATTGCTGGGTTTTGTCTTGAACACATTGGCCTATTCTCCAATTGAGGTAGAAGAATGTCTTTACTCAATATGGTTTTGTGGTGTAGTTGGTTATCACGTCAGTCTAACACACACCAAGGTCTCCTGCTCAAGTCCCGCAAAGCCATGTAACAATTGTGTATAATGTGTCAATTTAATCGCTTTTAAACTTTTACATTTCTTATGATAATGCCCATAAGCAATTGTATTATCTTGATTTCTTCCACGATCTCAAACAAGGTATTGGTTTTTACTTGGCGCAAAAACATATCAATCAATCACTTTTCATATTTTGGAAACATAGGAAAGCTTTTCCAGTTTGTACTAGACACAATAGGGAACTGGAATGCCAATACCATAATTGATCTTTTAAAACTGAGTAATTTCAGAAAGAATTATTTGCATATTCTTAATTATTGAATCAACTAAATTTGAATTGGTTTTGCCCAGATTTGAACCGAGACCTTCAAAGGTGAGACCGACCCGACGATATAGCCAACTACACCACAAAACCATTGCATAAGTAAAACAACTAATACTCTTGACATATATCATGAGAGCAACTTTTGAATTTGGCACATAATGGTACCGAAATTGCTGGGTTTTGTCTTGAACACATTGGCCTATTCTCCAATTGAGGTAGAAGAATGTCTTTACTCAATATGGTTTTGTGGTGTAGTTGGTTATCACGCCGCCTAACACAATTGAAGGTCTCCTTCAAGTCCCGCAAAGCCATGTAACAATTGTGTATAATGTGTCAATTTAATCGCTTTTAAACTTTTACATTTCTTATGATAATGCCCATAAGCAATTGTATTATCTTGATTTCTTCCACGATCTCAAACAAGATATTGGTTTTTACTTGGCGCAAAAACATATCAATCAATCACTTTTCATATTGTGGAAACATAGGAAAGCTTTTCCAGTTTGTACTAGACACAATAGGGAAACGGAATGCCAATATAACTTGGTTGGATTCCATAATTGATCTTTTAAAACTGAGTAATTTCAGAAAGAATTATTTGCATATTCTTAATTATTGAATCAACTAAATTTGAATTGGTTTTGTCCAGATTTGAACTGGAGACCTTCAGTGTGTGAGACTGACGTGATAGCCAACTACACCACAAAACCATTGCATAAGTAAAAACAACTAATACTCTTGACATATATCATGAGAGCAACTCGAATTTGGCACATAATGGTACTGAAATTGCTGGGTTTTGTCTTGAACACATTGGCCTATTCTCCAATTGAGGTAGAAGAATGTCTTTACTCAATATGGTTTTGTGGTGTAGTTGGTTATCACGCCGCCTAACACACACCGAAGGTCTCCGGTTCAAGTCCGGGCAAAGCCATGTAACAATTGCGTATAATGTGTCAATTTAATCGCTTTTAAACTTTTACATTTCTTATGATAATGCCCATAAGCAATTGTATTATCTTGGTTTCTTCCACGATCTCATACAAGCTATTGGTTTTGTGGAAACATAGGAAAGCTTTTCCAGTTTGTACTAGACACAATAGGGGAACTGGAATGCCAATATAAATTGGTTGGATTCCATAATTGATCTTTTAAAACGAGAGTAATTTTAAAAGAATTATTTGCATATTCTTAATTATTGAATCAACTAAATTTAAATTGGTTTCGCCCAGATTTGAAATGAAGACCTTGAATGTGTGAGACTGATGTGATAGCCAACTACACCACAAAACCATTGCATAAGTAAAAACAACTAATACTCTTGACATATATCATGAGAGCAACTCGAATTTGGCACATAATGGTACTGAAATTGCTGGGTTTTGTCTTGAACACATTGGCCTATTCTCCAATTGAGGTAGAAGAATGTCTTTACTCAATATGGTTTTGTGGTGTAGTTGGTTATCACGTCAGTCTAACACATTGAAGCTCTCTGGTTCAAGTCCGGGCGAAGCCATGTAACAATTGTGTATAATGTGTCAATTTAATTGCTTTTAAACTTTTACATTTCTTATGATAATGCCCATAAGCAATTGTTATTGTATTATCTTGATTTCTTCCACGATCTGAAACAACGTATTGGTTGTTACTTGGCGCAAAAACATATCAATCAATCACTTTTCATATTGTGGAAACATAGGAAAGCTTTTCCAGTTTGTACTAGACACAATAGGGAACTGGAATGCCAATATAACTTGCTTGGATTCCACAATTGATCTTTTAAAACTGAGTAATTTCAGAAAGAATTATTTGAATATTCTTAATTATTATTGAATCAACTAAATTTGAATTGGTTTTGCCCAGATTTGAACTGGAGAGCTTTAGTGTGTGAGACTGACGTGATAGCCAACTACACCACAAAACCATTGCATAAGTAAAAACAGCTAATACTCTTGACATATATCATGAGAGCAACTCAAATTTGGCGCATAATGGTACTGAAATTGCTGGGTTTTGTCTTGAACACATTGGCCTATTCTCCAATTGAGGTAGAAGAATGTCTTTACTCAATATGGTTTTGTGGTGTAGTTGGTTATCACGTCTGTCTAACACATTGAAGGTCTCCGGTTCAAGTCCGGGCAAAGCCATGTAACAATTGTGTATAATGTGTCAATTTAATCGCTTTTAAACTTTTACATGTGTTATGAGAATGCCCATAAGCAATTGTATTATCTTGATTTCTTCCACGATCTCAAACAAGGTATTGGTTTTTACTTGGCGCAAAAACATATCAATCAATCACTTTTCATATTGTGGAAACATAGGAAAGCTTTTCCAGTTTGTACTAGACACAATAGGGGAACTGGAATGCCAATATAACTTGGTTGGATTCCATAATTGATCTTTTAAAACTGAGTAATTTCAGAAAGAATTATTTGCATATTCTTAATTATTATTGAATCAACTAAATTTGAATTGGTTTTGCCCAGATTTGAACCGGAGACCTTCAAAAATGAGACCGACGTGATAGCCAACTACACCACAAAACCATTGCATAAGTAAAAACAACTAATACTCTTGACATATATCATGAGAGCAAAAGAATTTGGCGGGTATAATGGTAATGAAATTGATGGGTTTTGTCTTGAACACATTGGCCTATTCTCCAATTGAGGTAGAAGAATGTCTTTACTCAATATGGTTTTGTGGTGTAGTTGGTTATCACGTCGCCTAACACAATTGAAGGTCTCCTGGTTCAAGTCCCGCAAAGCCATGTAACAATTGTGTATAATGTGTCAATTTAATCGCTTTTAAACTTTTACATTTCTTATGATAATGCCCATAAGCAATTGTATTATCTTGATTTCTTCCACGATCTCAAACAAGGTATTGGTTTTACTTGGCAAAAAACATATCAATCAATCACTTTTCATATTGTGGAAACATAGGAAAGCTTTTCCAGCTTTGTACTAGACACAATAGGGAAACCGAAATGCCAATATAACTTGGTTGGATTCCATAATTGATCTTTTAAAATCCTAAAGTAATTTGAAAAAAAGAATTATTTGCATATTCTTAATTATTATTGAATCAACTAAATTTGAATTGGTTTTGCCCAGATTTGAACTGGAGACCTTCAGTGTGTGAGACTGACGTGATAGCCAACTACACCAGAAAACCATTGCATAAGTAAAAACAGCTAATACTCTTGACATATATCATGAGAGCAGCTCGAATTTGGCGCACAATGGTATTGGAATTGCTGGGTTTTGTCTTGAACACATTGGCCTATTCTCCAATTGAGGTAGAAGAATGTCTTTCCTCAATATGGTTTTGTGGTGTAGTTGGTTATTACGTCAGTCTAACACACTGAAGGTCTCCGGTTCAAGTCCGGGCAACGCCATGTAACAATTGCGTATAATGTGTCAATTTAATCGCTTTTAAAGTTTTACATTTCTTATGATAATTCCCATAAGCAATTGTATTATCTTGGTTTCTTCCACGATCTCATACAAGCTATTGGTTTTTACTTGGCGCAAAAACATATCAATCAATCACTTTTCATATTGTGGAAACATAGGAAAGCTATGCCAATATAAATTGGTTGGATTCCATAATTGATCTTTTAAAACTGAGTAATTTCAGAAAGAATTATTTGCATATTCTTAATTATTGAATCAACTAAATTTAAATTGGTTTCGCCCAGATTTGAAATGAAGACCTTGAATGTGTGAGACTGATGTGATAGCCAACTACACCACAAAACCATTGCATAAGTAAAAACAGCTAATACTCTTGACATATATCATAAGAGCAGCTCGAATTTGGCGCATAATGGTACTGGAATTGCTAGGTTTTGTCTTGAACACATTGGCCTATTCTCCAATTGAGGTAGAAGAATGTCTTTACTCAATATGGTTTTGTGGTGTAGTTGGTCATCACGCTGAACACATTGAAGGTCTCCGTTCAAGTCCTGGTTTTTGTAACAATTGTGTATAATGTGTCAATTGAATCGCTTTTAAACTTTTACATTTCTTATGATAATGCCCATAAGCAATTGTATTATCTTGATTTCTTCCACGATCTCAAACAAGGTATTGGGTTTTACTTGGCACAAAAACATATCAATCAATCACTTTTCATATTGTGGAAACATAGGAAAGCTTTTCCAGTTTGTACTAGACACAATAGGGAAACTGGAATGCCAATATAACTTGGTTGGATTCCATAATTGATCTTTTAAAACTGAGTAATTTCAGAAAGAATTATTTGCATATTCTTAATTACTAAATCAACTAAATTTAAATTGGTTTCGCCCAGATTTGAACTGGAGACCTTCAGTATGTGAGACTGACATGATAGCCAACTACACCACAAAACCATTGCATAAGTAAAAACAGCTAATACTCTTGACATATATCATGAGAGCAAAACGAAATTTGGCGCATAATGGTACTGGAATTGCTGGGTTTTGTCTTGAACACATTGGCCTATTCTCCAATTGAGGTAGAAGAATGTCTTTACTCAATATGGTTTTGTGGTGTAGTTGGTTATCACATCTGTCTAACACACTGAAGGTCTCCGGTTCAAGTCCGGGCAAAGCCATGTAACAATTGTGTATAATGTGTCAATTTAATCGCTTTTAAACTTTTACATTTCTTATGATAATACCCATAAGCAATTGTATTATCTTGATTTCTTCCACGATCTCAAACAAGGTATTGGTTTTTACTTGGCGCAAAAACATATCAATCAATCACTTTTCATATTGTGGAAACATAGGAAAGCCATTTTAAGACACAATAGGGAACTGAATGCCAATATAACTTGGTTGGATTCCATAATTGATCTTTTAAAACTCGAAAATTTCGTAAAGAATTATTTGCATATTCTTAATTATTATTGAATCAACTAAATTTGAATTGGTTTTGCCTGCATTTGAACCGGAGACCTTCAAAGGTGTAAGACTAACGGATAGCCAACTACACCACAAAACCATTGCAAAAAACAGCTAATACTCTTGACATCTTATATTATAATGTTATTTAATTTGTAGTGCATAATGGTATTTGAAATTGCCGGATTTTGTCTTGCATCCAAAACCTATTTCTTGCAAACTTCCTACCACAAGAATGTCTTTACTTGATATGGTTTTGTGGGTAGTTGGTTATCAAAAAAGGAGAAAACACTTAAGGAGAATTCCCTCTCGGCAAAGGAAGCCATGTAACAGGGAATTGAATTTTTAAAACTGTATAATTCATTTGCCTTAATGTCAATTTTAAAGGGAAAAGAGCATGGGAAAAGGAGAAAAAGAAAGGTTTTAAATTTTTACATTTTAATTAATCATTGAAGGAAATAGAATTTGACTGTTTTGCCTGGTGAAAAACGCATTGGAAAAGAACCGAAGGGAAAAAAAATGTCAAATCAAATGGTTTTTAAGGATGGTTATCACCAAAAACCATTGACAAAGGGAAGGGGAAATGAGAAAAGGAAAAAGCCATGTAACAATTGTGTATAATTGTCAATTTAATTGCTTTTAAACTTTTAAAAAAAGAAAAGGGAATGGGAATTTGGAAAAATTGAAAATGGGCAAAAAGTATTGAATGTTTTACTAAATCTTGTTTTGATGAATTGGAAAGATAAAAATCCTAAAAGAATGTAGGTAAAGAAATGAAGAAAACTAATATGGAAAAAATTTTGTGAAAAGGGAAAACGCCGGAAAAGGAAAAGGAGAAAGTTGAGGATTGAGGGAATTATTGAATCAGTCCAAAAAAGGGAAGAGATAGGAAAGGAGAAAAAGAGCAAATAAAGTGTCTTTTATTGATGGGAAAAGGAAAAATGGTCAAATTTAAACTAGAAAAAAAAGGAATAGGAAGAGGCATAAAAGACCAAAAAAGAGGGAGAAAAGGAATTGCTTTATTTGAACACATTCCTATCTAAAATTGAGGTTTTGAGTTCTTTACTCAATTTTAAAAGTTTTAAAACATAACTTGAACATAAATGTCTCAATAAAACAATTTTCAATTGAGAAATTCATTAATTTTAGTTTTAATAGTATTGTTACCCTCTAAATACTATAGATTGACATAAATTGATTGACCTTCAATTCAAAAAGTTTAAAATTGATTTTAATGGGAAGAAAAACAGCATATTCTTAATAGTTTTTGGAAAAGTACCCAATTTGAAGGTACATTTTGGGGTTCCAAAATTTGGTACACCATAGACCTTTTCACCCATGGGGAAAAGCGAAAAGGTCCCAGAATGAAAACCATTGCAAAAAAAAAGGAAAAGGAGGGCTTTAATACTCTTGACATATATCATGAGAGCATCTCAATTTGGCGATAATGGTACTGGAATTGCTGGGTTTTGTCTTGAACACATTGGCCTATTCTCCAATTGAGGTAGAATAGTGTCTTTACTCAATATGGTTTTGTGGTGTATTTGGTTATCACGTCGATCCTAACACATTGAAGGTCTCCGATTCAAGTCCGGGGCAAAGCCATGTAACAATTGTATATGATGTGTCAATTTAATTGCTTTTAAACTTTTACATTTCTTATGATAATGCCCATAAGCAATTGTATTATCTTGATTTCTTCCACGATCTCAAACAAGGTATTGGTTTTTACTTGGCGCAAAAACATATCAATCAATCACTTTTCATATTGTGGAAACATAGGAAAGACACAATTTCCAATTTTGGTTGGATTCCATAATTGATCTTTTAAAAAGTAATTTCAGAAAGAATTATTTGCATATTCTTAATTATTGAATCAACTAAATTTAAATTGGTTTCGCCCAGATTTGAACTGGAGACCTTGAATGTGTGAGACTGATGTGATAGCCAACTACACCACAAAACCATTGCATAAGTAAAAACAACTAATACTCTTGACATATATCATGAGAGCAACTCGAATTTGGCGCATAATGGTACTGAAATTGCTGGGTTTTGTCTTGAACACATTGGCCTATTCTCCAATTGAGGTAGAAGAATGTCTTTACTCAATATGGTTTTGTGGTGTAGTTGGTTATCACGTCAGTCTAACACATTGAAGGTCTCCGGTTCAAGTTCGGGCAAAGCCATGTAACAATTGTGTATAATGTGTCAATTTAATCGCTTTTAAACTTTTACATTTCTTATGATAATGCCCATAAGCAATTGTATTATCTTGATTTCTTCCACGATCTCAAACAAGGTATTGGTTTTTACTTGGCGCAAAAACATATCAATCAATCACTTTTCATATTGTGGAAACATAGCTTTTTTCGGTTTGTACTAGACACAATAGGGGAACTGAATGCCAATATAACTTGGTTGGATTCCATAATTGATCTTTTAAAACTGAGTAATTTCAGAAAGAATTATTTGCATATTCTTAATTATTGAATCAACTAAATTTAAATTGGTTTCGCCCAAATTTGAACTGGAGACCTTCAGTGTGTGAGACTGACGTGATAGCCAACTACACCACAAAACCATTGCATAAGTAAAAACAACTAATACTCTTGACATATATCATGAGAGCAATTTGGCATAATGGTACCGAAATTGATTTTTGTCTTGAACACATTGGCCTTTTCTCCAATTGAGGTAGAAGAATGTCTTTACTCAATATGTTTTTGTGGTGTAGTTGGTTATCACGTCAGTCTAACACACTGAAGGTCTCCGGTTCAAGTCCGGGCAAAGCCATGTAACAATTGTGTATAATGTGTCAATTTAATCGCTTTTAAACTTTTACATTTCTTATGATAATGCCCATAAGCAATTGTGTTGACCCTAAACCTGGCTTGAAGGTCAACCACAAGGAACCAATTCGAGTTTTTTCACTCAAATTGGGGTTAGAACCTCCAGATCACTTAAGGTGATCAGTCTATGCAAGATAATTTTAAAGACAAGTGCAAAAGTTTGAAGTTCTATACCTTTCCCATTTCCCAAAACCGGCACCTTTGCCAAAAACAGTATGTGGTGAGGAGATGTAAATTGATTTTTATGAGTCAAGCACTATAGACTTGGTCAAAAAGGTTGTAGGTATCCAATAATAAAGCCTCTGACCAAGTCAGAGACTAAATTTATGAGTTATTCGAGCTCAAAGTGTGGTCAAAATTTGGTCAATAGAGGTCAAATATGGGAACAAAGTCCGATCAAAATGAGATTTGGAGTTGCCAAGCATTTTTTGAGAATTTAAAAGCAAATATATCACAATGGTGATAAGAATAGAATAGAATAGGTTTTAGCGTCCCACGGAGACCAATTGGCCTATGGGACCAGGCAAGTGGTCAAACCTAATAGATGTGTGAAAGTATTTTTTTGGTACCGGGCCGGATTTTGGCAAAGTCTACGAAAAACTGCTCAAAACGAGAGCAATTTTTTTTGAATTTGGGCTAGACGTGGGTATTTTTGGATGATTTCAACTCCTTTGGCTTACACAAGTCCTAAGGATAGGCGCAAGGGGCCAAAAAGAACTTTAAAAGCACACGAGAATTTTATCAGAGAATATTTTGTGGCAAGAATTGTTGAGAGAAATATCAGAGATGGATTTGACAACTTGGCAATCAATTTAAATTGATATGAAGGCAAATATATCATGATAACAATAGATAAGGATGCTTCATAGCTTTAATCACAGGAAAATAATCATCACAAATCATAAGATAATTTTTGAAAGTAATGTCAACTAGATCTTGTAATTCCAGTTGAGGAGAGCTCAGGAACTTCAAGGATCGTTCAGATCTTGCTCAACAATGATCAATGTAGGATCTGAATACTTCTGGGCCTTCAAAAAATGTCGAGGTTGTGTTTCCCATGTATATCGTTTCGAATCTCGGTTTCAGTGATTTTAGGTAGTAAATTTAGGCTTATTCTATTGCTTAAGTTCCGGAATCCAAGAATAGGGTGGTCTCAGAGAGAATGGAGCGCGGGAAGGCATGATTCGAGTCGGATTTTTGCAGTTCTAGAGTTCTTCAAATTTGTATTTTTTGCATAATTTGCGAGATACGGTTTCGTATTTTTCTAGGAATATACCCTGTATATGCTGTATTCGGCCATTTTTAAAAGCTTGGCCAATGATTCGAAGACCTTTACCCATAAAATACTTAAAGGAGATTATAGCCCAATGACCATAGGGATGATTGCTCACACGTGCAAGAGGATAGGGAATCTTTGAAGCATTTTTTGACAAGGTTGGGAATATACCACTGAAGATATGATGGAATAAGAATGAAGGTAAAAGAAATTATGAGGGACCATTGGGGGGCAAGGAAAAAATAAGGAAAAAGGAATGATATTTTTTGAGACAAAGGCTTAAGTTGTCTTGAAATAGGCAAGGTGATGGCACATTGAAGAAATCAATAGGGAATTTGAGGAAGATGGCAATTATGGCAAAAAATACAATAATGGCAAGGAATGAACAATGGATATAAAACAATGTTGAGCCAAAAGGGCTAAAATGGGAAGATAGTGGGGAGCAAAGGGAAAGATTAGAAACTATACACCATGGGGTCTTCCAAACTCTAAACTTCCAATCTTCAAAATATGTCTTCCAAATTTCATAATTGCTTGGATCCTTTCTAACCAGCATACCCTATAACTAAGCCAAAAAAATACCTCTTATGAACTTTAACCTTGAGCTCTTGTTGACTTGAAGAATGAACATCCCTTGACCTCCATATCAATGTTGAATGTGCCAATTTAATCTTCCAAACTTTGACCTAGTATTCCAAGATAAGTTGACCTAGTTTGAATGCATAGATCACAATTAGCATGTTGCCCTTTGGGGGCAACATCTCGCCAAAACAAGAAAAAGGCTGGTCCCCTCAGCCATATGATGTCAAAAATAAATAACTAGAGGGGTCTTCAACTTTGTACCAAGATGTCTAAGTGGGAATCATGATAAAATAAGAGAGTGAAGTGCAAATGTTGATGAAATGAGTGTGAATGTGGTGATGAAATGATGTGAATGGAATATAATGAGTGAGAAAAAGTAGAAGTGAGTGTGAATATGATAGGATGATGGTGCAATGGAGATGAAGTGATAGTGCAAATGTTTGAGATCTCTGCCAAAACAAGAAAAATGCATGTCTTCTACTTGATCTTCAAAAAGTTGCAACTTTGCTATGGTGGTAGAGATGGTTGCTTTTTGCTTTTCTTCTCTAGGAATGAAAGCAAGAATAAAAAAGTCTAAATGGAAGATAGGGCTACTTGTGACAGATGAAAAGAATGGAGGAAGAGTGCACCTATCATGGGAAACACACAAACCAATTAGTCTCGGATCCTTGCAACTCTATATGATGGTAAAGGTGACTTTCAGAATGGTTTGTTAAGGTATGAAAAAAAAAATAGGAGGCTGAATGGATGGTAGGAATATTCTAAGACAGGATGAGAAAATGGAAGAAGGATGCTCACCATATGACACTTGGTAATCATTAGTATCAATCCTGTTCTTGAGATCATGTTTAAACTTATCCGGGTCGAGATCAACCTAAAACATGAAACCAATCCTATTAGAGTAATGTGCTCAAAATCAAGCTGACCCTAATTGTTTGGAATAATGTGCTCAAAGTCAAACTGATTTTAACTACTTTTAAACCTACTATAAATCTCTAAGCTTTTAATGTAAAAATTGAGGGACAAGCAAGCATGTTTGGTCCCAATACCTTTTCAGGGAGAGGATGTTGATAGGATTTGGCGTTGTGGCATACACAAGCAACCTCTTGTAACCAATAAGAATTAGTACCCGCAGTGCTCCAAAGACTACAAAGGGTCCTTCCCAAATATTGTCAAATTTGCCAAAATCTTCCTTTGACTTGTTCCATTTGAGAACAAGCTCTCCTTTCTTAAAAGCACCTTTGTATTTTGTGTGCAGCCTTGAATGCAGCCGGATCTTTAGCCCTTTTCAGCAAACTAGTGTTCTCGGCTTCCATTAACTACTCATCTAAATGTAATCTTTTTAAAATCTTTCCCCAGAAGGCATGTTCAAAAGGTAAGCAACAATTTATGAGCTAATCTCAAGGAAGGTAACTCAAGTTCTACTGGTAGAACTGCTTCTATGCCATAGATCAAATTGAAAGGTGTATGATTTGTAGATGTTTTGATAGTGACTCTATAAGCCCAAAGTGCATCCACTATTTTGATATGCCAATCCTTTTTGTTAATCTCAACCGCCTTCCGTAAGATATTTTTCAACACTTTGTTAGTAGCTTCACTTGTCCATTACCCCGAGGATAATATGAAGAACTTTTGGTGTGCTTGACCTTCAAAATGCTCAACAAATTAGCAATGACTTCATTAACAAAGGGGCACCTCTATCGAATGTATCCGAAAGGAATACCAAATGCGAGCAAACAAATTCATGTAAAAACTTTGCCCGTTGTTGGAAGGCATTAGCTTGCCTCAAAGGTATAGCCTCTACCCACTTAGTAAAATAATCTGTGGCCACAATAATATGCTGATGTTGACCTGTAGAAGAAGGATTAATGGGACCAATATAATCTAGTCCCCAAATTTGAAAGGGTCCTGGAGATATGATAGGATTCAAGGCAGCTGGCAATAAAATTCTTTTACTAAAAATTTGACATTGATGGCAAGTTTTTATGACCTCATAGCAATCTCTAAAAACAGTAGGCCAATAATATCCAGACCTGAGAATCTTTTTTGCAGTGGTATCCCCAACAAAATGTCCTCCACATATACCTTTATGCATCTCCCTAATAATCAAGGCAGATTCTTCTTCACTTACACACCTCAACAAGATTCCATCCTGTTAACTTTGCACAAGACATTGTCTATCAGCGAATTATCTTCACTTGTCCTTGAGTCTTCTTCTCTGACTTGGAGTGAGGCTTGAGAGATGATCCCATGTTGTAAAAATCTTATATTATAATATTATCTTGTGTGTCCGTTTTCAATCAAACCCTAATTTCGACGGCTAGGATTGACCATGATGAGATTGAATGGAAAGGATTTTGAATGGTGCCATTAAACTAATCTAGGGTTTCGATGCATGCCCAACCGAGACCATCCCCTCTTTCAAATCCGATCTTTTGTATACGATCCTTTCAAAATCTGGTCCCGGCAAGTAATACAAATTGGTTGTTTGTATTCATTCGATTCTGCTCCTCTTCTTCTCTGCCTATTTTCTTCTTCTGCCTATATTCGGATATCAAATGTAACATCACTTGCAAAGGGGGCTTTAGAATGGTCGTATCGCCCCTGTTGGAGTTCCAAAAACGACCTCCTGCTGCCTTCTCTAAAATCGAACGCTGGCCTTCTTTTATGAGGCTTACTTTTTATGATGGAATTTACTTTGCCGGGCTTGTTGGGCTTTTGGTAAGACTCCCTAAACTTTGTTCCTTCGTGATATATTTGTCTTAAAAGCGATTTCTTGCAAGGAAGCTAATCATCTTCTTTTCGGTTGCTTTTGAATCAGAGCACGTTTTTGGAGCCAAAGATGCGCAATCCATTTTGCAACATCCGCTGGTGATAAATAGGTATGAAGTCATTCCATTTTTATCTCTTGGTTGTTGGGCATGGCAAGACAAATTTCATATAAATTTCAATAAGAGTAGTAGTAGCAGCAATAGTGAAGAAACCAAGAAAACCGGTGTCCAAGTAGTAGCTACGCTAACACTAAAAGAGATAGTTGAATGTTGTGCTCAAAAGGCATGTATGCTTTGCTTCCCATTCTTTTCTTCCTCAAACAATTTACATCTCTTTTCTCCCGGTAGAGCAAATGGGCTGTTCATTCTAGGCGAGGATGTCAGTAGATGAGCCAAGAAAGTCAAATGATTTCTACATTTGTTTGAATTTTCTTTGCTTTCATACACATTATACCATTCATGCTTTCCCGCTTTATTCATGCATTGTTGCACCGGGCAAGGAGGACTTTACAAATCTGAGCCATTGAGAAAGATACAAAAGATGCATCTCGGCTTGAAAAGTAGATTTGCAGACCTCTTTGGTCGCTTTGAAAGAACTCAATTTGGGTCAAATATCTAACTCTCCATAGCCGAAGGTATGGACCTATGCTTGACATAAGCCTCATTTGTGATTTTGCTATGCATGCCTACCCTCTATCCACACCCCTCTAGATACGATGGTTTAATAATAGCCAACAATTGGGGTTGTCAACAACCGAATGATATTATTATTGTTCTTATTCCCCGATTGATATAGCAAAACCGGAAGCACCATACAATTAGGTAACATCATTAATTGGTAAAGTGGTTTGTTAAACTCATACAAAAAGGTAGCACCATTAATTGATAGAGTGGTTTGAAAGTTAGCCATGGGAATAACTACAAAAGTGCCTTTAAATGTGTTGGCCTCTTTTCCTTTGTATTTAATGCATGAAGCTCACTACAAACGCGGCAATCCAACTTGGAAATGTAGGTCAAAAAGAATAGAATAGAATAGAATAGAATAGTTTTTAACGTCCACGAAGACCAATAGGTCATGGGACCCCATACAATGGGCTAGTACAATCATTACTACTAGGATTAAAACCCACTCCGAATTAGGTTTTCAAGGGAAAAACCTTTGCAAAATGATGATACTAGACAAGCTTTAGATAATGACTACTGAGGGCTCATAGAATTGCAAATTTTTATCTAGAACCTTTAAGTATGTATATAATGCCAAGTCATGCACAACCTCTATGGTGCTAACCGAGAAGTTGTTAAGCGTGAATGGAATGCTAAGGTCGAAAATGATTCGACTATCTCAAAAAAGAACTTTCGGTCAGAGTATGGCTTTCATCTTCAATAAGAATCGCAATAACAGGCACATAGTCTCGCTCTCAGGCACTAGCGGCCTCCCCATCTACCCGCCTCAATCCAGTAGCACGTACAATACCCGTGAATTGATGCAATAGCTACAAAGCTTGTTCCTCGACAATGAAACAAGCAAATAAGCTTGGGGCCCCGGCAAAGCCAAAGTGGGATTTATGTGTGCATGATAATGTGGGATTTTGTGTGTGAAAGAAAAATAGAAAATATAAGCAAAAGTGCAATTGCTCTTCCCCTGAGATCTCTAATGTAAACTTAAATATGTTGCCCAATTGTTGGCCTCGCATTCAGTCCCGGTTTTAAAAGGACTGCAATGCATTTAGATGAGCTATGTGCGCAAAGATTCAACGTGGATTTTGCTTAGGCCGAAAATCAAGAAAGTTCAGAACAGTTCAGGGAATATTCAAAGTCTTAGAACGTTACAAGTTTATGGGAATAATGGTAAAAGACTTTGCACAGCTTAACTTGACGAACATCGCATTAGTGAATGGACACAAAAACAAATCTACAAGTTCAATATTTTATGAGAGAATTTATCCATGTATGCAAAACATTGTACATATAATAGCTTTGATCTTGAGTTAAATGTTAATTTGAGCATGGAGCACTCAAGCATGTCCAACAATTAAGCTTTTTTTTGAGAGCAAAAGAAATGTATAAAATTTGTGGAGGTTAGGTAAGGACATTTAACCGTTAATTTATTTGATGTATTGCAGATTTGACAAAGTAAGAAGGCTAGCTTCCTAGACAAAATGAACAAATAAAATATGCAAACAAATATGTAATAAGCACTTTAAGCACTTGACAAAATTATTATTGATTTGTGTGGATATTGTTTTGTGGTCTAAGCTTAGTTTCGCTTTATTTAACACTTAACTTTTGTTTTATTTAACACATGAATGACTTAATATATGACTTAGATGTTACAAACATTACTCCACTTTCTCCCACCATCAACTCTGAAAAGGCAACACTTAAGAAATACAATGAATAGGCCCAAGTTTCCACTTTCTCCCACCATCAATTCTGAAAAGGCAACACTTAAGAAACACAATGAGAATAGGCCCAAGAAACGCAGTGAGAATAGGCCCAACTTACAAATTCCCTTAACTTATGCCCAAAGAATCTTTGGGCACCATAACTAGTCTCTAATAGGTTGCCGCCATCCTCCTTTGGCTTGACCTCCTTGAGTTACTTCTAAGTGTGGTTTTGCAAGTGAAGTGTCATTAGTATTCAATTCATCTTCATGATCAAAAAATATATAAGGCAAGTAGAGGCTAGGATTTCGTGTCAAGTGTAACTCTTTTTAAAATATCATAACTTTGCAACTTACAAGCCCACCTCTCGATTTTTTGGTTTATTAGTTGCTTTACCAAATAGCAAGCCCATTGGGTTTTGCTTCATATGAACATTTGAACTTGGCTCTTCAGAAGCAAATGCCCTTGTCTATTAATAAGAAACATGAGGGGAAAGCAACTTTTTCTATTCGTGCATCTTTCTTCAAGAGCGGACCATTGTTTGCTTGCAAAAAAAACTATAGTATGCTTATTAGAAAATTGCCCACCTTCTCGTGGGCTTTCCATGTGGTTGTATATGAAGACCGACACTAATGCTATGTATGAATGGGTTACATTTGGTATGAGATGTTAAATTGAAATGTGTCGAGGTAATATCTATTAGATATTCAATAGGAAATTGAATCATAATTGTTGGATGCAATGTATTGATGTTTTTTGTGTTGATTTTAGCATTTGTATTTTGTTTAATAAAACCTTTGATTGGCCTTTGAATTATAATTTTCTTCGATTCTAATTCACGTAGCTTTCGTGGTTGCCCGATAGTTGGAATGTATGTGGAACCCATTTTGCTTTTGCCGTAATTTGTTGGTATAATTTGCCTTCATTATCCTGCCCATAAACATGAAATTAGATCACTATTGTTCAATTGTTTTGTTACATATGATATTTATTGTACCTCGGATTCTTATTTCATGCGTCACTTCATTGTATCCTAGAATTTTTTTCCGTCGTTTGAAAGCCGTGGGCCCAAGCTTCCCCCAATTGGAGTCTATCACTTTTGCATAGAAAATATATTTAAAGTGTATATGTTGATTTAAATGGAAAATTATTTGATATATTGACACAAATGTTTCGATGTCCATGTGCCCACCAAGTGTTGTAAAGTGCAGACATGTTGAGGGCAATGTATGCAACATATAAAAAACAGTTATCCTTCTTGATTTAAATAGAAAGAATCGAAAATCCACAAATCCATACTTGAATTGCTTATTAGACAATCCATACTTGTTCTAGTTATTAAGGTTGAATAACATGATGAAAAATGGTGTGCAATTGAATCATTTGTCGCTTCCTATCGCGGCAAGTAATTTTTACCAAATGATTCAAAGGAGCTTAAACGGATCCATGCCTATAAGCGTGGATGCACAACAAGAGAATGGACATTTAGCGATGATCTTAATTATTGCGACGCCCGAAATCACGTGGTTTCGCAATTAACGTGACCATGCGACGTCACGCGACGTCCGCGTCGCAGATACACGCCGCATGCGACGCTTCATCGCGACGCTTGACATCGTGAACGGGCGGTCATCCGCCACGTGGGCGTGGACGCCCGGCGGTGGGCGAGGGTAATAGCCACCGAAATACTTTTGCGGCCGCGTCGCCGGCCGTCGATCCCAGCCCACATCCATCCGCGCCCGGGTGGACTTGGGCGGTGGGAGGACATGTATTCGCCATTGAAGGTTATACGGTTCAAGTCCCGCAACGCCATGGCGTCTTTGGGTATCTGTGCCAATGGACTTGTGCTGGTGGGCGGCATGTGTCTTATGTTAATATGCGACGCGCCGATGTATTATGTGACGTATATGACACGTCGATGCGTATATGTGACGTATCTTGACACGTAAACATGGCAATAATATGTGACATATTGTGGAAACATAGGAAATATGTTCCCATGTGTACTAGACACACGTATATGACGCGTCAATACGTATATGTGACGTGGTTGTGACCACGTCGGTCGATATGTGACGATGTGAAGAAAGGTTGCATTGTGACGACATTTTTTTAAATAAAATTTGAATGGTTTTAGGATTACAAAATTCAATACTGTGCGATTGATACCGCTACAAAAAAGACTCGACGACCAACCCGCAACTTCATTTAAAGCGTGTTGCTCTCGCGCATGCATCATCACAAGAGAAGTGTGCTTTTGCTTATAAAAATGCTTCATTATAAAATTGACGTTGTTCTCGTGTCAAAAATCCGAGCTTGTTCCAAGTTTACAAATTCTTGAAGGTAACTTGACAATAGGCTTGTTGTCAATCATTGTTCTTTGAGAGAACAACGGGGATAAAGCCTTAAAATTTGTGCAAGAACATAAGAAAAATCCCACACTTTTTACCTTTTGTCCATAAGCATTATAGTGTTTAATATGACTTGCGGCCCGCTTTGCCCACGTCCCGATGGAGGATTCTAGGTTTAGGGCGATGGGATAGCAAACATAGCGTTAATTAAAACATCCCCCAAGGAAAAAGGGATTTATTGATTATTGACCGATTGATCCGGCCATATCAATGCGAATTCATCGGGTCTTTTCCGAAGTAATCTATTCTAGATGTGAAAGAGAATGGTCATTTAGCGACGTGGTTTTGCGGTGTAGTGAATTACCTCCTTCATCTAGACTCTTCAAAACCGAATCATGGGAAAATGGTTTTTTTTGGGGCTTTGAGAGCTTGCAAGAGCTTTTAAAATTGTCTCATAATAATATCAAGAAACCAAAGAAGCACATATGGATACGCCAATGTGGGGAAGAAGGTTATGATCTAAAAATCTCATGCCGGGTATACAAGTAATTCTAATGGCACTATGGAAGTTGAAAGATCAACATCAAGGTTGGAATCGTTGGAATGCTTGAACTTGCAACTTTTACCCCGCCAAACGTCCGGATGATTTTGTGATATATGATGGTGGAGGAATTTGTGTTTCAATTGCACAAGTTCCATATGAAGCCGACCCATTGATGAGGGATTTTGAAAAGCCGAGATACTATGTGGCTACAACATGTTGATGGCCTTGTTTCTAGATCCATACATGGAAAGTGGAATTGGAACATAGCCACGGGCTGTGCCAGTAAGAGTATCTAAACCGCCACCGCTACATTGAAGTCTTCAAGAAGAGCATGTCATGGTGCAAAGGAAAATGGGCTTTGTGGAGCTGTGGGATCACAAGGCGGTTGAGCTTGCCGACATCGGCGGGGTTCTTCACAAACACCCAATACCGAAAAAAACGGTTCTCGTCTTCTACATGCCAAAATTTAACATCCTTTGCGCTTTTTCACGCCATGCTCCGATTGTTTTCGAATAAATGACTCATGAACTTGTTCCGATTTGAGCTAAGATTTTTAGCCGTTCTGAGATCGATTGTATGATCCAACTACACCACAACATACAATCCAAAAATCATGCGCTTTTCGAAATCTCTTAACCTGCCTTTTTTTAATTTCTTCATTATGGCCATTCGAGGTTGTGGAGGTCTTAAAACACATTGGACAAGTTTGTTCATCAAAATCAAGAGAATTTGTGGAGTTGGTTGAACCAAAATATTAATTGGTCATCTAGCAAAATGCTTTGGGAAGAAAATAAGTGTATTCTCTCAATTTAATTCATTCTAGAACTTTCTACAACATTCAGAATTTTCTAGAAGGATTCCTTTAGGCTTACCCAAGATTCTCTTATATTTTAAAACTTTTAAAACTTTCTAGAACATTCTAGAATTGTGATATGTGTGACGATGTGACGTGAGAAGGTCGTCAAGGACGATGTGTCGTAGAAGGTCGCCTGTTCTTTAAAGGCACCATCTTCATTGTGCCCTTAAGCCCCGCTAGTTAAAACGTGAACTTTTAGTGTGAGCATTTCTAATGGATTGAGCTTCATCCGTAATAATTCTAAACCACCTAATGTTCGACAAAACCATGCCCCTTTAGCCCTGGGGTCTTTCTTTTCATCCTCTTCAAGATGGCTATCTCGCAATTTTGTCAAATGGTTTCCATATGTAGTAAGCACAATGTCTACTTACAAAGTTCAACACAATTTATTCTTCTCCGATCTTCATGGTATATGTACAAGATAGCTTGGACGGATGGTACTACTTTTTCCTTCAATTCATGTTCCATTGTTTTTTTAAAGCGATTTAGGGCAAACAATCAAGGTGCTCCCCAAGATTCTTCTACATTGTATCTTAGACGTTTTGGCGGTCTAGCCTTCAAAATCAAAGCAATTGCAAAGATTGTCTTTCCAAGTCCCCTGATAATTTGATAATTACAAACATATGAGGTTCAAAAGGAATTTACAAATGAGCCTCACTTTTGCAAATTAAGAGGATATTATGCTAGACACTCCACCAGATATTTCCAATGGATCTAATTGGCTCTCAAGATAGTGTAGATTGCTTAGATAAGAAAGTCCTTGAGACATTGCATTTTATTTCGTTCTGTGGCAACCAAGTGGGCATAATTGATTTGATAACTTTTTCGCTTTGGATTTTTTGTTTCAGCTCCAAGAGGAGTTTTGTATATAGATTTTGTGAGGAAATTGTTTTCAGGCACGACTTACTAAGGCATGTTATTTTGCTAAGCGTGGTATAAGAAAAATAAATAAATAATGTAGACAACCATTGAGCGATTGGCTTATTGGCATTTCTAGGTTTAGGGCGGATTCTAGGTTTAGGGGAATCGGAAATTAAACTTGATCACGTGGATGCAAACTGCCCTTTTGAAGAAAGTTTTCAAGCTTGGAGAGTCGATATTTGCTATTGAAGCAACTTAAATTCTATCTTTGATATAACTAATATGGTAGTTTTGAGCTATATTAGCTCTGCTGATCCTGAATTTTTTGAGCTCGGAATTTAGCGAATTGGTTGATCCAGAATTTTGAGGCACCCTGCCTTATGTATATAAGCATGATGTAGAATACAAAAAATCGATATATGATATGATATAGATTTAAATCGCTTTTCAAAATGGAATTTGAAGATAAAAATATGAAGAAGATGAATATGATCAATGGATATCAAGAAAACATTAGGATTTTTTGATCATAAAAAGGCCTTCTAAGAATCAAGGACTAATTTTTGTATGACTAATCGTAAAAACAGACCGTAATCCGAAACAGAGATATAACTAACTCAAATCTGGATCACATTTTCAGCATAAGTGTTGATAGAAAAAGTCCAAATGAGCTTTTTGTTTGGTGCAATAGATAGATCTCATTGAGATCTTTCCAACCTTGGGTTTGTATATCTTTTAGCCTCATAGGATAGTAAAACATGGTAAAACCATATTTTTGGAGTTTTGACAATCATAAGTGGTTAAAAACATGCAAAACACCTAAGATTAGAAAAAATCTCAACGAGATTCATCTATTACACTAAACATGATCATTTGGAGATTTCTATCAACAGCTATGCTAGAAAATGTGATCCAAAGGAGTTAGTTATAATGCTTTTGCCGACCGACCCATCGCCTCGATTTTACGATTGGTAGTTCATTTATCTTCATTTGGCTTACTTGGCATGTTTTGAAGGCCCTTTTTAATCTCAAAAAACCCTAATGTGAAATGCCACGATGAATAAGGATATGACAATAATATTGCTTGTTTTAATTTATATAGGCCTATTTGTGCTATGGGTATTTTGAAAAAGAATTATGAATTTAGTGATGGACATGGAGTTGGAGATGGAGGAGCTTATGTATGAACAAGGTAAAGAATCGGTTTTGGGTTTCTGATTGCTCTAATCGTTGATGATGTGATGCAAAACCATTGCGTAAAGTTTTCAGGCTTGAGTCGACATTTGGTATTGAAGCAACTTAAATTTATCTTTGATATAACTAATATGGTAGTTTTGAGCTCGATTAGCTCCAATTGATCCAGAAATTTTTGAGCTCATAATTTAGCTTTGTGGTGTTGATCCAATTTTGAGGCACCGCCTTATGTATATAAGCATGATGTAGAATACAAAAACTGGATATATGATATGATATAGATTTCTGAAATCGCTTTTTCAAAATGGAATTTGAAGATAAAAATATGAAGAAGATGGATATCAAGAAGATGAATGCCAAATTTGAATAAGGATATGACAACAATATTGCTTGTTTTAATTTATATAGGCCTATTTGTGTTATGGGTATTTTGAAAAAACAAATGAATTTAGTGATGGACATGGAGTTGAGATGGAGGAGCTTATGTATGAACAAGGTAAAGAATCGGTTTTTGGGTTTCTCGATTGCCCTAATCGTCCATGTAGGATGCAACAACCCTTTGCAAAAAGTTTTCAAGTGTTTGAGTCGATATTTGGTATTGAAGCAACTTAAATTCTATCTTTTTGATATAACTAATATGGTAGTTTTGAGCTTTAATTAGCTCCTTAAACTGATCCAGAATTTTGAGCTCATAATTTAGCTTCGTTGATCCGAGAAAGAGAAAAAAGAAGGAATTAGAAATGACATATGGATTTACCCCTAGAATTTCTACAACTAGAAGATTGGGTAGTCAAAAATCCTCAGTCCAACATCTTTAGAGAAGCAACAAAATGCAATCCTTAATGAGGAACTTGGTGTCCAAGATAGTGGGAGAACTGCGCCCGACGACTCATTGCAAATCCAAGGCATTAATGTCCCATGTGTCAAAGCGGTTTCGATCAAAATTTGCTCAAAACGCCATCGATTACTGCATCGTCCACGACAAAATGTCATGAATGTCCCATGCGTCAAAGCTTGCCCATGATCAAAATTTGGCCTAAAACGCCATCGCCCACCATCGCCTCCTTTTTCCTTTTCCACCTTTCTCCAATTTTTCCCTCTCAGAATTTCTTTTTTTTTCAATATGGTTTTGTTCCTCTTCTTGGTTTCAATTCTTCCCTTTTTTCCGGTTCAAGTCCTTTCCCCATGATGGACTTTTTTTCCATTCCGCTGTTCCATTCCCCGAAATTTTACATTTCTTTTATATTCTTCATCATTTTTCCTTCCTTTGAATTTTTTGCCATGCCCTTCCCACATTTTTTCTCTTCCTTTTTTTTTCTTATGCCCATTTTCATATTTTTTCCATTTCCTCTTCCCCCTTTTCTTTTTCCATGTCTTTTTTCGCCTTTTTTTTTCCTTTTTTGGCCCTTTTACTTTTTTTTTTTTTTTTTGTCTTTTCCCACCCTTTTCTCATTTTTCCCTTTGTCTAGATGAATTTTTCCAGGTTCCATTTGGTCCTTGCCCTAGTTTCTTTTCACGTAACATAACACATTCCCTTTGTACCATGTCCTTTTCCCTTCCCTTTCCATGTGGTTTTTCCCTGGTTCCTCATTTTCAAACCTTTTGCTTTTTCCTTTTTTACCTTTCATGCTAAACCTATTTTCAAATTCCTATTATCCATTTTTCCCCTCCCTTTCAAACAAGGTATTTTTTTACTTGGCATGCTCATAAAAATCCCATGCTCTTTCCTTTTCAATCCTCTTTTTGACCCTTTTCCCATTCTCTCCCTTTCTCCTATGCCATTTCCTTCCCTTTTCCTTTACCCAAACCTTTCCTCGTGGCCCTTTCTCTCAGGCTCCCTTCCTCCCTTTAATTTTTTTCTTTAAAACCTTTTCCTTTCCCATGCATTTTTTGCTTATCCCCTTTTTTTTGAATCAACCCTGCTCTTTTTGCCCCTTTTTCCCCTTTTTTCCCCTTTTTTTCTTTACTTTTCCCATAAGAGATCAAAATATGAATCACGGTGGTAGGAAGTTGTGCGAAAAATCTCGCTTTTGATGCACCATGATCTCTCCTTGCCATTCAAATTAGGGCTCGATGCACTACACACTTACGGTATAACATTGGCCTATAAGATGTCAAGAGTATTAGCTGTTTTACTTTTGCAATGGTTTTGTGGTGTAGTTATTATCACGCCGGGCCTCACACATCAAGGTCTCCGTTCAAATGGGCAAAACCAATTCAAATTTAGTTGATTCAATAATACCAAGAATATGCAAATAATTCTTTCTCGAAATTACTCGGTTTAAAAGATCAATTATGAATCCAACCAAGTTATATTACATTCCAGTTCCTATTGTGTCTAGTACAAACCGAAAAGCTTTCCTATGTTTCCACAATATGAAAAAATGATTGATTGATATGTTTTTGCGCCAAGTAAAAACCAATACCTTGTTTGAGATCGTGGGAAGAAATCAAGATAATACAATTGCTTATGGGTATTATCATAAGAAATGTAAAAGTTTAAAAGCGATTAAATTGACACATTATACACAATTGTTACATGGCTTTGCGGATTTGAACCGAGACCTTCAAAGTAGTTAGATGATGTGATAACCAACTACACCACAAAACCATATTAAGTAAAGATATCATTCTAACTTAACTAGTAATCTTGCCCGTTCTTGGGCATACATTGAGACCTGTAAATGATAAGGCAAGAATCCTGCTCACCACTCTATGCCTTATCCTTTCATTCAAAGTCTTCTGCTTTGTCCAATTCATCCCTATCTTAGAAGCTTATGCATTTTTGTTCCCGAGCCTAGATGACTTTTATATTGCTTTGGAGTTTCTAATGTCTTCCATGTTTGCTTACTCTAACCAAAGGCCGGGTGAGCAAATAACTATCTTAGAAGCTTCTGCATTCATGTCCCCGAGCCTAAGATGCCTTTGATGTATTGACATAGTTTCTTAATGTCTTCCATGCTTGCTTACTCTTAAGCAAAATTGGTGAGCAACCAACTGATGAGTGGTTGCTTGTCTTTCGTGGAAAAGATATTATAATAGCTAACCATATAAAAGGCAATGTTTAATGACTCTTAAATACTATGTATGTTAATATTTTGCTGGGCATTCAAAGTTAGGTTTGTTATAAGAAGCACATCATCCTTAACTTGGGGCTAAATATTTTGTTCCGTTTTAAAAGTAGAGCAAACTTGAAAAGGAGCAACTCTAACCGTAATAAAAAAATGTGTTAACAAAGCTAAAGGTTGCATTATATACATACGATTTTAGATATTAATGTAAAGCCGATCTTGCCTCTGTAGAGCAGTATTATGCAAAACTGGGTTATCACTACAAATAGCTCGATCATGCATATGCTCTCGATGCACAAAGCTTTTTTAATTTGCTTTTTTATTTTGATTGCAATGGTAGAATGTTTATTCATCTCCATTTCTCCACATTTAACTCTTCATTTATGCAAATAAAATGTGCAAATTTCTCCAAAATCTGGACAGTTAACCCAGTGTGGTATGAACCCAGTTAACCTAAATTTGTAACTTAACTGACATTAACCTCTTAGTGTGAACTGGCCTTAAAATGTGCAAATTTCTCCAAAAGATACATTTATCAACATAAGAAATTTGCAAGACCGGAAGGCCTAGTTAAATTTATGCACTGAAAATTCAGCTTCTAAGTTATTGCAAGGCCATCAAAATGTCACGTATGTTATGAAGGTAAATATGTTATGAAGGTAAAGTACAACCTACATATGGAAAGCACTATGATCACACAACACATGCCTATGCAGGTATAGAACTCCAAAATAGCTAGATTAAGATCTTAAGACGCAATCCCTTCATCTGTGATTTCAAAGAGAAGCACCATATCTTAACCATCATACGTATTTGTAAACTGATATGCCATGACTCGTGGCCAATAAGGTCTTTATAACAGTTTCACTGGATCTGGATCTGCCGGCAAAAGTCCTATGCATGCAACCTTCACCGTATAAATAGTCAGAAAAACAAAGTAGAACAAACAACATAAGTCATCCCCACTAAAGCATGAGGATATGCATCCTAAAATGTGTAATCCATATAGATTTATGGATGCCTTTGTTAAATCGGCCACAGGGATCCGGATGATTTATATATTTTCCAGATTTATTGTTTGAGCTTCAATGCAAAGCTCGTGTTCTTGAGAACATTATAGAATTTGGTAACTTCAACATATGCCAACAATGGCCATATTCCAGTTTTTTGCCTTTTGGAAAAAGGAATTTGATTGGCTTGACCTTGAGATAACACCGCAAGACATACCTTGCATGCTGAAATAATCCAGCAGCCTGTAAGATTTTACAGCATCAATTCAATCCCAAATAAAACCTGAGATCAAACAAAATGCAAATGAATCAATGAAAAATGTAGCTAAATTACCAACGAAATGCAAATTGTAGAAATTCCATAAGGATCAAAATTAGACGTTGCTTGTACTGCACAAAGGGATTCAAAATGCCTTATTCAATGTACAAAAGACGTCGAAATTACCTATTTGCAATCTGTAAATGCATGCAAGCATAGAAATGCAAAGTTTAGAAGTTTGATTTTATAAAACAGTTGGCAGTTTCGAGCTTTGCATGCCAGAAACAAATTGCAAAAAGTCTTCTCATGCAAAAACTCTTCTCATGCAAGGAACAAAACATGTTCCTCTTAACGAAGAAGCTTACATGTATCTTTCTAGCTAGCCAACAAAGGGACCATAGGAGTAACAAATTGGAAATGGATGCCTCCAGATTTGAGCTTTCTCGCAACTGCCTGCAAGATTTTAAACAGGGGAGTGATATATGCTAACAGACAAAAAAATAATAATGAATAGAGGCATACCTCTAGACAATGCGTGAACATCCCTCGACCTCTTGAAGAGGTGTCACAACAGTAGGCCACAAAGAAAGGGGCAGAACCACAACTCTTTGATGAAGATAAAGACAAAGACAAAGATTACTTTTAGTGCAAGGTTCATAACCGCCTCTATTGCCTTGAAAACATCTGCTTGCACCATTTCGTTTTACAGAGTTGTGGCTGTGACGGATATCTCATCGAATGGATTTATGGGGCCAAAGCCTTTCTAGGATTTGCAAGCATACTCGTGCATGATGAAATGTTAACAAATAAACCATAACTAACCGGCTCTAAAAGATCCATTGTGCATAGCTAACCAGCTCAAGAAGCTCAAGCCACATATCCCATGTAATGCTTATAATCAAAAACCTTATGAATAAGCCGGCAAAGGTCGTGGGCAACTTCTTCGGGCAGCCTTGAAAGATCCCAACCAATGTCTGGTTTTCAAAACCGGTCAATGAATCTTGACACCGGTATGAAAGCTCGCAAATGCGAAATGCTGCATCACACATTTCCTCGCGGTTTGGCAACGAAAAAATTCGCTCAAGGCCTATATTGTCAAGATATTTACCCCCACCATCGATGTTTTGCCGCTTTGCATCATGATAAAGCATCCACATTATAAGCTGTGGATATGGACATAGTATACCGAGGGTTGCTATCTCCTCCACTTCGCTCCTCCGATCCTCGATCAAGCACCCCAATCTGGTTCGACTTTTCGAATCGGCTATTCTTAGGGTTTCACGTACCCTTTTTTTATATTTTTTTGATGCGCCACTTTTTAAGCCCTTTTTCGCCACTTTTGGGCCCTAAGATTGGACCATGAAATCTTACCACAATTTTAGGGCGTGGTCATTACTTGCACTAAAACATTATAATATAAGATTGAGAATAGGCTAATGTGTTCAAGACAAAACCCAAAGAATTCCAAAAAAGATCATTATTGGGGCCAAATTTGAGCTACCCTCATGATATATGTCAAGAGTATTAGCTGTTTTTACTTTATGCAATGGTTTTGTGGTGTAGTTGGCTATCATGTCACCACATACCTTGAGGTCTCCAGTTCAAATCTGGGCTGTAAACCAATTTAAATTTAGTTGATTTAGTAATTAAGAATATGCAAATAATTCTTTCTGAAATTACTCAGTTTTAAAAGATCAATTATGGAATCCAACCAAGTTATATTGGCATTCCAGTTTCCCTATTGTGTCTAGTACAAACTGGAAAAGCTTTCCTATGTTTCCACAATATGAAAAGTGATTGATTGATATGTTTTTGCGCCAAGTAAAACCCAATACCTTGTTTGAGATCGTGGAAGAAATCAAGATAATACAATTGCTTATGGGCATTATCATAAGAAATGTAAAAGTTTAAAAGAGATTAAATTGACATATTATACACAATTGTTACATGGCTTTGCCCAGACTTGAACCAAAGACCTTTAGTGTGTTAGACTGACGTGATAACCAACTACACCACAAAACCATATTGAGTAAAAACATTCTTCTATCTCAAATGGAGAATAGGCCAATGTGTTCAAGACAAAACCAGCAATTCCAGTACCATTATGTGCCAAATTCGAGATGCTCTCATGATATATGTCAAGAGTATTAGTTGTTTTTACTTATGCAATGGTTTTGTGGTGTAGTTGGCTATCACGTTGGTTCACAATCAAGGTCTCGAGCTCAAATTTGTAAAACCAATTCAAATTAAAGTTGATTCAATAATTAAGAATATGCAAATAATTTTTTGAAATTACTTTTCCTTTAAAAGATCAATTATGGAATCCAACCAAGTTATATTGGCATTCTAGTTCCCCTATTGTGTCTAGTACAAACCGAAAAGCTTTCCTATCTTTCCGTTTCAATATGAAAAGTGATTGATTGATATGTTTTTGCGCCAAGTAAAACCAATACCTTGTTTGAGATCGTGGAAGAAATCAAGATAATACAATTGCTTATGGGCATTATCATAAGAAATGTAAAAGTTTAAAAGCGATTCAATTGACACATTATACACAATTGTTACATGGCTTTGCCCGGACTTGAACCGGAGACCTTTCAAAGATGTTAGATGTCATGATAACCAACTACACCACAAAACCATATTGAGTAAAGACATTCTTCTACCTCAATTGGAGAATAGGCCAATGTGTTCAAGACAAAACCAAAGCAATCGAAGTACCATTATGTTCAAATTGAGCTGCTCTCATGATATATGTCAAGAGTATTAGTTGTTTTTTTTTATGCAATGGTTTTTGGGTGTAGTTGGCTATCATGTCGGGCCTCACACATCAAGGTCTCAGCTCAAATCAGACAAAACCAATTCAAATTTAGTTGATTCACTAATTAAGAATATGCAAATAATTCTTCCCGAAATTACTTTTTTAAAAGATCAATTATGGAATCCAATTCGGTTTCCTATTGTGTCTAGTACAAAAGGAAAAGATTTCCTATGTTTCCACAATATGAAAAGTGATTGATTGATATGTTTTGGCGCCAAGTAAAACCAATACCTTGTTTGAGATCGTGGAAGAAATCAAGCTAATACAATTGCTTATGGGTATTATCATAAGAAATGTAAAAGTTTAAAAGTGATTAAATTGACACATTATACACAATTGTTACATGGCTTTGTTTTTGACTTGAGAAGGAGACCTTCAAAGGTGTTAGACAAATGTGATAAATCAACTACACCACAAAACCATATTGAGAGTAAAGACATTCTTCTATCTCAAATGGAGAATAGGCCAATGTGTTCAAGTCAAAACCCAAAGAATTCCAAGTAGACCATTATGTGCCAAATTGAGATGCTCTCATGATATATGTCAAGAGTATTAGTTGTTTTTACTTATGCAATGGTTTTGTGGTATCAGTTGGCTATCACGACTCCTCACACACTCGAAGGTGTCCAGTTCAAATCTGGGCAAAACCAATTCAAATTTAGTTGATTCAATAATTAAGAATATGCAAATAGTTCTTCCTGAAATTACCCGCTTTTAAAGATCAATTATGGAATCCAACCAAGTTATATTGGCATTCCAGCCCCTATTGTGTCTAGTACAAACCTGAAAAGCTTTCCTATGTTTCCACAATATGAAAAGTGATTGATTGATATGTTTTTTTTTTTAAAACCAATACCTTGTTTGAGATCGTATACAATTGCTTATGGGTATTATTATAAGAAATGTAAAAGTTTAAAAGCGATTAAATTGGCACATTATATACAATTGTTACATGGTTTTGTTTTTTTTTTTGAACCGGAGATCTTTTAGTGTGTTAGATGATGTGATAACCAACTACACCACAAATCCATATTGAGTAAAGACATTCTTCTACCTCAATTGGAGAATAGGCCAATGTGTTCAAGACAAAACCCAAGAATTCCAAAGACCATTATGAGCCAAATTGAAAGGTTTCATGATATATGTCAAGAGTATTAGCTGTTTTTACTTATGCAATGGTTTTGTGGTGTAGTTGGCTATCATGTCAGTGCACACAATAAGGTCTCCAGTTCAAATCTGGTGAAACCAATTTAAATTTAGTTGATTCAAAGAATTAAGAATATGCAAATAATTCTTTCTCGAATTACTCGCTTTAAAAGATCAATTATGGAATCCAACCAAGTTATATTGGCATTCCAGTTTCCCTATTGTGTCTAGTACAAACTGGAAAAGCTTTCCTATGTTTCCACAATATGAAAAGTGATTGATTGATATGTTTTTGCGCCAAGTAAAAACCTACCTTGTTTGAGATCGTGGAAAAAATCAAGATAATACAATTGCTTATGAGCATTATCATAAGAAATCCTTTGCACGTTCGAATGCAATCTGATTGCAAGGCACACAACATTATCACAAGTTAAAGTGAACGAATGACAAAAAAATAAGTATCTTAAGCTTGACTTTGCCAAAGCTTACGATAGTGTCCGTTGGGAGTTCTTGTCTGCCATGATGTTAGCATTGGGCTGTGGTCCACGCTTTACGGGAGATATCATGAAATGCATAGGAAGCCGCGGGCTAGAGTGTGGTGTGCGGGGTGAACCCTCAGCCTTTTCTCCTTAGGGCGGAGGGGTGCGTCGGGGGTGCCAGCTTGCGCGCTTGTTTACGATTGTGGCCGGAGGCCTTGGTTTTTGGGTCATGGGAGGAGGGGTGGTGGATGGGCTTGGATGGAGGATGGTAGTCGACAGATTATTAACCAGTTCGCCCGATGATACTTTCCTCTTCTTGGTGGCGAAGAGAGGAATTTGCGGAATGTGAAGGGTTTCTTTGGATGCTTTCTCCCTTGGCCTCGGGCATTCTTCCTAATTGGGGTAATGTCCGCGTATTATGGGCCCACCGACCCCCTTGTTTGGCTCTATTCCTTGGAAGGTGCTTCGAGGTAATGTGTACTAAAAAGTCATTGGGTATTCCTGAGGGATGTTTCATGGGGGAGGGTGTGGGATGAGATTTGCAGGGGTTGCGAGAAACACCTCAATTGGTGGAAGGGTAGTGTTGTCCATGGCAGTAGGATCACTATTGCCAAGTCGGTGCTTTGGCAAAAGACTCATGTGTATACACATCTGCGATGTTTGGCTCACAGGGTAAGATATGTGCTTTGATAAGATTGTTCGAAATTTTGTGTAGAGAGGGATGAAGGGTGATTTGTTAAAGTGGCTTGGTGGAAGTGTCTAGTCCACCCCCGAGAATGGGGACTTGGCCATTCGGATTTGGCACCATAGTAAGGTGTTGGTCTCCCCAAGTTGTTTGAGCATTCTGCAGGATGGAGCATCTTCTCACAGTACAAGGCTGTTGTTGTGCCTCGCCAGCCATTGTGTGGCGTTTGCCGGCCGTCGGCATGTGGAGTTGCCCACAGGCACTGTTGTATAGTCTCGACCTTTCCTACATGCATCCCCTTTCTCACGGGGTGTTGCGGGCTTGGGATCATGCTTGTGCTCTTCGGCTAGATTATGCCTCGGTTTATCACCTCTTCTCAACTCTTGGGTTCCTCTACCCCTGCCAAGACTTGCTCCTTTGGTCCACTCTTTCATGCCCTGACGCCCGTTGGAGGCGAGCTACTGCGGCTCAATTTCGAGGATTGGTATTGAGTGGTGGCTAGGCCATTGGGAGTTCTTCGAGCCTCGCTTTCGCCTGAAGTGGCAGTGAGGGCCATTGCTTTGGGAACAAGTGGCGGAAAGTATTCCGCTACACATACCTATAGTCCCTCGGGAGGATGTGGTGAATACTTGTTTGAAGGTTCATCCGGATGTTGTGTCTTCTTGTTTTGTCTGGTCTTGTTAACAAGGGTGTTGGCTATTCATGACACTCGCCTTCAAGCAGAGTGGTCTCTGCGGCAGGGTTCTCGATGGCGCTCAGTTTTTGGGCGTGGACATGGAGCTCACTTCCCCCACCGAAGGTTAGGGTGCTTGTGGCAGGTGGTGCAGCTGTATAGTGGTGAATGTCCTTGTGAGCCGGTTTAGAGGCTGGGTGTGAGCCCTCTTGCCCTTGTGTTGGCCTTCATGCGTGAGACCTTCAGAGCATTGTTCCGGGTTTTATGCTCTCACTTGCGCTGCCCGGGATTGGGCCGAGGCTCTATTTGGTGAGATTGACTAGCCAGCGATTCTTTGCTTCATGTGTATGTATCACAGTGCTTGGCCGCCTGGCGGCAAACCTTGCATCTGTCGCGTGGCTTGGTTGGTGTATGGTTGATTTAGGCCGGCGGTTGTGGATCTTTGAGGATTGGTGACTGTGACCTCTCCGATTCTCGACTTCAGTGCATGCTATTTCAAAGCTCGGTGTTCCCGGATTAGTAGAGCGGAAGTTTGCCATTTCCAGCGGGACTTCTTAGGTGTTGTAGATGGTGATGTCGGGTTTGTCTGATGAAGTAGGGTTCGCGGTTTGTTTATGAGTTTGTTGTGAGTGTCGAGGTATCACTGCCTCTTTGGGGCGATTCTCCTTCCTCCTCACTTGCTTTTGTAACATTACCATTCTTTTAATATATTGATGACACGGTTCTTCAAAAAAAAAAAAAAAAAAAAAAAGAAATACCTTGATATCTTCCTTGTGGAGATTAAATTGGTTTAGGGACTTTGACCAATCGCCTCCTTCTTTTCGCGTAAGTCTCGCTTCAGTTCCTTGACCACTCTTGCCTTTGACATAAATCGATAGATCAACGAATATCAAAATAATAAAACAAGACTATGACTAGGTCATGTACCTCCTTTTTCAGAAGTCGCTTCCATCATCGAAGTGAGCTTCTTCGCTTAAACGCCTTTTGCTTTTTCTATCTCCGGGAAACTCTGTTTCATTTTATTTTGACGCCTCTATTCGCGTTGGTCATAAGCGCGCCCAGGCCACTCCCCTATACCGGGAGGCCATAAACGAGATATTATTTGTGACCACGTCCTCGGTGTAGTATAAAAGACACTTCCTCATCATCCTTCTTAGAAGAGCATCCCCGAAGCATAAATGGTGGGTATATAAAAGCGGTTTATGTCTACCAATAATATACATATCCTCGTCCCGATTAAGAACCTTTTGAGCACTTTTACAATGTATTCTAAGTGAAGAGAATGAACAAAACAACAAATTTAGATGACAAAGTACTAATATTTAAGGTTGATATCTTAAATAATATGTTCACATAACTTACATCAAAAAATTATTATTAATATGATAGTCGGGTATATTTAAATAAATCACCCGACTTCACGGTTCAAAACAAAGCGAAATGGACGCCTTCTTCGTTGACATGTGGACGCCGCCGATCCTTCCTCCAAGTCGCGATTGCTTTATGTTCTTCGATCCCGAACTCCGTGATGATCGCGATCTTGAACGTAGTGAGTCTGCTGCTCCACTACTTGACCCGAAGTAATGAGAGAATGAGCATCTTTAACATGCCGCAACCAAAGAAATGTTTGGTACGTAGTGGATATATTTTACCGTTGAAATCTACCTCAAGTTCCTTGTATTAGAAAAATCTGCTCCCCGCCTCTTGCCTAGAACGGGAGTCCATACTACGCCCAGCGATCTCGATTCTCGCCAGAACGTGAGGCCGAAGTAATCAACACTCATGTCGCTGGGGAATAGGAGCTGAGGCTGCTCTAACCGGGCGCTGGTGTCAAAGAGGCAAAATATGTCGTAATTTGGTCTCTCAAGGGAGACATGTTTGCAGGAGGAAGGAGCGGCGGAGGAGCTATGTACACAAATATCATGCAAAAACAATTCATTTATTTATTATTTTATAAAAGCTATCTTAATACCCAAACCTCACTGTGTAGTGACAGTGGAGGTTGGCTTTTTGAACATCAAAGACGATTGCCCCTATCTCGTGAAGTCCTCCTCCTATTTTCTCTAAACTCGCCCCTTTCATATCTACACAACAAATTAAAACTCCATGCATAAACTCACATACCCAATTAGAGGGTAAAGGGTATAATAAAAAAACTATATAAATACTTACGCTCGCTGCCTTGTATTCTCCGACGACGATTGTGATTACCCTATTCATCGCCGAGAAAAAGAGCACACTAGATCAAAAGAAATTGTGAGAGAAACATTTGATAAACATGAATGATATTGGTTGCAATAATAGAATGATACTTACAAACCATACAGATGAAAATAGTATTTTCATGGTTCGAATGTGATTAATAATGAGCCCCCGGGCAGACTTATCGCAGCCTTTGACCGCCTTGACCGGGGCGGAGGGGGAGACGATAACGCCATGAATATTGCATCAGCAGAAAAGAGGGGCCACAAATGAGGAAGACCGCTTAAGAATTGAGCCCGCCATGACTATATATATATATTAATTTGAACATAACGAATTAGCGTAGAGAAAAGCTTTGAACAAGTGTCTTGAATAAATACCTAAATTTATATTCTTATCTTCTTATTTATATTAGAAAAGTATCTCGATATATGTATGGGGTATATCGAACTCTAGGTTGCCATATTATCGTGCCATGTATCATGTCATACACCGAACCCTAAATTATCCCATCGGCATTTTTAGTGCCACATCATGAAACCCTACGCTATGGCACATCATCAAACCCTAGGTTGTGTCACGTCGCGACTTCCTATTGCCACATCATAGTAGGCGCCATGTCATCAAACCTTTAGTTTAGGTAAGTTACATCATCAAACCCCTAGATTGTGCCACATGGCATTTACAATCTAGGGTTTGATGATGTAGCACACAAAACCTAGGGTTTGACATCCAGAGCTTACACTTTTATCTACGTTATGATTATTAATTTATTTACCATTAATAATAATTTTTTTGATTAATAAATTACTTTTTTCATTAGTAATTTTGAATAAAAAAACATTTATTGGTTGCAACAAGCCTCAAATAGGAAGACAAAATTATATTAATCACTTTTGCAAGCATTTAACAAAAGAGCTTAGCCATCTCAAGTGGATCACCACATCATATGTCGCCTCTCTCAACCTATATCAAGAAAGCCCCTACTGCTTTGAAGACATCGACGACGCGTAATAGATGGGCGATCCATGTGCACCAGCTCTATCCATCATCATTTGACCTTCATATGTTGGATGATGTCCAATGCTAGAGTATCGGCTGGGTTGGGGTTTATCTCAACACACAACCCCATAAGCCGCATTGCCTGACAAAATCAAGGAGCATCTCAGAATGTAGCCTGTGAATATATGTCGAGCATCTCATGCCCCCATGATGCTTGGTCATCCGATGATGATGTAAAACTCTCTTCTCCACCAAGGATATCGCACTATTCCATCTTGTAGTGTATAACGGCTCTTCATTTTGGGTATTCGCCTTGCAAAAAAACGAGGGCCGCGGTCCCAATCACCAATAGCCACCCACACATTTGTAAGGGAGTCATCAAATGGAGTTTGACCTTTGGCAATTGAGCTTTGTGTGTGTGTCCAACCTGGAGCGTGATGGCATAGACCCTTCCGCAAGAGCGAGAGCTATTTCTCGGACGTACTTATACACGAGTCTCATTTTGGCTTTCCACCGTGACTTATCTTCATATCAGCCCTTCTTGGAGCACTATGCATTGCATTTTGACCATCTCCTATAAGAAGAGAAATTGGCTCGAAGATGGTCAAGTAATTCTGCAAAGGTTCCTCCATTCATGAATGGCAAGACTACTATTGGTCCCTGTGGCTCATCTCCACAAAAGACCCAGGGGCAAGTCCAAGGGGTGGGCCAATGGACTTGGGCTCTTGAAACCTGGATATACTTGTCAGCCAACAACCATGAT
Source organism: Isoetes taiwanensis (assembly GCA_021234155.1). Classification (NCBI taxonomy): domain Eukaryota; kingdom Viridiplantae; phylum Streptophyta; class Lycopodiopsida; order Isoetales; family Isoetaceae; genus Isoetes; species Isoetes taiwanensis. Next base: position 2,260 of record JAJEKV010000988.1, on the reverse strand, counting down.
GCAATTTCATCTTGGCCTCTCCACACAATGCCAAAGATAATAACCATCTGATTAAAGTACGTGGTTCCCAAGATCCGATTTGGTATATCCGGCATTGTTTACTACCAATGCACTTTATAACTCCAACAAGATCCATGTGAATGTCACAATAAATGCAAAGACATTTATCATGAGCATGTAATGATAATCTAGCCCCCTCGCACTAAATCGAGCTCCCACCATGGATAAGACTATCTAACCTCTTCACCTGCTCGAATTGAGACCAAGCATCGGCCATCTTGTGATCTTTGCGCCGGACCTTGCACTGGCCACGACTCAGCCCATCGGCCCACGTATGCCTCAAAGATAGGGGCTCATAAGTGGCACTTATACTTAAGTAGCATCCCCACCTCGCCTGTGATTGCAAACCTAAGACTTTAAGTTCTTTTTCTCATCATATCTTCCAACTCGTGACTCATGCTCCGCCACCCCCTGATAATTCGAATCGACATTCTTTCTCAACCGATGCTACAAAACCTGTTAATCTGACCACCAGTTTGCATATGTCGCCCGGGTCGGTCCAGGCGCATATTTGATTGATGAGGATGCCCACTCACTAAGCATCTCGTCTCATCGAGGCCATTTTTATGCCTACAAACAAAACAAAATAATGAATAAAAAGCCAAGCATGCATTAAAGTGCAATGCAACATAGTACTACAATATCAAACATGTATGCACTATATAATCATTACTTATAACACGCCCTATGGCGGCTTAATACCTTATCCGATCCCCCAAAAAGCAAGAAAAAAAAAAAAAAAAGAAGAAACAAGAAAAAAACTAAATAGGTTAGATTAGGTATTCGTACCCACGGTCAATTTACATTCAGACATTAGTTAATTAGTTAGCAGATAGTCCCAAATTTAGTTAACTTTTTAACCAAAAACACTACCTAAACTTATCTTCGCACCTTGTCTCTGGATTAGTTAGCAAAATTAACTAAAAAAATAACTAAATTAGAAATTAGCACTATAGAGGTCACTTTTAAGTTTAGTTAATTGTGCTTATAATTTTATGCCTTTGGCCAACTTAATAGACATGTTCAAAATACTTTAGTTAATTAGTCCTTGCCCTTTAGCCTCCCAGTCGTGTCCTTGCCCTAGCAATCGTGTCCTTCATCCAGCCCTAGCTAACCGATAAAAAATAACTAGCTAAAATTGATAATAAACGGAACTAAGGTCCGAACACCGGTCCTCCCACTGCCAAGGGTGGAGCCGACTCATGTCCTTGCTGTGAGCCACATCTACCTAAGAATGAGAAGAAAAAAGTGACTCGACCCGACACCCAGTCCTCCACGCAAGGTGGAGCCGACTGCGTCCTTTGAACAAGCCACTACAATTTTATTTTAAACCTAAAAATAACAAGTGGAACTCGAAGTGGACTTGAACCCGCACGTGGGTCCTCCATTCTAGGTGGAGCCGACCGTGCCCCCTGGAAATAAGCCACTCATTAACCTAGGAAACATTTATGATTGTAGTGAAAGTGGACTTCAACCCGCACATGGTCCTTCCCACTCTAGGTGGAGCCGACCTGCGTGCCCTGAACAAGCCACTCCATCAATTGTTTTAACCTTACTTAAAACTATAAAAATAAAAATGCAAGTGCGATCAACTACTTACCAAAAGAAGGACGTTGTACAAGATCCCGCTGGTCCAAATCAGAAGAAAGCTGCAAATAGAAGTAACAAAGCATTAGAAGAATAAGAACAAAGAAGAAAAAAGATCAAGAAGAAAGAAAGGAAAAAAAGGAGGGGGATATAGAAAAACAAGAGATAGAAATAAAACAAGAGAAAGAAATAAGAGAATAGAAGGGAAGAAAATAAGGATAGAATAGAGAAGAAATAAGAGAAGAAACAAGAAAGAATGAAGAAAAAATAAGAGGAAACAAGAGAAGGGAAGGGACTGGAAGGAAGAAATAAGGGAAGGGAAAAGAAAAGGACTTAATGGAAAGTGAGGGAAGAAAATGTGAAGAATAAGAAACAAATGAAGAATGAAGAAATGAAATTATAAAAAGAATGAAGAATAAGAAATGAAAAAATGAAAATAATGTAAGGAAGGAAGAGAAGAAACAAGCTCCAGGAAGGAGGGTGAATTTATGGAAATTCAGGAAATGAGAAAGAATGAATGAGAAAGAACAGGAAAAGCATGAGAAAGAAATGAGAAAGCATGAGAAAGAAATGAGAAAGCAAGAAAGTTTGCGGAAAGAACGAGGGAAGAATG
>JAJEKV010000987.1:0-52628 GCA_021234155.1 Isoetes taiwanensis | reverse complement strand
GTTATATATTATTAACTTTTTCTTTAGTTGATACCTTGACAATACTTACTAGTACGAAGTTTATGCATAGGTTTACAAGCATAAAGTGTTATAGAATCCACCTAGGGGTGTACCTTTTTTTGGGATCTAAAAAAATTATTTAAATTGTTGTTCAATCTTCATTGATATCATACTTACTTTTGGTTCTATTGACACAGTTGTAGGAACATGCTCAATGAATTGACATAATATTTACAATGGCCCATACAATTGTCTTTCTTTCAATGTAGAAATATTCAACTCTAAATTGATTTGATTTTTAATGTCCATGGAGACCAAATGGTCTATGGGATCCAATACAATGGATATAGTAAGCCCATTGCTAGGTAGGATTAAACCCACACCTCGAAAGGTTTTTGAAGGAAAAAGCATGATAGTAATAAGCCTATTTAGGAATACATATACAAAATAGGTACGCTGCTGAAGCACCTCCTAGATATAAGATACTAGTCTAGGGATTGATTTGATGCGAGCAAAACAATGTATTTGGCTCTAATAGCTGTAAAGTCTGGGCAAATCTGGAGCATATGATGCTCATCTTCTAGAGCTCCTAGTTGACAACACTCACATACCCGACTTCCCCTTGGCTCATTATTGTACCTACTCGTCTCAGTTCTGAGTTGATGTGCACATGTGCGAATAACTACATGTGCGGTACATGTATTCATATAGATTATTGATCAGAGTAGGATTAACTTGTAATGAGTTGTCTCCACCCGCTCTAGGCTATTAGCATTTTACCCTCGAAGAAAGTGTTCATGTATTGCATCCTCAAATGAGTAAGATCTACACTGTCATTCACTTATACACATAAGGCTCTTTCAGAGTCCATCTTAAGACCCAGTCATGGCGTCTCCTAGCAATTAATTAGCCGTTGTTGGACCATGGCAAGTGTATATGCAAGATTCAATAATAGAATATGTGGCACTCCGTTACAACATGTTGAAAAGGCAGAAACCATGTCTTCTGCAAGAGGATTGGATTTGGAACATTGGCCTTCACTTCTAGTGCACGAGTCAGGAAGGCTTTATTAACACATTCCAAACTATCCCATGTAGCATTTGTTAACATAAAACCCCATATATTCACTCCATCTGAAAGGATTGGCTCAAATCATGAAGCTCTGCTAGAAGTAGTTATTTCGCATAACATACAGAGACTTCCATCCTGCAATTACCTTTTTCTGGATACAAGCATCCCAATGCATGTTAGTCTTGAACTCAATACTGAGATACATGTATGTCTGTACCACCTTTACTAACTGCCCGAGTATATAAGTTGAGGTGCTTGGTTGTCGTGAAGAAAAAACAACTAAAACCTTGGTCTTGTTCAAGTTGACTCGCATATCAGTATTCTGACAGAAGCTATTTAGTGCAACTATTGTGGATGCTATTTAGTGCAGAACAGAAGCTATTTAGTGCAACTAGATGCTGCTATTTAGTACAAATAGATGTTGTGGATGGTGTATAAGAGAAACAAATAACAATCTAATAACGTGATAAGTGAGTGGTGCCCCAACACCTATTAAGAAACGAGCCTCCTCTGATTGGGTGGATAGGCTAGAGATCGAACCCAGCTATCGGCCCTTTGATGGGCTTTCAACACTCTTCCACTGAGTCATTTTTCATGTGCGCCCATTACACACACTCCAACATTCCAACATCCTCCCACACGAATCCATTCCAGCCACCACCACAATCCACAAGCTCCCCCTCCTCGGGCAACTACACCACTATGATTTCACTAGCCAAGCTTTGCGCATTCTCACCCCTACACCACTAGGGACTATTCTAGTGTGGTTAAGCACCCTCTACTTGGGGCCATGGCTTTGATATCATGTTGATAAATAAGCCTCCTTTGATTGGGTGGACAGGCTGGGGATCGAACCTAGGATCTCTTGCTTGCAAGTCAACACTGAGCTATCGGCCCTTTAATGGGCTTTGGGCACTCTTCCACTGAGTCATTTTTTATGTGTGCCCATTATACATACTCCAACATTCCAACAATACCCCTATATTGGGCAATTCCGACTAGTCAATATATATAAGCCAAATTTATCACAGAAGGCAACTGCTCATGCCTATCCGGATTCATGTGTGTGAATTTGCTATCCTTTTCTCTTTCTGATCATTGCCATTTTGAGGTCAGTCACCTCAATGGATGTAGTTGCTTCCAATTAAGGATTTTTTATACTGCAAAAGATCAGAGGCACAGTTTGAAGATCTTTTAGGATGATTTGCATTATAGTCTAGAACTCGCCCTGCCTCTCAAGAGTTGCAAGTGTCAGCTTGGCTCTTGTTTTGGGGGGTTCAGTCGGGTACAAATCGTGTGTCGCCACGATTCTCTAGTCACCCGTGGAGCCTCTAGACCCCGGGAAGGGGAGATGCAACCCTTCCTACCTCATCGGACCAAGAGATGCAACCCCGAGCAAACCCCGATGGGTGATGCCATGGGATTGCGATCCCAAGGTTAGAGTCGCGGCCATAGCTTGATCTAGCCCATCCGCAAAGTATGCAATGTGAGGGGCGGATGGAGTGGTCAACCCTAGCCATTGTCTTATGCCAGCCCCGCCATTGTTATGACTCGGGTCTGCTCTATCTTGAGGCTTATCCAACCAGTCGACTTTTATGTGCTCCGGAGCCACCGTAGGAGCTCTCATGTTTTATGGCATATGATTATGTTCCTTGCATCTATGGATATAAGCGGTTGAGCTACCCCTTCGAGGTAGCATATTGTATTGTATTGCTAGTTCCGACGTGGTTTATGCTCCCTCACTGTGATAGGAGCCCATAGGGGAAGGGCGCGAAGACACCTTTCACAGAAACCCCTTCCCGCACTACGGAGGTTCCAGAGTGCGGATAGACGGAGGGCCCGTATGGCGTTGTTGAGCCGCCAGACGGGGATTTCCTCGCCGAAAGTGTACGGGCCTGGCACGTGATATTTAGCAGGGAGCGTCACAGATATAGGATAATCTTGTTCATACTACACCACAACGCAATTCTGGGGAGCTTAGGGTTCACAGAGGCAACGTGGCAGGAAAGTGATAACAGAATCTGAATAAATGTCAGCCCCTTTGTCAATAGGGCACTTGCATATTATCTGATCATTGAAGCAAAGAAAAGCACCTTGTGGTGTTGATTAAGGTAGACATTACCCTCCTTCCTTGTAGTCTAGACATTCGTGTAGTCTGCATCAGCTTCGTAAAGCCTTCCTCATGATAAAAGGTTTCGAGATATAGGATAATCTTGTTCATGCTTCATTTGTTATAAACCTTCAGGTACATTCATTCATCATATTTAGAATGGAAGCCTGATTTAAACTTAAGTCTAAAACCTATTTTATTGCTCCTGAAAGAAATAATTTCCATCACACGGGTCCGTCGAATAGCTACATAATGTTCTCCTAATTTCTGTGCTGACAGTTTATTCTCCAAGGAAGGATAAACTTTAACAGTACCTCTACTTTTGCTTCCAAGCTCACAGCAGCAGCAAGTGCAGTAAGCAGCTCCTGTAAATCTATTATTAGACAATAACAAATATCTGTTTGGAATCACTGAATACCTTTTTTCTACTATCAGAAAATTTCCTGTATTTTTCTCGCCCAATCGGAATTTATCAACTTGAATCGGATCGTTCCTTCCTGTGTATAAAATTTACAACCGGATCCCATTTCTCAGAGACAAAAGAATTCACATTTTATCACAACCAATTCGTTATTATTTTTTAACCAGCTATAATATTATATTAATATCAAATCAAAATGCTAATAGAAACATAGATTGATCCTATGAAACGGTGGGTAAGCTTGGAATGGGCTTCTTGGCGACCCAGGGACAACATTTGGACATCGCAAGTTTGGATGGATGACATGGAAGCATGGCAACAGTGGGTTCTAAAACTTCGAACAGTGCAGTAACAGTGCTTTAACAACACCTTCATCTTGCCAAGAAAGAACAAGCTGGATTTCTACAAATAATAGATTATTAACGGAATAAAAGACAGAGAAGAGAGTGGGATTATATGTTTACCTTTCAGAGCTAAGCTCAGGCAGCAATCAGTCATATTCCAGCTTTTAAAAGCAAACGCCGGTTCTACAACTCGGCTGAACAAATCAGCTAATTCAATGGGACTGTGGGTCTGCTAATTTATTATCAAAATGTATCCTTTGCTCCTGATATAGGGTTAATCCTTCCGCTGCTCCCGCTGTTGCAAGTATGGTGTGGTGATGGTCTGTAAATTCCTCAAGCCTTCTCAGTTTCACCAGAGCTCTGCAACGATGGTTTGGTGGGTTAATAGAAGCATTGGTGGGTCTCCGAAAATCAGCAATTTTTGTGTGGAATAGTTCCCGTCACTTTGCCCTGCTAGACGGTGAGTTGGCATTTCAAAACGAAAAATATGCCTTTGCCCCAACGCTGGGTTTTCGCCCAAAAAATCTGCCTTTTACCAAAAAAAAAAAAATGCGAATCCAAAAAAGGTTGAAATCGACCTTTTTGTTAACAAAAATGCAAAATGCCGATATCCAGCGTACTCCTTGGAGCTTAAGGAGGCGTGTGCCATTGAATGCTGCCTGAAATATGACGAAGCTAACAATAGGCAGTCACTCATTGGCCACGACAACTGGTTCCAATTGGCTTTCAGAGATGGCAAGGTACGCACATTCCATATTCTGGAATAACAAGTCTTGCTAAAGTTTTGTTTAGAGTTTTGTGTCTTGTTTTACTTGTCCACGAAGTGACGTAAAATTTGCTTGAACAGATACGGGAACTCCAGGACGAAATATTTACTATGTTCGAACGCGGGGAGTTGAAGAGCAAAGGCAAGGAGACAGCCAAGAAGAAAACCTCAGACATGCCTAAAAAAGAAATAACTATTACCGTCTGGAGGGAAATGTAGGGCTTCTCCGACACCGAGCTACTAGAGCGGCTGCTCCAAAAGGTTGTTGACAAGGAGTTCAGCCTTGAAGAAATGTCCAAGGAATTGCACAAGTAAGTCCTCTGATAAGATTAGCTAGTTGGTTGTTGTTGGTCTAGTAGCATCGGTGTAGATTGTGTATTCTGGAATACACATACTTTCTTGTAGACGAGCAATGTGTATTCCGGAATACGCAATAGTGTCTTCGAGCAAAAAAAGCTTTTAAAACTTAAAATTTGTGTCTTAGAACAGACACTCACTCAATCGACAAATAAATACAGTATTCCAGAATACAAAATCATTTCCTTAAAGCAGCATATTACTTTTGAAGATAGCAACACCGTGGATCGGTTTTGTATTCCGGAATACAACTTGCTTTACTGCAAATTGTTTTTCTTGGGTCTTATTTTGTTTCACTTACTTCTTAACACAGTGTTTCCTTAATGTCTTGCAGCCAGAAGAACGTCATAACATGTCAAACATGTTTGATGGAGCTCTACTCTATTGCCATCTCGGACGAGCGCATTGTACAATATGCACAAATTTTGAGGGCTGGATAAGTCTACTTGTTTTGTTTCCTCTTAGACTGCGATGTGTTAACAGTTGTAGTTTTGTTTTCTGTTACAGAAAGATTTTGCATGTTTGATCAAAACAACCCGTTTTCAATCATTCATGGCGATTGCACGAAACTAGTCGGAACGGTTAAGCCGCAGGACTTTACTTTGGTTCTTGCAGACCTTCCCTACGGCTTTAAGCTAAAAGATAGCCGCTATGACGACCAGCCTTCAAGTTTTCCGAGTTCAATGCTTTCATTGATGGCATCAAGCAGATCACAACGGCCAAGCATTGGCGTCTAGTTGTGTTCCATTCAAGCATGCAGGCTGGCTTGGTAGAATCTGCTTTTAAAAACCACTTCGGTTCTCCAGTTCAGGCAGGATATGAAAACCTGGTCTGGTAAGTCTTATTCCAGAATACAGTTGCTAACCTCTTCAATTATGTTTCGTATTCTGGAATAGGATTAATTTGGTTCTAGTTTTCGAACTGTTTTCTTATTTTTGCTAACTTCACTTCTAATATTTTACTAGGTACAAAACGAACATCAATTGTCATGGTGGAGGACCAAGGTTGCTCAGCAAGGTGGAGTACCTTCATATTGCTTACTGGAGTTTTGACGGGAAGAGAACCATGGAGCACTTCAACACTGCCGTCTGCCAAATTTTTTCAAACGTTCTAGAGTTTGCAGCGGTCTTACAGATATTGCAGGACCCAAATGCACAAGGCAGGATTGTAAATCACTAAAAACCACAAAAGCTCATCAACCACTGGATATGTTCTCGCGTCCAGGAGATTGGGTGCTTGATGTTTTTTCTGGTTCTGGTACTACTATTGCTTGTGCACTTAAGAAGGGCCGCAACTGTGTAGCCGTGGACATTGACAAGGAGGCTGTGAATTTTGTGAGGATGAGATTTGCTGCCTTGCCTAATTTACCAGATGAAAATCAAGAGTTAGGGGCCAAGTCTTCATTTGATTATGCTAAGCTGACGTCCTCAGAGAATAGAGATACAGCCTCCTTTCTCAAGCTCACTAGACGACAAGGCCACCTTTGCAGAGCTTAAGGAAGTAGCTTTAGCTACTATTCCAGAGGACAAGGCAGAACTAAAAGGTGATAAGTCTCCAGCAAAGGAGCTGACGGCAGAGAAAGATAGTGCTGAGAGCAGCAAGAAAAATGATGAGGACTATGATGCAGATCTTTCACTACTTTATGCTAAATTAATTATTATTCAGTACTACAATGGATTGCCAATATTGATGGACAAAATTTTATTAAAAAAAAATTATTTTTTCCTTCCTATTTCGGTGGGGGGTTCTTTTTTGTCTTAATTTTAGTCTTTTCAAATTCATGACTAAATTTCGCCTTTTTTTTTTAATTTTCTTTCCATAAATACAAAGTTGCCTATGATGGCCCTAAATGAAAGGAAGAAAACAACGAACCTCTATAAATTCTCAACAAATTTCAAAAAAGACCAATTTTAGAAACGTGGAGTGTTTTAAAAGGGAATCTTGCAACACTCCCGTTTAATTTACAACAATGTTTATGTCGTTCAGCTTTTACCCTTTATCCTTTCGTATTTTTTTCACAATGCTATCTGTTCTAAGAACCTCCTGCCCCTGAAGCCCTGTTATCAAACAGGAAACTAAGAGAAAAATGCGAACTTCATTGAATGAAATGTAAGCAAAAAGTTGAGCACACCTGAGATAGTTAAGAAGTCCGTAGCAAATAGCACAATAAAAAATCAATTGGAGCATCCTTCTCTTCCAAACTCCTCCTGGACAAATTTGGAGCGGACGAAGCCTCCTTGCCAGAGCTCCTTGATGAATGTGGCTTGTATGATCCCTTCAGGTTGCGCCTGGAGAGAAATCTGCCGAAGAGGGAATGAGTTAGCTATTTCTTAAACCTAACATCCACAATAAGAGAAGGCTTTCAAAAACGTACAAATCTAATTTCTTGGAATTGCAAAAACGATGGTGGAGGAAGCAGATCCCCTACCATCTCTAGCACGTAGAAGACATGCCTTCCAAAGTCCAACTTCAAGAACTTGGAGCTCATTGCAAAATGAACTGCCGCAGAAATAAAATACATGATCTTTTATCTGTGGCATAAGGAGGCCACATTATCAAATCCGTTTCTAGAAATCATGGATTTTTACCTCAGACAATAAGTCAATTTCATGTTACTAACCTTGGTAACAGGCCGAAATTGATGCTCATCCTTTTGTTACAATTTCTGCCAGTCTGTCATTGAAGGCTTGATGAATGAATTGATGAAGAAACGTTTCCACAAACTAATCAAATGCAATTTACCTTTTTATAAGAAGCTACAACCTTCGAAAAGAGCAAAAACACAGAATAACGTAGCATTGTAGATGAATGCAACAATAAAAAACAACCTGCAAGTAAATCCAGATCCCCACCCCCAATACCACTACCCAATCCCCCTCGAATTTTATGTTGCCCAATTTTGTCGCTTTTAACAAAGAACCAATTCCACTTCCCTTTATAATTGTTTCACAAAAGCATAATTGTTGCATTACTTGTCGCTTTTAATGTAATGCCATAGGCATGAAGTGCTGCTTTTTGAGGCCCTCCGAGAAGATTTGGAAGAGGAGATGGAAAGGGATCCCAAAGTAGTTGTCATTAGAGAGGATGTTGGCCATTATGGTGGCTCATACAAAGTCACTAAGGGTTTTGCAGAGAAGTTTGGGGATCCGAGACCTTGATACCCCTATTTGTGAGAATTTCATCGGCATGCCATGAGAATTGGTGTCGCCATGACCAGTTTGCTTCAAATATTGAGGGAGGTGGAACATGGGTTTCTACTATTAGCATTCAACCGATTTAAAATAACCGTGGGCATGCTTCCTATACTTCGGTGGATAACAAAATTCCTTTGTGTCATTGGGGGTTCTGGCGGTGTCGTGAGGCGACTTTGGGGGCGAACATTCTCAACGACTGGAGTCATATTTCCAGTGTGTTCTTGGATTGCAGATGGTTGCATGCTCAACTCCTTATAATGCCAAGGGACTGATAAAAGCTGCAATAAGGAGCGAGAACCCTGTTATTTTATTTGAACAACAGAGATGAAGTATATGGGTCGCTAGCTTCCTTTCCAAGCTTTCCGCTAGTAGTGACGGGGAGAGCTAGAACTGGAAAACCACGGGCAAAAATAATTTCGCGCCCTTTTATTTTTTTCCTATATTATAAAAAATGGTTCAAATTATGCTACGTGGCACAATCTAGGCCGTTTGATAGGGGCACAACCATAAACAGACAAATTTGGACCGTCGATCGGGGCGGAGGGACATTGGGACGATCTCGGTCGTCGATCGGACGGACAGATAGACGCCACAGTTTTATAATATATATAGGATTATAATTACGTTATCTTTATGGATTTTATGTTCATCTTTTCTTCGTGGCCATTGATCTACGGAATATGCCCACATTTGTGCCACATGAACGACCACAAAATGTTTCATTGGAAATCTGTCTGCCACTTCCAATGGTGCAAAATGCAGCTTCATATTTCGCCCTACAGCCATTGTCCAACCAAAAGAAAAAACATAACATCAAGCTCTGGAAGCCATCGCCACCATCAAATATGGCCACAGGTCCAGCCAAATGCAAAGGTCGAACTCTTGCCTGAAGCATCCGCAGCTCTGCCTTTCACCCAGAAAATGCATAGCTTCACAAGCACATGCACAGCTTCTTGGATAAATGATCCTTGTAAAGGAAGCATCTGCTTACAAGCATGTTGTGGAATCCGAGAAGCTTTGTTGTAGAGCTGCCCCGCAACCCGAAATCTGAATGTGCGATTTGAACCTCACAATGGTCTCATCTTGCATTGGGGTAGTGATCATTTGCTTTGATGCCCTATAACAAGGAAACACATACAAAATCCCCTACAAGAAGAAATAACAGGAGAGAAAATATTAAGTTCTACAGCAGGAATATGGCACTTCGAACCCACAAGCAACCGGATCTTGCTTCTCCTCAGGCCTGCCAGTCGCTTCAAGCCTGGATTCCAGGAACTGACAACATTGGCATGCAATCCTCACATGTGCCATCCTAAAATATGCCGATCTCCACACCCATCCCCTTCTAAATTCGCACCATGCAAACACAAATTGAAATAAGCAGACTCTGTAATCTTCGGGCCACTACCTTCGGCCGCCAGCAAACAACTCAATTCATTGCAAACATACCCTTCACATATGATTTCCAATACAATACAGGGACGAAATCTAGGCCCAACCATGCCAGAAATACCGCCCGCGAGTACCAAACAAAAATATTGCAAGCTTATCAGACTCAACAAATCACTACAAATGCCCTTCAAGGCTAGCCCACAATTACTATTGTCTATCTATGCCAGTTAATTTAATTTCTGCAACTGAGATAAATTTGGCTGGGGATAATGTGCCGGACAGGCGAAATTACCTCCTCCGACACATTTTCCCACGCAAAGTCTAGGGCGGAGGAAATTTCAGGCCGCATGGCATTGTATTGACCACAACTTTAAAAAGATGATGGTCACCCCTTTTAACATTGCACGCGAAAATATTATAGGTTTTAATCTAGGCCTGTAATACACTGAAATTTCCTCCCTCAACATTATGTAGCCAATATAATATATTGATCGTAAAAGCCGGGCAGGCTGCATTTAGCCGTATGAGCCAATCCATGTTTGACACGTGGTGAAGATTCATTTTGTGGATGTCACCTGCTGCTATTGTTGGTCTACATTCTGAAAAGTTGGTCTGCATTTTGAAATCTTGTTCCGATACTACTCTGTATTCTGTAAGAAATTAATCCTAGCCATCCACCTAGCACAGATCCACGACTGAATGCAGCCTGCCCGGCTTTCACGTCGAGTGAATGGCTCGGTGGGCGGCATTCCAGCACGCGTCGGCGAGTTTTCCTGTGTTGGAATGCCGCCCACCAGGCCACTCCTGTATACGGAACGGGGAACCTCCCTCCTAAGGCTATCTAAGATAGGTCCCCACAAATGGACGAGGCAGACATCTGTCATAATAGAAAATTAGCATCCATGCATATGTACGATAGTTTGGAAGGGGCTGATCTGTCGCATGGCAAAATTAGCATGTAATGCATGCATTCGGAAGAAGGCTACATTTAAGAGGTGAGAGGCTTGGTTGGGCGCCTCGTTTGTGTGTGTTGTTTTGTGTGTTTGGCTTCAGCAAAAAATGGCGCTTATGTTCGATCCGTTCTACGACATGGATAAGTGGTGGAGGGAGGAGTTCGAGCCTCTTCCTGGCGGTCGCATCAGGGCGCCCGAAGCTCCCCGCGCACCTCCCAACCCTAGAGTCGATTGGCTCGAAACCCCCGACAGCCATATTCTCAAATTCGACTTGCCAGGTTTTTTTTTTTTTTTTTTTTTTTGGGCTCATTTTTATGGGTTCCAGACCTGTGTTATGTAAACCTTTGTTTACAGTACTTGGATCTTTCCAGTCTCTTCATATCTGTGTTTAGATGCACCAAAGTTTTCATCTTTTCTTTTATGTAGTAATACAGTGTTTAGCTCATATATGTATTTTCGTTCAAGGCTTACAGTACTTGGATCTTTCCAGTCTCTTCATATCTGTGTTTAGATGCACCAAAGCTTTGATCTTTTCTTTTATGTAGTAATACAGTGCTTGGCTCATATATGTATTTTCGTTCAAGTCTTACAGTACTTGGATCTTTCCAGTCTCTTCATATCTGTGTTTAGATGCACCAAAGGTTGCAGCCTTTCCTTTATGTAGTAATACAGTGCTTGGCTGATAAATATTTTCGTTCAAGCCTGTTAGCCTATGTTCTAGGATGTTGGTCCTTTCTTATGGTTCCATGGACAAAGGTTGCATCTTTTCTTTTATGTAGGAATGCAGTGCTTGGCTCATATTACTTATAAGTTAGCTCAAAATGTTAGTCTATGTTCTAGGATTTGGTGGTCCATTGATATGGGTAGAATAAGTGAGCTTCAATACTATATTGTAGTAACTTGGCTTTGTTTTCCCATGTTTCATGATTGACAACCTTGTTCTGAGCTGATGATCTCATGCTCTAGATATCAGGAAAGAGAGCTTTAACACTATGGTGATTTGACTTGTTTTCCATGTTTTATGGTTGACATCCTTGTTCTGAGTGGATGATCTCATGCTTTAGGTATGAGGAAAGAGGATGTTAAGGTTGAGATCCAAGAAGGCCGCACCCTCTTCATTAATGGTGAGCGCAAACGTGATGAGGCTGGTGAAAATGATCGCTGGCGCCGCATGGAGCGAGACATGAATCCTTTCATGCGTCGCCTGCGTCTTCCTAAGAATGCTAAGGTTGATGAAGTCAAGGCTAAGGTTGAGAATGGTATCCTTAGTATTATTGTCCCCAAGGAGCCTGAACCTGACCGTGGTCGTGATGTGCGCCCTGTAGAAATTGCAGATTGGTCTTGAAGTCTCAAATGGTCTGTGATATATATGTATAGACGTTTCTAGTGTCTACTATGTGTTCTATAAAATGTATAAAGTGTAAATTGTGAATAATAACTACCTTTAGTACCACCAGTAAACGATGGTCTGTATGTCATGTTTTTATATGTGATTGGTTTTGGAACGTGTTTCTTGGCTTGTTAAAATTTACTGTCGTACAGAAACATTCAGAATAGTTTTGATGGATAGTGTAAATTTGACGGTTTTTGGAGGACGGAAAATATTTTATGCCTTTTTTGCATGACAGAAACTTCACTCAAATTTCAGCCTTTCATATGTCACAAAAATTCTAAATGATAATCATCCAAATTTTTAACAAAAAATTAGATAGAAAATGCATGTGTTGCCATCCATATATTATTCGTTCTTTATCGGGATTTTTTCTATCCTTGATTTCTGGCCATTGGATGCTCGAATATTCTGTGCTCTATGCAAAATCAACGACCATTAAATTTCTCACCACTAAAACGCCTGCCACTTCCAATGGTCCAAAACCAATGCGGTTAGAAGGAAAAAGGTGAAAAGAAAAAACCAAGGCAACGTGCCCGGCCAGGTGCAGGGCACGCCTTCTATTTGGCGGCGCTCGCATCACACCCTCTGGGAATCAACCACAACTGCGGCAATCAACCATCCCTTACACCTCTTTGCCTCACCCTCCACGCTTCTCGACTTAGAAGCGGCTGAAAAAGCGAGCAACTAAAAGACCAGGTATTAAATTTTTTGCGCTGAGCAAAGCCCTAAATTTTGCCGCTGATCAAAAGCACTTTGTCGTACACTGCGCATGATTCTCGGCTCAAATCTGGCCGCCCTCAAATCCGTGCGGCGGCTCCCAAACCACATGGTTAGAAGAAAAAAAAAAAAACAAGGTGAAGGCATCCGGAACCGGTGCGATCTACGCCCCAAAAAGCGAGGCCAGGATTCTCTAAGCGCCTCTTCAAAACCTCAGCGAGAATGGGCCTCAAAGCCCCTCCTCTGCGTCCTTTCTCCTCTAGCGCCTCAAGCACGGACATGCCTCCACGACCAGCGGATGCCAAATTTCTTTCTAGATTGACACCATGAAACCACAAATCCAAATTCGCATATACGGCAATAAGCAGCTCAAACCGCTGCAAAAATACCCTCAAAATACGATTTGCAATACAATACAGCCGCCAAATCTAGGCCCAACCATGCGAGAGATACCCTCCCCAAATACCAAACGAAATAATAGAACATACTTGTATAAATATGTAAATAAGCATGAGTGGCATTGCTCTTAGCACTAAAAAGAGTACATGAGTAAGTTTTAGAAACACAAATTGATTAATTAACAAGCGGCATTGCTCTTTTTTTGTTTAGTACCAAAATCCTTAAAACATGTTTGTCAATCCTTAAAACATGTTTGTCAATCTATGGACTTAAATGGTGCAAGTGTCTCTAGGTTGATATGACGACTTGTAGCACTCTTGGATAGCGTTTTTGACATTTTCGATTTCGAGGACAAAATTGATATACCATAGATAAAAAAATGACGGGCAAACCTACATTCCCAACCCTTCAAATGCCATATAAAGGGGCAAACCCTCGTTTATGTGGGTATGTGGGCATATCCAGGTATATGCCGGCATATGCCTAGCATATGCTAGTGACTGCTCAAAACTGCTGGCCGTTTTGCTGAAACTCACATCATCCAAGAACTCTGGGTCATCCGGCCCCATTCCTTCTCTCCTGGCGGTCATCCAAGAACTCTCGGTCATCCAAATTCCCCATTCCTTCTCTCGCAACCTGCTGTTTCTCCATTCGGCCTCCGCTTCTCTTCTCAAAGCAAAAGCGTGAGAACATGGCTCCATCCCGGCTTCTCCTCTCTGAGTCCCGAGACCCAACTAACTGCCCCCGTCTGCTCCGTGATGGAGCTTTTGTTGTATACGCGCAAAGAATAACAGAGGATGTGAAGAACATGCTTTTCATGTTAGAGGGCTTTTTCAAATGCAGTGGGATGGTAAGAATAGGTTTCGGATTGAGCTTCCTAAAACATAGTCGGATGTTTACGCTAGTTTTAAGTTTTTATCTGTGTCTTCAAACGGGGTCCAATGGTTTTGCTTCTTCAAACAAGGTATCATCCTTATCACAGGTGAGCTTGATGCACCGATTTGCATACTTAGAAGGCGGTTTTAGCACGGCTTAGTCAAATGCAATGTTAAGTAAAAATACCTTTACCTTTCACATGCAAAAGATCTTGCATTTTCTTCAGCACTTGAGCACGCTTCCGAGAACCATATTCTGCAAAGTGAAGATGTTTACCAAACTATTTTAAATACTCAGTTTCGAGCAAAACAATTGGCAGGTTGCCTCCATGTGAACAAAAGATCAGCTCAATAAGCTGCAGCTTCAATCGTTCAATATCACCAGGCTAGGCCACCATTCCGTCCATTCTATCTGATAGTCTGTAGTTCTAGGAGTTCAGACAGCTTCCTTTTTAGAGGTAACCTATATTTGTTCAGTTTTTTGAAGTCCATTGATTCTTCTCTGGTGGCTATGATATGAAGGGGGTTTTCTGAGTGTATGCATTCGGGGTTGAATGCCATTTATGGATCCATGCTTGCTTGGTGTGCCTGTGTTTCATTTTTCTTGATCTTGGATTATTTATACCGGCAACTGGGTAAACAATCTGTTCAGGCTTTTGCCGCCTCTAGAAAGGTATGATTCTCCTAGATCCTTTTGAAATGCAAGATGCAGGGGAATGTCTTGGGTCAGGGCAGAATTATCATTTTCTGCTAGTGCTTTTGACTGGACGTTCATTTGGCAAGTATGTCATTAGTGCTTGTTTTGAAGGCATGCAACGATTGATTTTCATAGATGCTACTAAAAACTCGGTGTCTTCTTGTGGAGCGATGGTATCTGCGGTCCATAATAAAAAAGCTTGGCGTCACCGATTCGATCGGATGCGCCATTTTTTATGCAAAATATGTCAGAGTTGGATATATTATGCAACATCCTCGGAGTTCCTGTATGCATAAATTTTCGGTGGTTTTATATCCGAAGTACTTATATGCTTTTATGTTTGCATGTCTTTTCAAACAGCCTTGTGAATCACACAAAAGGTTTTGCAAATTACATGTACCTTTGTCTTCGGTTTGGTATCTTTGTCTTCCGCTTGGTAGGGAAAACTAGACAAGGTTCATACTCGAAAGCGAATAAGACTCAAAAAAGTGCATGTTAGATTTGGGAAGGTAAGCCTATGCCTTGTTGGAAGAGAATATAACCTTCTGCATGTTTTTTATTGATTATTTAACACAAGTTGGCAAGTTAGCTTTGGAGAAGAAACCCTTCACAAGAATCTTGCTGCCATCAATGACAGTCCATCTTAAAGACATGAACATTTGTGATGTGAGGTTATCTCTACCATTAATATTAGAATGTGCATCATGGGCCTCAAGAGCTTGGTATCTTGTGTTTACATTTCGTTCAATAATATCATAAAGTTGATAATATTGTCTCTTTGTCTACAATTAAGAATATATGTTCATAAGAAAGACACAATATGAAAATGCTGCACTGACATTAGTTATTGCAAAACATTGGTGCAAAGCAAAAAAAAAAACAATAGACCTTTCCCAAAACAATAGACCTTGAAACCACAATGTTTTTTGTTTGCAATATTGTTCCTCCACCTGTAGTTTGCTTTATATTACATGTCTAAAACACTTAAAACAACAAATTTTATTTGTAGCTTTACTTGAGGCGTAAATTGGTTTTCCACGTGTAAAATAACATGGTTTTTTAGAGAAATACTGCTTCCCCACGTGTTGTTTTTCTAAATATTACATGTCTGAAGTGCATAAAATAACATGGTTTTTAGAGACAATACTGCTTCCCCACTTGTTGTTTTTCTAAATATTACATGTACAAAGCGCATAAAACAATCGTTAGTATACTTTTGTGGTGTTGTAAAATGAATTTTCAATAAATAAAACAACGTGTATTTTTTTGGGTTGTACATGAATATAGGGGACCTACAAACTGATTGTAAGAACATGGTAGGGGTCTACTTTAATTTAAATACAGATTGTGAAAACATGAGTTCACGGTTCGATTTAGCCACTTCACCCCGAAGACACTGGAGGGCAACCCTCCGTGCGTAGCGCCTTGTTTCTAGTCTTTTTTATGAGGGGCATTTCATAATTTGGTGCCCTTCATTTATAGGGCAAAAAAAAATTTCTACCCGTTTTTACGCGCAAAATAGCTAAAATACGGGCATGACAACCATCAATTTTTTTTTTTTTTTTTTTTTTTTTTTTTAAAGTAAGAGTTGGTTTTGTCATTAATTATAAATCCTCAAGTACATAGCAAAATTCATGCTTTTCCTTCCTATTGTAAAGCAGTGTCTAATTTTTGTTCTCACATAATTAATTCCTTACAAATTAGGAGACCATGACACGTTGCATTGATGGCATTTATTGCATTGATGGCATTTATTGCATTAATTTCAGATTTGACGCACTTATGAGCATTTATGGCGGAGGAAGAACACGCGCATCTTCCTCTCCTTCTTTGCTGCAGTGAAGCTTTTTTTTTCTTGGCCCCATCCTTCTGCTCCAAAATCTTCATTCCGGCCATGAGAATCAGGAAGCATCGTCGCCCCACAGCCTCTTCTTTTTCAAATCGTCAGAATCTTTGCCCTTTATCTGCCAAATCCTATTTGATAAGTTTTGAAGAAATAGGCTGCAATCGGAGACCTCTGGCTTCCGAACCTGTAATAGATGCATCGGGCGATGAAGTTTTGGGCAGGGATTGAAGTCTGAGGTGAGGTTCAGGAAAATTTGGCATTTTTAGATAAGATTACTTGATTTTGCGTTTGGGCTTTACAAGACCAGATGGGAAAAGCAAAAAGCACAAAAGAATATGAGGAAGCATAGATCTGGAGGTTTTAGGGCATGCAGCAAGCATGGCTTTCAATCGGCTTCCCTATCTTCTCTCTTCCTCTTGGATTCCGGAAGATCTTCAAGCAAAGCTTCCTAGATAGGCCGAGATAGAGCTGCACATGCAGAGATTTCCGGCCGGTTCTATCCGGCTTATATGTTGCTTCTAACTGCTCACGTTTATTCTGTTCATAAGCTTATGGGAAAGAGGCTTGAAAATGATTGTGTTGTAGGACGCCTCATAAACAATGGCTTATGATTCTCTGCTCTTCCATGGTCGCCGGAACTGGCTATGACGGTGCTGAGTTTCTTCCTCATGCTCTGCTGCTATGTTTTCCTGCTCAAGGCGGCATCAATCCCATGATTCATCTTGCCCAAAGGCACCTATCCTTTTATTTTTCCATCACCTTAGTCATCATAGAGCCATTCTACCATGGTTTATCTCAGTCCTATATCGAACCGATGGATCGAGTTTCTTTGGCTTGCGGATACCGCACCCATTTGGAAAAAAAAAAATCCAAAATATACTATTGAATTAGAGCAAGAAGTTTTAGAGCAAAACACAGAGAAAGTAACAGAAACAAAATCATAGAAGTTCGTATGTAAAGCAAAATGCAAGGTGCAGAAAAGATAACAGATCACAGAAGTTTTGATTAAAGTTGAAGACTATAATGCAATGTGAAAAAGTCAGGGAAGTAATGTTTCCTTATTTTGAATATACCTGCACTGCCTGGCAATAACAACAAGACCATCAGTGCTAAATCCGTCACAATTTATGAGAACCAGAGAGCAAAAATTTGTAAAGGAACGGCCGTGGCGGGCGGAGACCTCGGGCTGGAGATCCATTCTCTTGAGTCAAAGTTCCTCAAGCCATGGATAACTAACGGCCATAGTTGCAATCCATGGATAAACAAAGGAGTATCTGATTTAGGCACAATTGAAAACGCTATTAACCGACTTTTAGATGCGCCTAATCTCCCTTGCTTTACTCTCAATTAAACGATCAATTCGATATTAAAAAATACTCCTCCTTTGCTAGCAGTCTGCAACGGCCCACATTTATGGCTGAGCAGGATCCAGCTTTGGGGTTTCATAGCTTACCAGGTGCCTGATCACTTATCACGTGGTGTTCCATTTTGCAAGCCCTTGGCAAGCTTCCAATTCGAAATTTGCAACCCCCAACCTCTACTTTTGATTGCAAAATTTTTGAGTAGTATGTCATTAAGGGAATGGCATTTTTTGCATGTCTTGAACATATCAAAAGATTTCATGGTTGTGGTTTTGTCTTTTGGAATAATCGCATATTTTATTAATAACCCAAACAAACAACAAATAATTGAGAGTTGTTGTATTTAAGTCTGAGGTCCTGTAGCCATTCCAATCGTTGGAAATGATCATGAGTAGCATAAATACTACCGAATCAAAAGCATAGCAAAAATTTCAATGGCTAAGACTGAGATTACCTATAGAGTAGCTGCCATATCTCAAAGGATAGAATATTAGCTTCTTACAAGAGACATTATCTAACACTTAATAAGACCAAACATAGAGATAGCATTTATATTATTTATATTTACAATATATATAATCATATTATATTTTTCTATTTTTTCTTTTGTCGTTCCTAGGCCGTTCTCAACTAGGGCAACATTGCCTCTTTTTGGTCATGTACAATATGGAGGTTAGAGTTCTCCAAGTTAGACACAATTAGTTCAATTTCACAGGTCCATACCTGAGTTCCTTTCGACTTAATACAAACCCTCATTTGCCACGAGTAGAGCAAATGAAATGTTCGCGGCAGGCGATAAATTTCAGGCCGCCGCGATAAATTTCTTGTAATATAAAAGCATGCCATAAAAGATAAAAATTTAAAGCCAGTACAGAGCCTCATAGTGTAACAGAACTATGATCACTTAATAATATCCAAAAATCTATGTAGTGCAGATAAGAGATAAGAATGGATTCTTGAATATCATATAAGCATCCTGAAATTTACACACTGGTCAGATCTACTTAATGTAGGATTCACATGAGCCCAAAAATTTGCAGCCGCGACGAAAGTGGGCGTGTCAAGTGGTGCAGCAGTGCAACCATTCCGCTGATAGGTGTACGCAGGGCGGCTTGCAAGTTTGCAGTGCTGCTTGAAATTTTGCAGCGCTGCCATAGATGTCACGCCCACTTGCAGGCGACGTTTTTCCATTTGTGTGCATGCGACTTCGCCTATAATTTGAGAATATGAAATACGGGGGTTTGAATCTCTGCCAAAATAACTCAATGTCCTAATAAAACTACTTTGACCAATATATCCACTAAGCTAACATAATTATTTTTTTTATTGAATTTATACCTTTTTTTCTTTAAAAACCCATTCAAGTGTTTTAGGGATATATAGTCTATGATTCTAGGAATTGTCATTTTTACATCCATATCAAATCCCTCTGGAACCCCCTGTTATTATGCTACATATTAAAGTTTGCACAATTATTAAGGTATTTTCATGCAACTAACAATACATGTCTCTATAAAGTCTGCACAATTAATTTTGTATTTGTTTACAGGAGTTCTCGAATGGTTTGGAATAAGACTTTGGTGGCATATAGTGTCAAAAATTGTATATGTGTGAGAGAAAGGTGCTTTTTTGTTTTTCTTTGCATGTGGATGGTGCATTTTTTTATTTTCTATGAGGCCCATGCTCATGCCGGTTGTGAAGGATTTTCATTTAGTTTTCTGTATCCCTTCTCTGGCGTTTTGGTTTATTGGGCTGCGACCATACCAGGAAGAAAATTCGAGCTGGCTCCTCATTGGCCGCCTCTTTCTTTTCCTTTGTGGAGCGAGAAAGCTTTGTCAAAAGGTTTTTGACAGAATTTTTTTGGTTGGTGTGTTGCACCTGAAGCTTTGTTGCAGCAAAGGCCTCCATCCACTAAGTTTTCTTCAATTCTTATTTCTCCATATTTTCTTGTTAGGTTCCACTCTATTCTTGATGCAAGTTTTTTTTTTTTGAAGAACGTGTTTTGCTTCATATTATACACTCAAAATATTACAAAGTACTTCAAGAAGTAAGAAATGTGCCTGAAGCATCAATCACTTTTAGATGATCACTCCATATTGGAATTTTAATACGATCGTGCCAATTGAGATCCGAAGAATTATACAACTTCTTAATTTCTTGAGCACCCCCGAGAAGAAATACGCTTTTATCATAAAGACCTTTCTTCAAGGGCTTCCATACACTCCATATTAGCCAAGACTTTGCCATGTGAAATGCAATCCTTTTAGAAGCCGATCCACCGATTTGGATAAATACCCAAAAAAGAAAGTGCCGACTATCCAAAGATACTCCAAAAAGAGAATGCAGCCGGGACCTAAGACTACTACAGCTCACACACAAATATAAACAAAGATCCAATGTTTCAATGCACGCTCACATATTGGGCAAAGTGGGCTTACTCCCTTTTAAAGCGATGAACCATCTCATTAACTCTCAAAAGAGCGATGAATCACCGCCAAAGTAGAACATTTACCTTTGGAGGATTATATTTAGACCAAACAAGGTTCCAGATGGATTGCCATTGAGAAGGCAAAGTCCAGAAAGTGCCATTTACTTGGGGTGATAAAGTACTTGAGGAGGTAAGCAACTGTAGAATGAACTTACTAGCTTCTTGCCTTTCGTTAATACCTTGAACAAAGTTCCAGCATCTCTTATTACCCACCTTCTTAATTAGAGGAAGAGCACTTGCTACATAAGCCCATATACTGATATCTTTATCCAACAACCCATAAGTCGTATTTAATTAAAGTGGGACTCATTCCATTCCCACTTTTTTTCTCATCTGTTATTTTACACAAAAAGGAGCACCCCTAATTCAAAACCGCCCTTAATTCGGAATTTTGTCTCATTCTCGTGCATCCAAGCTTTCTCCCAGTTTTCTGATAGCGAAGCGAGTCCCCTCACTTTTGGGGCTTATTTGTCATTCAAAATAAGAGTTTTTCGCGTGAGGGTGAATTCCTTTACCAAGACATTTTGGCTCTATTTTCTTAGGTGGGTAGACAAGAGATCACAAATTCCAACAAAAATTAAGCAAATTGTTAACTTAATCACCAAAAAATACTAGTTTTGAGATACCTTATATTTATAAATGGGCTCATTACAATATATACATTACAAGTGAAGCGACCATAGTGGTCGATTATCACAATGATTACACCCTCTTCACACATGAACCACCTAGTGCAAAGCAATCCATGGAGCTCTGTCCAAGTCACGGAGCAACTTACGACGATATAGAAATTTGTATGAGGAGTTCCTTCATAGGCCACGCGGCTTGTATGTCCAACCGATGTCACCACCTCTTTCTCGGCATCTTTCTTCAATGAACCGGTCTTTTCATTGCTCCCAAGCATGTACTATCCGGTCGAGATAAGGACTGCAAAAGACAAAATCAAGTTAGTCAAGTGATGCTAAAGGCAAAAAATTAAAATAAAACACAAATTCTTAGGGCCATTTTGAAAATATACAGCCAGAGCCTTCTCACTCGCAAGTCGAAAGGCAACCAAAAGTTTAAAACACAAGTTTTAGGGGAGAGGCCTTTCTCGACTCATGAGTCGAGAAAGGCTACCAAAGCCAAAAACGCAGGTTTTAGGGTATTCCTTTCTCGACTCGCCGAGTCGAGAAAGGCAAAATTTCAAAGCCGAAAACGCAGTTTTTAGAGGAAGAGAGGCCTTTCTCGACTTGCGAAGTCGAGAAAGGCGTTTCAAAAGCCGAAAACGCAGGTTTTAGGGGTCGAGTATCTTTTCGACTCGCGGAGTCGAGAAGCTCAAAGCTTAAAAACGGTTTTAGGGCCTTTCTCGACTCAAGGAAATGAGAAAGGCGGCTTCGAGTAAAAAGGCAATTTCAAGGGCCAGAGATTCAACATATACATAAAAAAAGGCAATTTCAAGGGCCAGAGGTTCAACAAAAAGGCAGATTCAAGGGCCAGAGATTGTTTTTATACTAGCACACATTAGTATTAGCACATTAGCATTTTATACTAGCACACCTTAATTAGCACACATTAGTACTTTTTATACTACCACAATTAGCACACAATTAGTACTTTATACTACCACAATTAGTATTAGCACACATTAGCATTTTTATACATTAGTACACATTAGTATTACCACACATTAGTTTTAGCACACATTAGTATTTTATACTAGCACACATTAGTATTAGCACACACTATATTATACTATGTATTTTTTAATAAACACAATATTTTATGTATTTTCTATGAAAAATTACCCTCCCCATAAATTTCCTATGTATTTTCTATGATAAATAGACCCTCCCCATGTATTTATCTAATGGACATCATATGCACCTATAATGCACATTATAACAACCTAAAAATAATTTACCCTACTTACCCTTACAACTAATAATAATGCATTATACAAATATTATGACAACTTCAAAACTCACTCTCACGGACTTATTTTCAAGACTTATTTAATTGTTTCTTATACCCAGCCCTTTTTCCCCCAATATTTGAATTTGGAAATTTGGTACACACTTGTGTCGCGATCCTGTTATACCACTTGGAAAGGAGAAACCACTGCTTCCGGCAGATCTCAAACCACGAATCAAAAAAAGGAATGACAGAGCTTCTAATGGCTATGGTAGAGCAAATTTAGAACCCGTATGGTCTCCCTCATTCCTTCAAGGCCATGTGCATCGCATTTCAAACTTATTCTTGTCGAGAACCAATCTAGAAAAGCTTTTGCATGCTATGAATCATATGCGCGCACAAACCGATTGATTCCAGCGAAGGAGCGTAAACGGAGAAACGCTTTCTTGAAGATAAGCCGCTTTGGAGATAAGCCGCCCGATATCGGCGCTTCGCTTTACTTCCTTACAGATCTATTCTTGCAAATCTTGCAGGCCGATTCATGTGGATCATCGTTATCTCGGTGGATCTCGCCGCTTGTTCGACCTAGCTTGGCAGCAAAGAATCCCGCATGGTGCTCCATCTCCGCTTCGCTTCCATTACATTCATAGCCATAGCCGTAAACACAAAGAAGAGGGAGCCATGGCTGCCAAGCCTCGGATATGTTGAAGGATTTCAAAGAAGATTACATAAAAACGGAGAGCGTATAGGTCGATTAAGACTCGCTAAGCTAGAAAAATGCCGGATTAAAAGCCGGTTCTTGGGCTCGGCAGAGCTAGAAATTCCGCCGGACTGCCGGGTTCTTCAAGCTTGAGAAAAAGCGATATAAAGGAGATGGCGCATTGATTCGTCCAAGATCGTGAATCAAAAAATCCCACTGCCCGGGATCCTCCTACACCCCACGATATGCCCCCTCGGCCCGACTTCGCCAAATGCTAGGAAAAGGAGATCTTGCGGTGAACCGACTTCTGCTTGCTTGATCTTCATCTCGCCCAAGCTCGAAGTTTGGCAATCGTGGGTGACCTCCTCTTGCTCCTCTAAGCCAAGGTACGACGTCAAAAGGCGGATTTGTTACGTATGTTGGCGTAAGAGGGGTTGCTCCGGTGACCAAAGAAGCGGCTCCTCATTTCGCCTATTCCTGATATGTAAACCGTCCGGGCAACGTGGCTTTCATCCCTAGCCCAAAGAGTTGGAGTCCCTATTTGTAGATCCGCATCCTATCCCCGCTTTGCATGTCCCATCCTATTTGCGTGTGTTGGCGTGACTGGAGTTCTTGCTTCCCAGAGTTGTTTTTGCTTTCGACCGATAACGGCCTCTTCTATAAGGAGCCCGAGACCGGTTCCATTTCCTACCATTGGTGGTCAGACATTTAAACCCATTGTTTGTTGTAAGAACGGATAGATCTAGTGTCAAGGTAAGTAGGCCTTGATCAATGCCAAACCTTTGGACTCCATTAAAAGGAGTTAGGTCAATTTCAAAGATGTCGAGAACACTATTATATTTTATTAAATTAATTAAATTATTTTATATTTAATTAAATTAATTATTAATTATATTTTAATATTATCATTTTTAATCTCGAGGGATATATTCCCCTTTAGTTGTTTTGATTTCCTTCCCCTTCATCTCTCTTCCTCAACTTCCCACTTGCCCCTTTTCCTTCTCATCCCCTTCCAGATTTCACCTCGCCTTGCCCCTCTTCTCACCCCCTTCCAAGATTTTTGCCCCCTCTTCCCCCATCCTTTCCCCTTGCCCCTCCTCTCACCTCCCCTTGCCCCCTCTTCTCCAGCCCCTTTTTGAACTTCCTCCCTCCCCCTTCTTCTAACTTATCCTTCCATTACTTCTCCCCAACTTCTCCCCTTCCCCTCCCCTTGATCTAACAACGATTCAATGTAAAAAAATTTGTCATTATGAGTCCCATTTTCAGTCTGAGTCCCAAAATTCGAGATTTGTCCCACTTTAATTAAATACGACTTCCATACCATTGCCAAGGAGCAATGTCAATACCAAAATACCACTGTTCAATAGAAATAATACCTGCTCTCCTCCACCTCGCTTGGGAGTGCGCATGCATAAATTCTACAACTGGGTGTAGTTGTCCATGAGTATACAAAGGCAACCACAGAAAGGGGGAAGATGCCTGGAGACAAGCTTCCCAATCAAATGTAATCACCTGCTGGACTACCTTCCAGGCCCGAAGCAAGCCTTTCAGTACAAGTTTCTTGATGCAAGTTTTTGATTTTGGCTTCTGGGTGAGGCTACGGATGTTCAAATGCTCCACGCCTCTTGTCTGGTTGCAAGTTTAGCTATATATGGCGGGCTCTGATTTGTGATGTCTGCTTTAAGACATTTTTACTTTGAGTTCAATAAATTGCATGGTTGCTAGTTTTATGTTTGCACATTGGCACTTGCATGCATTTTCATTCTTGACAATGTAATGCCCTTTGATATGGAATATAATATGGAATATTCTGCCAATCAACGACCCCAAACAAAGAATGCAAAAAGCGCGATAACGAATGCAAAGAAGAAGAAGAAGAGCGTTAAATTGTAAGTGTGAGAGAGTTGATTTGCCTACAGGTAAAGGAATCAAAGAACGATAAAACAATGCCAACCTTGTTTCTTGATCAATTTCTATGCAAGCCAAGGATTCGAGAATGCTTCTACTTCATCCAGAAAGTCCATATTTTTTTCTATGTGTTTTGTGAGAGCTCAACGGTGGAATATAGCCTTGCCAAGGCTGAGGTCCAAGTTCCTTTTCCGCTCGTCTAGTCACCGCCTGCTTTGTTAAGGCTTTGGTGTTTCTGAGTCCAATTATGGAGACAATTTGATTTTTACTTCAACAAAAAGAGAAGTGCTGCATTAGTGGAGTGTAAGGAAATTCTTGCGTGGATGAATATCAAATAGCAATTTCAATTTGCTCAGTAATCTGCCTTGTAGACATAAGACGTGGCGATAACGTGGACAATGTAAAAGCCCTAATGCCGTGGCTGAGGACATTTATTTTGCAAGGCAACACATGGCGAAGATGTAAATGGAGATTGTGCGTTCACTGTGCAGGCCGTTTTCTTTTCATGGTCGTGCCAAGGTTCATATTCTTTCAATTCTATGTTTGAGTCTGTTTCTATTTGTATATATTCATCAATAGTAGCTTGCCCAAAAGAAAAGGATGACTGAAGGGGAGATTGACAGAGATTGGACAGTGTACCTAAGATTGGTGACCCACAATGCTCGGGATTCAGCTGCATCTTCCGATCCTGCAGGGGATGCAGCCCTTCTAGATGCCGTCAGGAGGCTCCATAGGATTTGCAAAGAAGAAGGAAATTCAGATCTGGTTGCCAAGGTTTACCCCCCATTAAATAAATTGTTCCAAAGGTGCTGTTCTGCTGTGTCAGCAGTGAAGCCAGGCACTGTGTTGCTGGTGCTGGCCATCTTGCAGTTTTTCCTTGACCATGGAGAAGCAGTTTTGCACGATGCAGATCCAAGCCTTCGTGGGTTTTTTCGCTCCTGCCTTAGTAAACAGTACACTGATCCATTAGTAGCAAAATCCACCATTGATTTTTTGAACGAGAACAAGGCAAAGCTTCTTCATTCTCATCCTTCTTTGCTTCCACAATATTTTCCTCTATTGCTAAAAGTTATTGCTTGGGGTGATGATTCATTAGATCACTCCTTCTTAAAACTTTTACCGGCACTTATGGCACCAACATCCTTCTTGACAATGTTTCCTGCCTTACTTGATCTTCCCACACTAGTTCTTGCCTTGGAAACCCTGGAACAGAAGACAGGTTCTGCAATTGGCAACAACACATCTCTTCGCAAAAGTCCTGCACCAGAAGCACTCTTAGCTCTTATGGATGAAGCATACATTGGTACAGCTATTGATCGTAGTGGCGACTCAGGAGATGAAGGCACTATCAGTGCCCAATATGAAGCAGAAAGTCTTTTTGCCGATCTTCTTAAAGATGAAAATGAAGGCCTTTCAGAGCGGCACTGGTCTGTTCCAGGAATGGCAGCTGCATTACAGTTGGCAATGGGTACAGTTCAGTCTACGAGGATGAAGCATGCTTTGATATTAACACCAGAAATGCTGGAAGTATACTTTAAAATTGCATTAAGGGATGTCAATGAGTCACTATTGTGTGCATTGCTTCCAATTCTTTTTTTTCGAGTAGATGCAATGTTCCCTGATAGTAAGTTCATGTTTGAAACCCAGAAGAAATGCCTGGAGTTTATGCTTGCTGTATTCCAACAATCACCTCATATTATAGCAATGTTGAAGAAGCCAATTATGGATCGAGTTGGACAACCACATAACTCCCCAGCCAAAATGGAGCTGGCATTACAACTTTGTTGGGCTATTGGTGAACATGGAGGTGGAGGACTGTCTCACAAGGGTGCAGCCAGAGAACTATTTGAAACACTTGAGCTTCTTCTATATGAAAATCTGTCTGCTAGTCGAGCTGCAACAGGCATGCTAATCAATGGTCCTTCTCAAGCAAGATTGCTTTGTTTTGTTGTGACTGCAATTGCGAAATTGGCAACTTACCACCGAGAACTATCTCCAAGAGCTCGTGTTTGTTTATCCAAAGTGGCACGATCACAGCAAGTCTTAAATAAGGCCGTGTGGAGGAGGGCAAGGGATTACCTTGGTTTGATGCATGAACCTGCCATATGCGCATCAATTTGGGGCCCTAGTAATGATTCCCAACACCGGCCAGGAACTATTTGTTGGCATGAAGGTGGTACGGCAGCTGTAGCAAACATTCCATTCTATCTCCTGGGAGGAAAACAAGGACCGCCATTCCATGATTTTTCTTTGGCTGATGTTCGAAAAATATAAGCATGCAGCACTCATGTTGTCTTATGCTGTTGAGTCACATCTCCACCTCATATGTCTTATGAGTGATACCATACATCACCTTCAATAACCATTTTGAGCACGTGGCTGGTTGGCTGTCATCATCAACCTGGTCTCCTGGAAAATGGCATGGCTCCCTTACAGTTATCTAGTACAACACTGGAACAAAATGATACATCTTTTAGTTGTCTGGCAATACATAGATCACAATTGCTGCATACAGGAATTTGAAAGATGCAATAGAGTATGATTCCATTTTGTGGGGTATGCCAGTGTAGCAGGAATGTAAGGACTATAAACTAGAATGTAGACTGAGATATGACTGGTATAGAACTTACAAGTATATAATATGTGTAAATAGCGATCGATGGCTCAACGTTCCCCAAGCCTGCATCCCCTCTGTTTGAAATTCCTTTCATCCATTAAAACAGAAACAATCTTCTTAGCTCTGAAATTTATTGGTGCCATTCTTTTCAATCATATAGGTGTGCTTGCAGATGCGCACTACTCATAATGGGCATTGCAGTTGCAAGTCGTGTCTTTCACCTGCAACCACTCAAAAAAATGTATAATGCAATGATTTGATTTGCATTGAAGTTAATGAATTGAATTGTTGTTGTGATACTTTGAACATGTTGCGTTGTTGCTGCTCCTTTGCTGGAGGTATAATCTAATCAATTGACTTTTCATTGTATTTAGTTTTAAGAAGCAGCTATTTGTAAAGAAGTTATTATAATTTACTTTTTGTAATTTTTTCCAATTTTCTTCAAGCAGAGATCACCATTGTTTCATGCATGTGGTTGCCATTATAATTAGATTGGCGACTTTCCAATGCAAGATGTTGATGTTTTACAAAATCTGTTAGAAATAAAAGCATAAGTTGATTAGGAAGCTGCTTACATGAATCGATACAACTTTGAACTGTTACATTATTCTCATTTTGAGTGTGTTTGTTGAAATATGCGCGTGCTTTTTGATTTTACACCCAAAAATCAGGATAACCAAACAGTCCGTGCCTGCACGGTGGAAGTATTTTCAAGTAAAAGGAAACTCCCAGAGTTATTGGATTTTTTTGCCACGCATGCACTTTTGGACCTTCTGATGTGAGACGGAGGATGCTGAAGTAGTGATACCTTATGAATACGAATAACATGATTGATTAGAGGCAGAAAAATTATTTGAATGTACCATCATTATGGTTCTAAATTCAAAAGCCAGTTAGCGGATTGCTCTCTCTATGCCTCTTTTTCTTTAGACTGTTCATTCCAGGTGGGCTGCTCAGTTTAGTTTCAAATGAGCATAATATCATATTTTGGAGAGAAGAAGGCCCATTGCATTGTTAAGATTGGAATCGATCTCCGATCAGCATGAATGGAGGTGAGAAATCCAAAGGGTGCCAATCTTTTCTCTTTTCTCTTACTCAATATGTTTAGGAATTTAATTAACATGTCAATAGTGGGCTGAAGCAGGGTAAGCACTGTTAATAACTTGATAGCGGCTTTGACAGCAGGCCAGAGATAAACAAGATCTGTAGCACCAATGATTGGTTATCCCAGAAAGCATTGCACATGGATAAACAAGACAAATGGAAATATCCTATGTACGTTTCTCTCTTACAAGAGTGCACAAACTTTGCAAATTTGTTAGAAGGCAAGCGAGTTCATGCACACTTAGTGAGGAATAACATTGATCATGCGATTTATTCAGAGAATATAGTCTTGAACATGTACATGAAATGTGGAATATGGAGGATCATGCCATGTATTTGAGAAACACTCTGGGCATAATGTAGTCACCTGAAATGATTGCTGGGCATGTCAAGTATGGCCGTGATAACAAAGCTTTTGAACTGTTGAGACAAATGGAACAGGTTAGCTTGGAACCAAACAAAGTTATTTTTGCTTCTGTTTTTGGTGCATGTGCCAATCGGCAGGCTTGGAGCAGGGCAAGCAGCTCCATGCTTACGCTATAAAAACTCAGTGTGATTTGGATACTTTCCTTGTATGCCAAACGTCGTTGCATATGTGCAGTGAGGCAAGCCGTTAACATGATACCTATGCAACATGTGATATCTTGGACTGCATTGATTTCAGTAATATCCAGCATGGCAATTTTAAGGAAGCCCTAAAACTTCATAGGCAAATGCAGTGGGAGCAAAAGCTCGTAATTGATAAGGTCATGTTTATTAATATGCTGAACACATCTGCTACTCTGGCAGCATTAGAACATTGCCAACAACTCCATGGCAGCATTAGAACATCGCCAACGACTCCATGGCAGCATTGTGAAATCTCAGTTTAAGTGTGATGCATGGGTGAAATAATGCTGTTATTGGCATGCATGCTAATTTTGGAAGCATGCAAGATGCTTTGCAGGCTTTCAATGGCATAGTGAAAGTAGACGAACTTCCATGGAGTATCATGATCACAGCATCTGCGCTGTATGGTGATGGAAAGAACGCATTGAAATTGCATAATCAGATGCAACAGGAGAGTAAAAGTCCTGATAATATCACTTTCATCAGCGTACTCTCTGCATGTAGCCATGGAGGCCTAGTGGATGAAGGCCATCAATAAATGCATGCAATGATTGGGGACTATGGGATCATGCCCAATCAAGACCATTTCGTGTGTGTAGTTGATATTCTTGGTTGTGGGGGCCATTTAACAGAGGCAGAGGACTTTGTCAAGATGATGCCTTTTGAGCCACTTAGTGCAATATGGATAGGATTCTTTAGTGCAGGTAGACTCCATGGCCAGCAGAACAAGTTGTGAAATCTGATTTCAGGCTAGACCCTGATAATTATGCTGCATTTGTGTTGTTTTCAAACATATATGCTGCAGCAGGCCGATGGAAGGATAAAGCTCGTCTCAAGAAGTTCATAGAGGATAGTGGTCTCGACATGCACCTATAAGGTGGGATGACAAATTTTTTACTTGTTATCTGATGAATATACACTCAGATCTGTATAGTTGTCCTAAAGAAGCTGCTCACACATAATGGCTACAAATCATGTCATCCATTCCAAATGGGCTGCTTTGGGACAATTTTAGGTGCCTCTTTCTTAATCGTTGTGAGGTGGTAGGATTTTGAAGTGGGGGAGTTAACCAAAGCATGTCTTGACTAAAATATGACGCAAAAGAAGTTGCTCATATGACGATCTAATGTAATTGATTAAGATTCTCATCAAAGTACTACAACCATTTGAGAAGTATTCTATGCTGCACTGCATCTTGTTAGCTTGGCTATTTGTTAACGTTTAATAACTACCCCTGCATTAACTGGACAAAAGGTACACTCAATGCAGCTCTTTCTGCAATGGAATCATAAATGTCTCACAATTGTAGCTCAAGATCGAAGTTCAAGAGGCATGGAGGCATCCTCCCCGCTTACAAATCATTCCAGGGCTCCCCCCAACCAACACAATATAGTGCATGGGACGTGAGCCAGTCTTGTCCAGCAGTGATTATAGCATTTTAGAGCAGGGCATGTTGCCACTCTCTTGAGCAAGAAAGCAGCATATGGTGACGATATTATTAATGAAAGGTAGCCTTCTATATTGTCTGATGCTCAGCCTTAATGCTCCAGGTATGAGTCTGAACTTGAGGTTTCTTGCTCTGATAATAATGTACACCTTATTCAAAGTAAAATATGGAACTCTTCCCAGCTTTTTTGCTCTGGCATCAGATGTTTCTTAACCACCATCACCTAAACGAACTTCTCTTTTGTTCTTATTCCAATTCTTTGTGGCAGCTATTAGAACATTCACAATTCATTCAAGATGGCTATTTAAACAAAGGTATCTGCCGTGTCCTTTGGCATTGCCATATACTATCTTGAGCTTCATTGCATCTCCTTAGCTTCTTCATATACTGTTTGATTGATTGATGATGGTATAACCATTTTTATAGCTTAGCCTTGAATATTTAGGATGCCAGATTTGAACTGCAGTTTGATTAGATTTGAACTGCAGTTTGGTTTCTATAGCTCTATTTGCATTTCATAATTTAGTCCTTCAGAAAGAAGTGTCACATTTGAGGTTTCATTTCTTTCATAGACATTAATAATAGGGAAAATTCTAAAAATGTTCTTGTATTTTACAATAATTGTGAAAATACCCCTGTATTTTACTTGATTATTATGGCCCCAATTGTTCTACGTTAATGTCTGATATGCCACTGTCTGTTCATTCTACTTTGATGGGAGAAATGACATCTCGCTAATCATAATTAAATCAAGAAGCAATGGATACATATCAAAAGATATCCAGAGATATCTACCAATTTTTACCATAATCTAGCTTTAAGTCCATTTCCATCTGTTTTCTGGAGAATTGAATATCTAACGAAGATAAATCCCAAATCAGATCCATCGTTGGATGTTTTATGCTCAAAACAATTGAAGGTTTTCTTGGCTTTCGCTCAGAATAACATGCCTTGTTCCTCACTCTAAAATCAATGCATGCATGTAATCTCTGCATCTCTGTCTCTGTCCTATGCCGGATTTGAGTTATCTCTTGTACATGCCAGGCTTTGGTTCGAATACCATGACCCATGCCGTTATTTGGATTAAACAATCGTGACCTGAATTTGCTCTTTTCCATGCTGGATTCAGGATTTTGCAGCCATTTTGCACCGGCCTCCTCATGATTCGAAAGTTTTGGCCTAGATTTGGATATCGCATGTATTATGAAGCTTCAAACTTGTATAAATTTGCTCAAAAAGGCAGCGGCAAATAACGAAAGCGATATGCAAGCATTTGCAGCAGAATTTCTCACGAAATTTAGTATGCCAATACTCTCCCCTGCATGAAAGCAAAGAAACTTACAATTTCCTTTCCTTTGGTTTGGCTAAATTATTTCACAAATCCTACTAATGCCAATTGGAATTAGGGCCAAATTATTTCACAAATCCTACTAATGCCAATTGGAATTAGGGCCAGATTCGACTGTGGAAATTAGATGTGTGTCAGTTCTGCGTGAACCAATATTAGGATGGCACGTCGTAACTAACACTTGTGTTCTGATTCCATTGCAACAGTTAGCAATTAACAAAACACTCCTCCTAAAACCAAAAACACTGCGCTTTAATTGCAAAACACTCGCTTAAGTGACAGGGGTGATCCCCTGGCCTTTAAAACTTGAATCAAGTGCTAGGCAAATCTTGCCGTAAATTCCTTAAAAAACTAGATCTTAAACGTTTATTTTGAATTGGCTTCAAACTGCCACTGCCGCAATGGAATCAGGGAGTTGTTGCCCTAAAAAAAGGGAGTCGGAAGTTGAGATATCAGACAGAAGTGCCGCTGCCGCATGTGGAATCTGGCCCTTAGATCACTAGCAATTTGGAATTAGATCACTAGCAATCTGTCTTCAAATTGGCAGTCTTCTCAATCCAGATGCGTAGTTGTCTCTTAAATTTTATAGAAATCGGGGAAAATTGTAAAATGCCCTTGTATTTTTGTGAAATTGTCAAAATGCCCTTATATATTCTAGAACTAGAAAAAGTGCCTCTAGGCTTTATCGTCGGGCATTAAGGCCCAGATTCCACTAGCGGCTGTTAGTGCCCAGCTTTTAGCAGCAAGCCAATCAAATTGAATGATCACAAACTTCCGGAGTTGCGCTCTGATTCCACGAGCAGCAGTCGTTTAGGTTTGGGGAGATGATGTGGAGCATTGGGGAGAAATTTGGTTCTTCCTGATTCCACGAGCGATAGTTTAGGTTTGGGGAGATGATGTGGAGCATTGGGGAGAGGCTCGGGAAGCCGAAATTTCTTTGATAACCGTCGGGGATGGACCCCGACAATCAGGTGAGAAGAAATTACCGGGCCTAGATCTTTGACAGGCACTCTTCATCACCGATCGATTTGCTCCACGACTTCAATTCAGCCAGAGACAATTTTTGTAGTGGAATCGAGCAAAGGCAATTCCATTTTTTTTGGGGCAGGCAGTTCCGGTGAAACAGAGAACTGCCGTCTGCGGCAGTGGAATCTCACCCTAAGTTCTAGAGTTCTTAAAAGTATGGTTGGAAGGGCAAAGAATATTGATGGAGTATATAGATGCGAAAGGTAGGAAATAAAACTACATGGTGCAAAAGTGTTGAAACTATTCTTTATTAAACTATGCGTATTTGCTCCATTTTCTTTCTCAATAGGGCATAAACTTATCTTAGAGATTACTTGCAAAAACATCACCAAGGGCCATTTATTGATATTACATACAAACATGGTAATTTGGTTACATGCTAACTTGCATTGGAAATCTGCAATGCTTATATCTTGCATTAACAACTCTACAAATGTGGTTACAAGGAAGGAAGGAAGGAAGGAAGGAAGGTATTTTTATCGTCCACGGAGGCCAATCGGTCTATAGGACCCAATACAAAAGCGCAGCAAGCGGATTACTACCCGGATTAAAACCCCCCGAAGGGTTTTCGAGGGAAAACTGCGGCAGAATCCTGGCCGGACAAAACCGTCAATATACAAAATGCAAAAACACACAAATATATACACTCATGCACCGACCAGAAGTGCCCGATCAATGGGCAAAGCAAAGGGCAAAGGTGAGCTCAGCAGATCCAAGTTCTCCTCAATGTAATGACCCCGCACGACCGACGGTGTTCATTCATCAAATGAATGGGGCAAGTCCGCCGCATCTAAGGGAGCCGATCCGCCCCGGATCCGACCGAATGCCGGGCAACTCGAAAGTGTGAGACTCATCCTCAATGGCACCCGCTTGACAAGACCGACCGAGCCCGGCCCCAGCAGGATCCCCAATCCACCGCCTGCCTCGGGAGCGAAGATGGTGGGCACCACCTCACCGAATGGAGGCAATGAGTCCGCTTTTGGGGGCACTGGGAACGCACAGGTAGAGGGCCCCCGCTAACACCTGGGTTGATGTGCTCCTTGTAATGGGTCGTTTGACCCGCTCCGAGCGCCGGGTCCCAAAGCTTGCCAAGGAAGCAAGCGTCCAGTGCTCCAGCGGTATCACGATCGGGCTCGTGTCCACCTGCACGCACTGTGCTCCCTGCGCACGCGTTCCATCTGGCGAACCACTGATCTCTTACCCTCCAACAGGCCACCCGCGGTGGACCATTGCCACGGCGTAAGCCCGGTCGCGGAAGCCGAGCATCACCCATATTAACCACTTTCGAAAATAGAGACGATGTGTCTATCAAGGGCTGCCGGTGAAGCGGCAAGAATCCGGTTCTCAGCAGACTTGATAGGGGTAGAAGGTTTTCACCCCCGTGCCCGTGCCAAAAATGCCTTCTTTTTTGCTCAAGCCCGGATTCACCTTTATTATAGGTATATATGCCATGTATGCCTCCTTAGGTTGCCAAAAACCCATTGTATCTGACGGTTCCATATATGAAAACCCCTTTGTATCGACTACATTATTTGTAAAAGAATGCAACCCATATCATATAATTACTTGCCCAAAACACTTTTACTTGACAACCCCTTCCATACATATACGATATCTCTATTATTATAATAATATATTATAATATAATATATATTATCATAGTCTTATCATATTATCACAGAATCCCCAACAGTAGAACCTCACCAAAAATGACGGACCCTTACAGTATGAATACGAATCGAACATTGGCACAACCACACTCCCTCTGGTATCCGTACGACATTCAAACTATAAAATCTTATATTTTTCTTATGTATACGGTACTAGAGAGGCAATAAAAAAACCCATTTGGTGCACTCACATGTTTCATACCCCATAATCTAGGTGAACCCCCCGGGGCTCCAAGTCATTCCAGGTCGCCAAAGAGACGACCGGGAAGGACAAGGACAAACACGTTTGAACCCATGAGCACAGTTAACAAAAATGGACAGATGATGATGTGACACATGGCAGCATATAAGTAAAATAATTTTGATAAACGTATGTAAATTTCTTGCCTCCAATGATGATTTCATTAGTTCGTAACATTTCTAACATTGGTGGGGCAGAGTATTGCCTTAGTTATGCAAGGCAGTGGAATCTGTACTACGTCAATTGCAAGCCCTTCAACGTTCATGGTTTGCTATAATCTAGATGAAATGTAGCACTTGTTAGTTGTTCATTCAGGAATACTTGAGGATTTATTGCAATTGTGCATGCTTCAAAGGAAATCTTCACTGATAGTATTAGAAAATTATTAAAAAGAAGTACATATATAGAAATGGCTGCATATTGCTATCATGGTATGCATTCAACATCTCTGATGCAATATTGTTGTCGCATTTAAAAAACAATGAGAAAACAATGAGATTTTGATGTTGGCAATGCATAAACAGGGGTTAAGTTCAAGAACCAGCATGAAAATGACATTTTTATACAAAAAGTATTTACATGCAGAAATAAAATAGACTTTCAAAGATGTTGATCAGATACTGATACAAAGAATTGTGCCTTTTTGAACAAGTCTGCAACATGCATTGGAAGGCCTAAAGGACCGCCTCCTAATTGAAATTACTACTTCAAAGATTATGTAGAGGACATATCTTTAGAAAATAAAGCACTGCTACTCTAAGAATTTCACCATATAAACAGCTTCATCCAGATTGTTTAACAAAGAAAATAAATCTTCTTATTCTTTCTAAATGTATCCTTATTTCTTGCACCAAACTGCCTGTTTCATCATGTTTTTTTCTAAATGGCGTCTCTTTTGTTGGCCAAGTCCTTTGTGCCTTTGAAGGCCATGAAAATAAACTTTAGGATTCTCTAGGGCATATCCAACTATCTAATTCCAACTATCCAACTATCTTTTTAAGACTTGATTTCGGCGATGAGTTAGGTAAATATATAAATGTGCTAGCTAAATGGTTTCCTTTTAAAGCACCTAAGGAATATACAATATCCTTGTGTCATATCCTAGCTATTTCTAAGATCATAGCTTGTGAAAACAAAATATTCATATTCATATTCATTCTTGATAATGTGGTCACAGCAATTTTAGGGTTGAATTGGGCTAAAGATACCAATCAGGATGTTGCTCTTATTAAGCTTGACATCACCAAGGCATTCGACTCGGTTAGTTGGAACTTTCTTTTCAAATGCTGCAGTGCCTTAGGATTCTCCAATGAGGTAATTCTTCTTTTTAAAGCAATTCTTTCCAATTCCAGATCCTCTGTCTGCGCTTCTATGAGATCTTTGTTTTCGACTCTAATTAACTGATTCAGGGACCGGACTATGCAAATTTCTGCACTAAGATCTCAATTTGCGGCAGAACATTTGCTGAAAAATCCCTCTACCGATCCAACATCCTTCTTTACTTCTGGTTTTCTTCATATTTCTTCAAACTAACATAACTTTTCAAAGAAGAAACTCTAAAAACAGAGCCATCGGCAAGACTGCCCAGCCTGGAAACAGTAAGACCCCGCAGATCTTTCATCGCCAGTGCCCAGTGTAAACCCTTGGACCAGGGTGTTAAGGGCGATAACGCCCTAGCCCTCGGGCGTTACTGAAAAAAAAAAAATTCGGGCCATGTGGCCATGGCCAAAATGGCGAGTTTATTTATGCACTATAAGGGTTATACTTCCCTCTAAAAAGTAATTCTGTGTACTCAACTTTTATATAAATACACTTACAAGCCTTCAATTAAAAAAGAATTTATGACTGACTATGCAATCCAATATATTTTTATTGCACATAAGCTCCAAATAGTTATACCACAAATAGATAAAGAGGTAGATGATAATGTTCATTTAGAATCAGATATGGCACATGTTAGAATGTATGTACAATCAGCCAGATGAATAGTGTAATCAGCCAGATCAATCCCATATAGCAATCTAGCATAGCTAGTCCAATATAGCAATGTCTTCATATTCATTCTTAGTTGGCCTATTCTCTTGTGTGCTTAGCTTCTGAGCTCCATTTTTGCACCTACTTAAATAGAGTACGAATTTCTCTTTGATCTGATGCCCAAATCAACATACTGCTTCGCGAATAAATGACACAGCCAAGTGGTTATGACTAATCTTAAATCTGATGCCCAAGTCAATATACAGATCCCTGAATAAATGAGTTGGCCAAGTGGTTATGACCGCGTCACTGAATTGCGGCCGTTATTAAAAGAAATAGTCAGAGAAAGTTAATTTAAACAAACTATGGCATTCTTGCAGGAGAAACTAATTGAAACATCTCCAAAAACATTCCCAATTCGTGATCGTGATGGTTTACTTCCTCAAGAAACGCCGACACAGATACCAAAAAGATCCGTAAAAATAAATGGTGTCACAATCCAGACATGTGGCATAAAATTGAATTCTACACTGCAATCTACCTGACCATGTTTGAAGCGAAGCACTTGCATTAGCTTTGTTTCTAAGAGCTTCATCTTGGTCATGGTGCATCACAGGTTCTTCTGGCTTTGGAATGCCACCCTGTTAGAATTGTCCCCTAGGATGGACATTCGTCACAAAGAGCTGATACACTAATCTAGCAAAAGTGACAAATACTTCCTACTAACATGCTTTGTGTGATGTTGGCAGTTGCCAACTTAAACACCTGAAGTGCTGTCTTAACGTCCTCATATAAGGACCCTCTTGCCAGGTAGAATGTCCCCATGAGCACAGCTGGCCTATGCCCAAACACTCCAATTTCACCGGCTTTGGTAGAATTCATGGAGCAGGCTACCATATGCATAGCCACTGAAAAGAATGTGCTAAAAAAAAAAAAAATTTAATATAAGTGTGAAGATGACGCTAATTGACATCAGATGGTAAGCATTCAATATTGCCCCTAAATTTTGTGGAGGGACTTCAATCTTCCAAAAACGATGATCATACCTCTAGTAAACTTATAGTTGAGATTAGACGAACCCCTAACTCAGGCCTGCACAAAGAGTTTTCAATTTAACAAAACATACCAGTCGTTCTCCGATTGATATAGTCAAATAGCTCTAAGCCAACATGTTAAGTCTACAGTCTGAGATGACATGCGTTAACAGCCATTTACCATACAAAGTGCATGGCTCCAAATCAAGTGGTAAATATCAAACAAAAAATAAAACACAAGTTTCCTTTCTGGCAAATTCTATATAGAAACCTAAAGCTGCCTCATAGCATGTCTTATTGGGGAGACATTAATCATGACAACCATGGAAAGTAAGGAAATGAAAAGAAAGGAAAATAAGGAATCCACCCAATTCTACCATATGGCATCCACAATTCCTTCGGATATGCTTTTGACACTTCCCAAAGGCATGTCTAGGTGCTCAGTAGCCAAATCTATGTTTGAGATAGGAATCTTGGTATTTATTTGAGAAAGTAAGAATAGAATAGAATAGAATAGTTATACAATAATGAATGTATGTTAATGACTAATAATTTAAGAAATCCATAGCCAGTAAAACAAAATTATAGAGGGGTCGTAACACTTAGCTCTTGATCATGCAGATGAAGACATGCTGCAAAACTGGGATCAACAAAAGTGCGATAAAAATTTTTTAGCTTCTGATACAAGCAAAGATGGCACAATTGAAGATGGCCCAATTCAAGCATATCCTTCCCATGAATCTGCATGGACACAGCAACATAGAAGAGGATACAAAAATAGAATACAAAGTATTGCATGGTAAAGAAAAATGTGTTAAAGAATTGACGACTGCTATGCATTAATGAAGATAAGCCCAGGCATGATGAGCGGTTAATAAAGTGATGAGGTACTCAAAACTAATGTCGAATCTGTTACATAAAAGCAAGCAACTTCTGACAGAAGATGCAATGTTTGAACCTCTGACATGGAAAATGCTCTTTGGGGTATACATTCGCTCACCTCAAACTCAGATTTGCATTTTGTAGCTTCCCATGCAAATATATATAAATAATGTATTGCAAAATCAGCTTCGCAAAACCTCAATAAAAGGTTGATAAATAGATAATTGACTTTCTCTAAGTTCCAAATACTACAATATCCCTTTTCTGTAACATGCACCAGAATGCTTTTAATAGGATGGATTAGGTAGATTTGATAGTGACTTGGCTGGTAGAATAGCTACAACTGTGGAAAACACAGCAAAGCAATTATGCATTTATATAAAAGAACAAAGTCAGGACTTCCAAAGAGCTGACTGATTCACATGGCAACTCTCTATTCCTGCCTTCCTCTCTTAATAGGAAAAGGAGGGTTCGTGGAAATGGATTCTTAAAAGTTCCATAAAAGTTGTCAAGTTTCTGAGTTCAGAAGCCATGGCAGAGAGGACAACATTTTCGATCTAGGGCATGGCATAAAACCTCATGCTTCTAACAACCGTGGTAGGCACTAACATGTTGGTTGTCCATAGTCTTGTAGTTTGTCGTAGTATAGAGCGCACTCTACTTAGTTTACCAGGATCTGATCATTCAATACCATAGAGAAATTTGAGAATCGAGAAGGTATATTACAGAGAGAACTGTGAATTGTGTGGAAATGTCTTCAGAAAGTTGAAGTTTGAGAATAGAGGAACACAAAAATGAACCAGAATTGCAGCCAGGGTATAAATTAAGAACTTCTTAATTTTAAAACATGAACTTGGTTTGGCTATAGTTACATGGAACTCCTCTAAGTTCTAACTATACTTTGGCTAAAGTTTCTAGAAAAATAAGCAAAACATTAGCCAAACATGTAAGAATTTTGGGGTTTTTTTTTAAATTTTGTAAAAATTGAATTAAAAGTAGTAAAATTTGGCTAAAGTAATAAAGATACTTTAAAAAATTGTAGGTACTTTGGCGATTTTTTCAAGAAATGCGAAGAGTCTCATTTATGTTTGGCTAAATTTTTTTATTTTTTGAGATTTTAAACCTACTAAAAATCGTCAAAACCCTAATGGTCAAGCCCAAACTTTAGCCAAATGGCGAAGAATAGCCACTAATTTATACCATGATTGCAGCCTCCAATAACCGGATACTATGGAAGGATAAATGATTGTACATTAACATTATGACATTTCAAGATATGGCATCTCGAATAGGCATGGCATAAGGAAAAAAATACCTGATCATAGTGAGTCGCTCTTATGTGTGCAGGCCTCAACCTTTGCAAGCTTGCAAAGCATCAAGATTTGTAGGCCCTGAAGTACCAATGACCTTCATCCACAAGGCTTGCAAGAGCACATGCAAACAAAACACTGGTAAATACAGCTTCATGTGACTGTAAGTACTCTTGTTGCATCATCTCTAAGTATTTTAAGGCCAATAGACCTTCTCTATGCTGTGCATATCTTGCAATTGTTGCATTCCAAGATACCACATTACTATTTTGCCAAGCTCTATAAGACTTCACAAGCCTCCTTTAGATTTTCAGACTTGGCATACATGTCAACCAAGGCAGTTCCTACAACAATTTTTTTCATGAGCCTGCATCATGACGAGCCTTCCCCATTCCAACGTTGCCATGGTGGAACACGCTTTTACAATGCTTGAAAATTTTACGTCATTTGACCTTACAACTTCTGCTTGCATAATTTCATAGCACTATTTATGGCATTTCTAAGAATTAAAACTGTCATCCCTTTGCTACAGGGCTTTAGGAAACTGCATGCATAATATTTGTTGGTGCCTAATTCTCAGGAACAATATCATCATTGCTTATGCGCATGCCATAGTGACGCAGAGGCCATGCTAATTACATAGATAAGGAGAGGCTATAGATTTATCACAAATAGAAAAACTTTCGCCATGGGATGACTGTCATATCTTATGGCATGAAAAGGCAAAACATCTACAGCTGTGGGCTCTAAAACATACATTAAAATAGCCATTTCAATATGTTCAGAAACATCCAAGTTACTTTGAATGCTCAAATTTGAAATTGCAGTTATCCATACCCGGCAAACATAATCACATAGCACAAACATAAGAAGATCATTTAACCTCCTTAGCCATTTTAACATGAGCTTTTGTATGCGTTGAAGACGAATAGTGTTTCCCTTTATCTAGAACAAATTTGAAGGCTTTAACATTCAAATCTAAAATGATGCTTGCTACAATAGTCTATGTATTTGTTTAAAAAATGGCAAGAATAATGACCTGTAACTTGAGATCAAGTAGTCCTACAATGAGCTTTGATCAATACATTCCAAATTTCTCCTCGCAAGATCACCCCATTTCTGTGTGACTGCCATCTTTTTATTTGTGCAATGTCTGAAACAAAATTCAAGGAATTGTAACTCAAGCTAAGAACGACTAGCCCTCACTCAAGCAATACTGGACTCAAAGATGTGGTAGAAAACAAACTCAGAAACACCACTGAAATGGTTGTTGAAATATTGAACTCTTACCATTTCTTCCGCTTTAAAGTAATTGGCTAAAATGCGGTGACATGTATTTGCCAAAAAAGACTTCAATGAAGCTTCCCAGATGCTTCAAAAACTGGGCAGAGTCTGGAATCAATGAAGGACTATAAAAGAGAGCGTTATCAAACAAAATGTAGTGGAACATAATATTTAGAGGTCATTGAGGCAAAGCCCGATGCTGAAGATGCTACTATTTATGCCATGCCAAGCATCCTTTGATAACTGTCAAGCATCCTCCTGACATAATCTACGGTTTAGAATAAATAATCTCGACAGCACTCTATTACATACTGCGCATGAAATAAACTGCGCATGAAATAAACTGCTGAAATGAGAAAGAAAAAAGCAAACACATCTGGCATGATCAGTCATGAATACCAAATGCAGCCCAAAAGCATAACATGTATTAGTATATTGATTAATATTTGATTCCTTCCCAAAAGCATAATTCAGAATGCTATGAACAAAATTAAGGATTCAACGTACCTGACCTGACAGTACACAGACCCAACATTTTAAGCGAAAAGCAGAACCCATCACAAAAACACCATCATTCAGATCCATCCTTTGTAATCTTATCATCAAATCTGATGGTTTCACATAGTTGAATCAACAATGCATCCTTGCTTCAACTAGTAGAGAAGAGGTGCTATAATAAGCAAGAGGGGTGTTAAGATATTGAGACTCACTGCTTAAAATTTGTCCGGCCAGTTCCTTACCATCAACCAAAAGAACTGTATCTGGAGGTGATTCAAAATTTGTCTCGCCGGTTCCTTACCAGCATTAGAAGTCTCTTGCTACTAAAAAGAAACTCCAAAATAACAAAAATCATCAGATTCGGCAGCATCTTGTATATATCGCGGACATGGCTGACTCCACCGCGTTCCTCTTTAGC
Organism: Isoetes taiwanensis; assembly: GCA_021234155.1. Taxonomy (NCBI): domain Eukaryota; kingdom Viridiplantae; phylum Streptophyta; class Lycopodiopsida; order Isoetales; family Isoetaceae; genus Isoetes; species Isoetes taiwanensis. Next base: position 10,281 of record JAJEKV010000987.1, on the reverse strand, counting down.
GTAGAAGGTCGTGCCAAAATAGCTATTACCGGCATTACACGGACCCATGAGCTATTATCGCGGACACGCATGAGTATGGTCGTGCTCAAGATTAGAAAACTCTCGTTCCAATTTTGGAAAAATAAAACCACGCACCCCAAACAAACTGTGCTTAGCTTCTGAGCTCCATTTTTGCACCTGCTTAGATAGAGTACAAATTTCTCTTTGATCTGATGCCCAAATCAACATACTGCTTCTCGAATAAATTAGGGTGTTTTTTAGTGGCCCCGGCGGCCAGTTGGCCACACATTCACATATTTCATAAAATGGTCACCAATAATCGAGTAGGATGCGTAGACCATGACCAAAGGGTAGTGGCAGTTCAAAACACCAACTTATTAGGATTAGCCAGATGTTGTTCACGTACTTAATACTGTCGTCACTGAAAGCTACTTACCATCATGCACCGCAAATAACGTTACTCACGAGGTTTTTACGCATCGAAAACAAACCGATCGCGTTAAAAGTTGTTCTGTATCTATAAAATCAATATTGTTCCTATAAAATACTTAAAAATACTTACAATACCTATAAAATACCTATAAAATAAAGTATCGCATCTTTAAAATACTTACCGTATTTGTGTTGAAAAACTCAAAAACTTTGAAGCAAAAAAACATTTCATTTTTCATTCATTAATGTATCGTACCTCCGTACAAGATGCAGTACTTCATCGCAAAATTTGCACTGCCGTCACAACACCTGTTCGGTTATAAGTGGCCAATTTGATATTTACCAAATCTAAACCCTTTAGATGTGGCCATTCCAAAATATTATGCACGCTAGCAACTTGTTGTGGTGGCCATTTTAAACTATGGAATAATTTTATAGTTTTAGGATTATGGCGGGCTCTATATTGGCCAGTGTAGGGACATAATTTCATACTTGTAGGGGGTTAAAATCTTTTGGTTTAGCCCCAAAATTCCTAAAGGCATTTCTAATAATATAGTATTTTTTTCTTAGCTTCAAATTTGTTTTGATTCGATTTTACAATTCGCATCTCGAATTTGTTCTTCATCATCAACCCAAATATCCTCTTTTAAGTCCCTAACTAATATCAAGGTTAGTTTCCATTTACCAAGTACTACTTTCAGAATATATTTTCAATGAGATCCATCCCTCGGAAATCCATTTGTGATTACTTTACCCATTACGCATGTTTGATACATATCTTATAGTAATCTTAGTTGGAAGCGTAGTAGCATGTATTTGTTTGTCAAGCGCATAGAGCATCATAGAAGCTAGAGATTGTCTTACTCACTGGCTATCATCTTTATGGAGTTAGATGTATGGATGTGGCCAATTCAAATTTTGAAAAAATAAAATAGTTTCGATTTCACCATTTAACTTACAACTTCTTGGTGTAACAATGCGAAAAAAAGGGCCGAGCCAAACTAAAACTTAGCAAATTATCCAAGGTAAGTAGTGGCCAATACATTCACGGCAAATCAAATATATAGGGGGTTAAAAAACCACGGAATAAATGACCACGACCAAGTGGTTATGACCAATCTTAACCGTGCCCAAGTCAACATACAAGTCCCCGAATAAATGATATAGCCAAGTGGTTATGACGCGTCCATTGAATTGCGCTCTTGTTCTTGTCGCAGTTATTAAAAGAAATAGTGAGAAAAGTTAAAAAATTTAAACAAACTATGGCATTCTTACAAGTGTCCATGTACTATCCAGTTAGGGAGAAACTAATTGGAAACATCTCAAAGACATTTCCGGTTCGTGATCGTGATGGCTTACTTCCCTCAAGAAAACCCACCCGGATGCAAATAGATGCGTAAAAATAGATGGTGTCATAATCGGACATGTAGCATTATCGTTTTGAGTGTCAATATTGTTTTATCGCATAGCCGCGCTATGTGATCCCTCGCTTTTTCGAGGTTATTTCTCTATTGGTTTTGTTGATGATGTTATGTCGAGGGGTGATGCACAACTTCATATTCTCAGTGGAGCATTAGGTTTTTGTGGGAGCGTTTAGCGACCTTGCGTTGTCAAGCCCTTTCTTGGATTTTATGCGCTAGGGTTTTCCTCGAAAATCCGAAAGAGCTGGGGCTTTTTAATCCTAGCAATAAGCTCGGCCCGGTACACTAGCCAACATGCAGCAAAACAATTTTTGTTGGGGTCCGGGTGTTATAACTAGATATTCCCTATGCTTTTCATTTTGGGTAGTTTACGTTATGCATTACGCCCACCATTGTAGAAAAGCTAGCGAGATGAATGAAAAGCCTAGCTAGTGGGAGCTTTTGTCTATTTTCATGCGAGCCTTTATTCGAGAATACAAACATTTAAAGTGTTTGCTGAAGGGAACACTTTTAAATGTCCATGCAAAAATCCAAATCTCACCAAGTTCATTGACCAAGGCATTGGACATGTATGTACTACGAGTTTGCAGATTGTCCATAATACGAAACTGAGAAATGCATTTGCTTGTGGCCTTAACCATAGCCCAGATGACCTTTTCAATGTGCAACAGGTTATGGAAGACTTTATAGAACTATGTAATCAATTTTGCCTTGAATAGTTCCAGCCTTTTATTTTTAACTAGAGATTGAACATTTTGCTTCTTGAACTTCCGATGAATGTTCTTAAACAAGCAATCGTGTAATTTTCCTTGAACATCTCCAGAGTCATTAATATAGAAATTATATAAAAAAAATATCTATAAGAATATGTTTTAAGAAAGCTCTCCCTTAGGAAGTGAAAACCCATAGACGGCTCTCTTACATGTTGGAGTAGAGGAGCATGATAATAGCAGCATCAGCTTTTTTTACCAAAAGATTTTTCTTCACAAGCCACAATGTAAGATATTTCTTTAAAGCTAGGGGCTCTGTATCGTCATTATACAGGCAAGAGTATATTAAAGTTCCAAGCTCCATTGACAACTCACGCAACTTGTCTAGGAAGGTTTTTTATACTCTCCTATCACGTCCTTTTGGTGCTTTCTCTCTAAACATTATTCCACATCAAAGCAAGCTAAAGCTATGGATATATATCATTTTTGAGCACTTGTTCTTACCTCGCATTTTTTGAGCCATGTACATCCATGCACCCTTGCTTTTTGTAGGCATCTAGGTATTAAAATTGGGTGTGGAGGTTCCAAAATCAAAGAGCTTACAAAGTGTATTACCATCTTGAGCAAATGCCTATTTGGAAGCCAACTAAGAGAACACGCAAAAATGTCATAAAATTATCAACTTGAATCATACAATGCAGCGATAGCTAGAGTTTGAAGGATGATGATTACAGGTCATATATTATGAGGGGGGAAACTATGAATTGTGATGGAAATTCTTGGTAAATATGTGCTAGAGTTAATTAAGAAAATGTCAACTGTCAGACCATTGCACCACCAGTCATGGCTGAATGATAAACTACTTTACAGGTTTTAGCTGGAAATATTTTTCAATGCCAGACTTATCTGCAAACCCAAATTTAGCAAAGACAACGGGCTTTTGCAATCAAAGCACTTGACCGCCCCAGGAGGTGTCGGACCCATGCTCGGCCCTCACGAAGTGACCGACCATAAGCCTAGTCCACTATGGGATCCCCCGAAGCCCCCACTCGGCAGGGATCCACCCTCCATCTTGCCTCTAGCCCCGTTGTGCAGTGCTGAGTCACATCATAGCTTCCATAGCACGGGTGGGTTCCTATGCACGCGGCAGCAATAATAGGAACTAAAGGGATCTACACTAGGAGCATACTACATATGGCCCTAGGTCTCTACCCCCTTCCCAATACAAGAGGAGCAACGCATGTCAACCAATATCACATACATCACATCATGATCAATATCAATATCATATGAACATCTTAACCTAATCATACATAGCTAACCTTGAGTTAGGGTTCCTTGATTAGGGTTCAAGATGTTCAACAAAAAAAGATCTAGGGTGGCTCTACTCTGAATACACGAACTACTAACCATCTGGAGTGCTAACTTCCAGATGAACTAACTATGAACTCTACTCAACCTACCTCCTCCCGAAGCGCTTCCTCCCATCCCTGGCGTCTCCATGGTCCTTGGCGTGGATCGAAGGCTTGCTCCCTCTCTGATCATACACACCTTCCGGGGCTCTTTGCTCCGAGCTAGACTATGACGGCGGTTGCTCCGGCGGGGTTTCGACGCGTGGATGAAGATCGGTGCTAGTTTAGGGAAAGGGTCTAGGGTTAGGGTTAGAGCCAATATAGGTGTGGGTCCACATGGGATGCCATTGGCACCACTAGGATGAGCCCGTGTGGCGGTTGCTCCAATAGGATAAGGCCATGTGGAAATGGGCCTTATCCTAAGGTTATCTAAGTTAAGCGGTTAACAGATGTACCTGCCACTTTAAAAGGCATCTACAAGGCTACCTAGGTAGACTTGTATGGTGGCAGTCGAGGAATATGCGTGTTTATGGCGTATATTCCCTGAGCGTCATTCTCCCCCATCTTTGTCCTCGACATTGCGCTAAGGTGGCGAACCTAACTATCACCGCAAAACAACATGGGAACATACACTTAAGTTAAGTTTAAGCGATCAACTTCCTATTAAAAGTTAAATGTCAAAATTTAGGCTATATTTGTACTTATACAAAATTATATAGCCTTAACAAAGACCCACTTCTTACAATAATTCAAAACATTATTATAAGAGTTATTAGGGTTCATAATCTAAATTATGGTTCCCCATCTTCTCGTAATCGCCCACCTCGAAGCTCCTTCTCACTTGCCTTTCACATGGAGCACATTCGTTAGTTTAATTAATAAGTTTGTGGTTTTAGGGGACCACCCCCTTACCAATACCTTGCACTCGATCATAGCCCTTCGGTTTGAGCTTAAGGACCATTTAAGATGATCCATCATTGCCCATGATCAAGTGCTACCTTGCCTTTTCGGTTACCCGGTCGCGAGTACCCCTAATTACATCATGCCCCAGGGTTTTAAGCTGAGGAGCGTCTCACGATCCCATCGCCGCACATGATCACTTTAATCACCATGACCCCCTGTAATTAGGTGTCGCGAGGCCTGCATGTCGTGGCGTAAGGGATCATCCGGCCCGATGTCCCATCATCGCGCACCATGCCTTCTTCTCTCCTGCGCATGACCCTATTGGTCATCGCACCTCTGGTGCATGTTGGCCCACATGTTTCCAAGATTAGCCCATGTATTCCACTTCTGCTATGTATTCCATCGCTGGCTAGAAAACTGCCCGACTAAGAACATGCTAAGACCTAACCTCACGGCAAATCGAAATTGACCAAGTGGGAGGCGACTCGCCCCTCAAACTCCTTCATAAACTCGGGATCTTGCTTCTTCAAATCACCCTTCAATACCCATGTCTCTTCCCACGGGCAAGTGTTTCCCACTTGACCAAATACTAGAGGCTGAGACCTCTAGTCTTCTTGAATGACTTATCAAAGTAACTTCCGGTACGATTTAGACTTGCTCCTCCGTCATTTCCAACAAAGTTGGAGTATCAAGACCTCCTCGGGGTTAGGATTGTGCCTTTTCAATAAACTTCGTGGAAAACCTTGTGAACTTTGAGATGGTAGGAAGATCCAACTTGTAGGCTTGGGAGCCCACTCTCTCCAAAATCTTGAGCGGACCAGCCCATCGAGGGGCAAGCTTCTTACAACTTCAATCCGAAGCTTAGCTTGCTTGACCTTGATCTTCAACCCTGCGCTATCACCTACCTTGAACTCTCTTACGGTCACGTGGCTTATCGGCTACACTCTTACTTGGACTTCTTTGGCTAAGAGGTAACCCCTCACTTCTTCCACCAAGCGCTGCATATCTCCTAGCATCTGCTGGGACACTTCAACCTTTGACGGGATTGTGCCAAGTGTCGGGGGTTAACTGCTTGTACCGTAATTTACCATGAAAGAGACATGAGAGATGACTCCTTGCCTTGCACTATTAATGGCCGAATTCCACCAAGTGGATGTACTCATCCCACTTGGACTGCTTATTCCACACAAGGCTTCTAAGTATATCTTCAATGATTCAATTCGTCCTCTACAATAGGACCATCGTTTGGGATGATATCACGGTGCTCATGGAAACCCAAATTGAATGGTGCTAAAAGAGGTCCACCCCGCCAAAAAGCACTCATAAACTTAGAATCTCTATCAGATATTATCTCCAGGGCATGCCATGGAGCCTAAAATCTCCTTCACAAATAGCTTGGCGTTATCTAATGATGTGTTATGGTAGTTCTACAAGGCACAAAATGTGCCATCTTAGATAATTTGTCTACTCGACCATCAATGCATCCTTACTTTTCGAAGGTCTTGGGAAGTCCTGTGATAAAATCCATACTTACCCATTTCCCATTTAAACATTTGCTTCTAGAGGTTCCAAGGCTCACGGAATTTGGCTTGTTCGCTTTGGTTTTGTGACACAAGCGGCACTCCGCGAATATATCTTGCTATCTTTTCTTCATTCCCGGCCCGAAATAGCTACTTGAATCTTGAAGTAGGTCTTCATAAAACACATGCCACGCTATTGGGCTGTTGTGTGTGTCATGAAGGATTAGCTTCCTTATATACACGGCGATTCGGGCACACAACTTATCTTTATGGTACAACAAGTTGCCTTCCTTCTTATAATGCTTGAAGGCTTCTCGTTCCTTATCGTTCTAGCCTCCCTAGAGAGGCTTCCCCCCATACCTCCTTGAAATCACCATCGGATGGTAATGTCTCCTCAATTTTCTTGCCATACCCACTCGAAAAGTTGATATAGCATTACAATGTGTTCTAAGTCTCAAGGGGTCTTCTAGAAAGAGCATCCGCAACCACATTCAACTTACGGCTTATAAGCAATCTCAAAATCATACTCTTCTAGGGAATTCCATCCACCTCCTTTTGCCTTAGATTGAGGGCGGTGGGTAAAGATGTATTGAAGGCTCTGATGATCGGTATCTAACTGAAACTTCCTTCCAAGCAAATAATGCCTCCAAATCTGAAGAGCTCTTACAATAGCTAGAAGTTCCACGATCATGGGTTGGATAAGCATTTGCTTGGTGTCGTTCAACTTCTTGGAGTCATAGCTATTACTCTTCCTTCTTGCATAAGGACTCCACAGTAGCTATCTTACTTGCATCTGTTGCTACTATCTTGTCCTTGTCTGGATCTGCTTGAACTAGCACTGTCTTGTTGTTAAAACCTCCTAAGCTTTTTCAAATGAAGCTTGGACATTTTCTAACCAATGTGTTCTCCAATCTTTCACCTTAACACTCTTAGTGAGATCGAGTCAAGGGGGCCCATTGGCAAGTCCTTCCACGAACTTCCTATAATAACCTGCCCGGACCTAAGCTTCTTACCTCCGCGCCACATTCTTTGGAGCTGGCCAATCCCACTCTTGCTTCAATCTTTGCGGGGTCCGTGGAATCCCTTCCGCCGATATGACATGGCCCAAGTACTCACTCTTTTTGGTAGCAAAGTGGCATTTGGAAACTTTCCATATAAGCGATCTTGCCTCAACACCCAACACCTTTCCTCGGATGCTGACTATGATCTTCAATGGACTTCTTGTAGACTAGGATGTCGTCGAAGAAGACAATGACAAACTCATCTAGGAAATCCACGAAGGCGTCGTTCATGAGCGCATGAAAGTTCTTTGGAGCATTTGACAAATCAAAGGGCATTCTTGTAAACTCAAAGTGACCATACCACGTTACGAAGGCGGTTTTATGGATATCCTCTTCCTTTATCCTTATTTGTGGTATCCTGACCTTAAGTCAATTTTAGAATACCTTTGCTCCTTGGAAGCTGATCCATCAAATCATCGCCCTTGGCAATGCATACTTATTCTTTATCAATGCGCTTGTTGGTGGCGATAGTCTATCTACATTCTTAAGCTCCCATCTTTCTTCTTCTGAAGAGTATAGGTGCTCCAAAGGGAACACACTTGCTCTAATAAAGCCAAAGCTCAAGCAATTCACGGGCGCTTCTTAAAAACTCTACCAACTCCGGTGTGCTCATCGTGGCATCTGTATGGTGCTTTCTTGGTGAAGCTTAGCATCACGGAGCTAATGTGATCTCACATTCCACACCCCCCATAAGGTGGTAGCTGCCGGTTCATTCGGGAATACATCCTTGAATTCTGAAATGAGCCTTGCCTCTTGGCTTGGCAGCTGCTTCCCTTTTATCGCTTCCATCACCTTGTGGGCTCAGTGCCTCTAACCTCAAATGTAATCCACCTTATTTCTTTCTATACTTTTCCTTAGATGCTTCAAAGAAATACCTTGCATAGAAGGCGCCTTCTTACCTCTCACTATGAATTTGGTGCCGTCCGGTCTTTGTCATGGCGACTTCATTCGCGATCCACGGTCGATCATGGCTTTCGATGGCTTTAGGAACTCCATTCCTACTATAAGTCATACCTTCAATTTCCATGACCTACGCCCCCATCGACCACTTACTTCCACTAAGGTCTATGTCGAGATGTGATCCTCCTCCCCTTATTATGCCGAATATGCTTGGTTTGCCATAACAAGGCCTTGGCTTAGACTTCAATACCTTATTCTTCATTAGGGCAGCCAGCCTAGGAGAAAGAAGTTGTGAGGGAGCTACACATATCTATAGGGACTACATATGGGTTGCTATCTATGATTCCATCGGCCGCAATGGCTTTGTCGACTGATTTTCAATATCATCGACTCAATATTAGGGATATGGCGCTCACCATCTATGAAGTCACGGGCCTCATCTTTGGTGCGTCATCTTCATCGCCTACGTTGGTGAATCCCAATCCCCAAGCTCGCCAAAAGTGCTGCATGTGTTCGGTGCCTTGGTACAGGCTTACTGGAAACATAGCTTCTTCTCGATACACTCCTGCCTCTTCTCCTTCATCAGGTGTCTAGAAGGCGGCTTTGGCTTGCCTTACGATGCATTACTGACTACGGTCCCAAAGTTGCTACTGGTACTTCCATGCCCGTGGCCTCCTCGATGGCCTTGACTGCTGATTGCTTACTAAAGTGCGCCCTTGAATGTGACACATTGACTTTCCCTTGAAGGCCGACTGTTTCTCCCCTGGCGTTGGTGGAGCTTCTTTAAACTTATGGCTTTATCCTCGGCTTACGCCCGTGACTTTGGGTTGATTGCTTTTCGGACTAGCCTTTTGATATTGTTGTTCAATCCCTCAATGTAGTTTCCACCGCTTGCCTTTCCAGAAACTCCGAGAACATAGATTTTGAAATTCGCATGAATTCCTCTGTATACTTTGCTACCTGACAAAGGTTGCCCTGGTTCAATCGTAAAACTAGCTGGATCACGCACCTAGTATATGACCCTAGGCACATATGTCTGCGAAAGGCCTTGTTGAAGGTCTTGAATGCCACCTTGTTCCTTTTTTGACTTGTTGGACTTTCGTAGCCTTTCCCCGATTCCTCATTTGCTCCTATCAAGTTTGCTGTAGCAACCTTCCTATATCCTTATCCTTCATGCCATAAGAGTTGCCAAACTCCTCCATTTCGTCGAGCCGGGCTTCGCCTCCATATGTGACTGTCTTTTCACGGCCCGACCCAACTTCCTAGTCTTCCATACATTGCTCATATGCTTTATCAACTTTCTTTGATAGTCATCTTCCTTGCCCTGGCTCTTACCTGTGAAGTATCGGACTCACTTCGAGCTAGAACCATCTTGGTATGCAGAAGTGTCGATGAGCTGGAGCTAAGGTGGTGTTGGACTCGCCATTTCTCCTTTTCCTCTTCTTTTGTCCACACACGACATTTTTTCCGCGATTGTCTTGCCCCTCCAGGTTGTGGACCTTCCTCGATGCCTTCTTTGAGGTAGTGGTGGAGGTGGAGGTGGGCAGTGCATATTCTTGGGCATTCATCAATGGGGTGTGAGTGGATCGGTGATGCATCGATTCCTCATCACGGGCCGAGCCTTGCATTGATTGCTTCGTCATTTCCTCGTTGTTTGTCATCTTGATTACGTCCAAATAGGTTTACTGGTGCCCACCGTCGATAATCGGCCTTGGTCTTGTGAGAACACAATGGTGTTCCTTTCTTGCAAAGGATTAATCATCAATGCTTGTTATTTAAAGTACACACTAATCATTCTTGCTTCAATGAATTGTTGTTGGGTACAAATTCCACTTACAAGTCAAGATCATGGTAAGACATTAATTAGTATATAGAAATACATTTCATGAATTACATGATATCTTTGAAGAGAGTTTCAATACACTTTAATTAATTAACAAACAAGTTTTCCATCAACGATGTAAACTACATAGACTTGAAGA
>JAJEKV010000986.1:0-52845 GCA_021234155.1 Isoetes taiwanensis | reverse complement strand
ATATGATTTTGATATTATATATAAGCTCATAATGTTGTAAGTGTATGCTCGAGACAAGGAGACGATACGCGTATTTACTTTTTCAGTGGACTAAAAGCGACAAAGAGTTTTGCCTTTTCAGAGTATCAAGGAGTGTAAGGAAGTTCTCCAGTGGGAAGCTGCACAGAGTAGTTTCATTATAAGTACAGCGCAAATTGTTGTATCACAAAAGTACAAGTTGTGTGCCCAATCTGTAAGGAAGTTAATTTTCAAGACACATAATACCCAATAGCAGGTATACGGGCTTCAAGGAAGACCTATTTGACGGGTGAAGTATTTCGGAATAAGAGGCAGAGTAGCGTATGGTTTCTCAGATGCGCGCTTATGCTGCCAGATTCAAAGCGGGAGTGTTTTCGGATTGTGCTCTTGAGCTTGCTGAGGAAAAGCTAAATGCAAAGTGGAGTTATGGGATTTACTACAGTTTCTAGACTTCGGTGTATGTATTGATGGTTGCTGAGACAAGTTATCGATGGCATATTTTTGTGCTCTGTATCAATGTATAATCGCATTAGATAATGCCAAGTTATTTGTAAAGTGGCTCCATGCTCGCATATGTACATTTGATAGGGATTCCAAGCTATGAGTGCTTTTGGCAAGACTCTCACATTATCTGCATTTGCTTTCCATGAGCACGGTATATATCATCCCCAAAACATGGCTTGCCTAAAGGACGACCGGATCACAAGACATGCTTCTGGGTTATGTGGAACAAGTGTCTAAGTGGATGAGTATACTAATTTGGTGCACTTTAAGCAATAGTGCCAAGCGAGTCATTCTGTATGTCTCCTTTGCAAATTCACGTACCAAGAGCAACTCATACTCCTCCTGCACAACCCTCGTGTCCGGGCAGTAGCGATCCCAAGCAGGGGATATGCAGCGCTAGTGGAGGAGTGGGGCCGAGCAGCAAGAAGCCTAAGAGCAGCCGGCAAGCACAGCACTCACCGTGAGTTCAAGGTAGCTACAGCGCTTGGTTGAAGATCATGTGAAGAAGCAAGCCGCTTCCTGATTGGGAGTTGTAAGAAGCTTGCCCCTAGATGGGCCGGGTCCGCTCAAGATTTTGGAGAGAGGGGCTCGCCTACAAGTTGGATCTTCCCAATTTATCCCTCAAAGTTCACAAGGTCTTCCATGTAAGTTTATTAAAGAGGCACAATCCTAACCCCGGGAGGAGGTTTTGGATACTCCAACCTTGTTGGAAATGACTCGAGGAGCAAGTAGAAATAGTGCCCGAATTGCTTCTTGATAAGTCATTCAAGAAGACTAGGAGGTCTCAATTCCTCCAATATTTGGTTAAGTGGAAGCACTTGCGAGTGGAAGACGCGGGGTATTGCAAGATTTGGAGAAGCAATACCTGTAGTTTATGAAGGAGTTTGATGGGCGAAGTCGCCTTCGACTTGGTCGAATTTCGACTCTGCAAAAGTTAGCTAGTATGTTGTTAGTTGTTTTAAGCCCGCGATGCATTCTAGTTAGTAGGGTACGCGCGAATCCTGGATCGTACATGATGGGATACTGCTAGGGCATCTTTCCAGCTACACGCGACCAAGAGGTGGCGACCATTAGGGCCGCGTGGAGTGAGGAATGAGGCATGGTGGGCGGCGATACATCGACGATGATCTCTATGCCACGACGCGGGTACGCATTAATTCGGGCCGTAGGAGGGTCATGGAAGGTTAAAGTGATCATGCGGCGATGGGATCGTGGAGACGCTTCCCCAGCCTAAAACCCTGGCATGATGCATCAGTGTACTCGATCCGGATCGTGGCACAAAGGTAGCACTCGATCATGGGCAATGATGGGAGCATCTTAAATGATCCCCAAGCTCAAACCGAAGGGCCATGATCTTGGGCAAGGGTAGGACAACCTTGAGCCGGGTAGTTCGGCTCAAGGAGGTAAGGGGGTGGTCCCCAAAACCACAAATTATTAACTAAACTAACGTATGTGCTCCTTTTGCAAGTAGAAGGAGGACTTCAACGAGGAGCGATTACGAGGAAGATAGGGGAGCCATAATTTAGATTATGAACCCTAATAACTCTTATAATAATATTTTGAATTAGCGTAAGAAATAATTATTTAAGGCTATATAATTTTGTATAAGTACAAAATATAGCCTAAATTTTGACTTTTAACTAATAAAACTTGATTAAGCTAAAGTAAACTAAAGGTTATATCATGTTGTTGTTTTGCGCATAAGGTTCGTTATCATCTTAGCGCAATGTCGAGGATGCATTGTCCTAAGGGGGAGAATGTGACGGTCAGGGAATATACGCCATAACACGTGATATTCCTGGATCTGGCAACTATACAAGTCTAACTTTATAGCCTTGTATACCATAGATTGTGGCACTAGGGGGCATGGCCAAGTTATTCTCATAACTTAGCCAACCATAGGTTTGAAACCATTATCCACGGGCCTTAACCTATTGGGCACCCGCCACACAGACTCAATTCGATTGGTGCCACGTGGCATCCTAGGTGGACCTAACTTATATAGGCCTAAAACCCTAACCCTAGGCCTCCTTTCCATCCCTAGCACCTGTGAGACCACCCCACTGCTCGAAACCCCAAGTCAACATCGCTTGTCGTGGCATAGACTGCAGCAGCCCCAACAGGTAGACTCGCTTTGGAGCAGGAGCAGCATCACGCGGGTCGGGACCATGGAGGCACACATGGATCCGGAGGGAGAGGATGAACAGGTATGTAGGGTAGTAGTCGATAGCTTATCTCGAATTAGCATTCCGTATATGCTAGTATCTTGTATCTAGAGTAGAGCCATCCTAGAACCCATATTCAACATCTTGAACCCTAATCAATGAACCCTAACTATTAGTTAGTATGATTAGGTTAAGATGTTCTTTGATGATTATTCTCATGATGTGATGATTATGTGATGATGGTTGATCATGTTTGCTCCTTTTGTATTGGGAAGGGGGTAGAGACCTAGGGCCATATGTAGTATGCCTAGAGTAGATCCCCTTAGTTCCATTAGTTGCAGCCCGGCATAGGAGCCCACCCAGGCATCGAGGTTATGATAATTCCACTCAAGACCATATAACGGGGCTAGAGGGAAGTGGAGGGAGGATCCCCGCCGAAAGTGGGGCTTCTCGGGATCCCATAGTGGCCAGGGCTTATGGTCAACCACTTCGCGTGGACCGAGCATGGGTCCGGCTACACCCCGGGCAATGGTGTCGCCCTGCCTCGAGAGTTGCAAGTGTTAGCTTGGCCTCGCTTTGGGGGTTGTCGGTACGACCGCAGTCGCCACGATTCTGTGGGGTCCGCCCATGGAACCCTAGACCCCTCGAAGGAGATGCAACCTTCCCGCCGGGACCGTGAGATGCAACTCGTGGAGAAGTCCCCGGCGGTGATGCCATGGGATTGCGTGATCCCGGAAGGCTAGAGTCCCGGTCAGAGTCCCATTTAGCCCATCCGCAGTGTATGCACAGAGGGGCGGATGGAGTGGTCAACCCTAGCTATTGTTTAGGTGCCACCCCCATTGCCATGACTTGCCTTGCTATCTTGAGGCTCAGCCGGGCCACCATCCTCCTATGAGTCTGAGTCGGGTAGGAGCTCTCATGTTTTACTTCGCTTGTGCTTATCATCTTTGTATTGGTATATGTGTGATAAGCTGCCCTTCCGAGGTAGTATTTGTATATGTTTGATGCTAGTTCTCGACGTGTTATCGCCTCACGTTATAAGACCCCGCATAGGGGAAGGGCGCAAGACACCTTTCGTGTTCCCTCAGCACTAAGGGTCACCTCGTGAGTCGCGGGTAGACGGCGTCCGCGGCGGTTGAGCGGATGGGGATTTCCTCGCCGAAAGTGTACGGTACCGGGTGTCAGATATGTTTAGCGGTGGAGCGTCACAAGATGTTCCGCTTTCTTGATTCCTATTGTCTAGCCTTGGTCACCAAGGGGAAGAGCATGGGGTAAAACCAAGGATCAAGATTTGGATCTATGATTGGGATCATCTTGAGGCCACCACCCTTTGGTGTATGCATGTCCCTATGGAATGGTGGTTCTCCATTTGCATTGACAAATATCACCGCAACTTCGTTTGAGCATGAGGGGTTGTATCTCCTAAGATCCGTGGTTTCGAAAGTGTTAAAGTACATCCTCGATGTCCCCGACGCCTTCGCTAGATCAAGTGAATGCTCCTCTACCTCATGCATCACCATGAGGTCTCATTGCATATGGGTGACATTATGCCAAGTAACGTAATCCAGTTCTTTCAAGAGGTGGATATCGCAATTTACATTCGGGAGTTTTGGACTCGTGGGAGTTTTGGACATGTGTAGAGTCGAAATATGTTGCGGGTTGGGAATTATCGGCATAAACGGCCCTACCCTATGGTAGGTTTTTCCTTGCATCTTGAAACAAGATCGGTCCATGTCCTTTGAACTGCTTCGATGTTGGCACCAAAGGAAGCAAAGGCAAGAGCACTATTGTAGGCCACGATGTGCCGGGTGGAAGTTAGTGTTTTTGGATGTTGGTAGCTTAGCAATCTCGAATTAGATGGGGCATCGGTTGTAGAGGCTTCAACTTGATTTGTCCATCGTGGCAGCATTTTGTACCATCGTCCTTGAATGACAATGCCCTACAATGCATGCATGCTATCGAATGGACCACAATGGTGTCATTCTACCTATGTGATTCCAAGCGTCCTTGCTATTCTCGTACATAGATGGATGGGCTCTTCTTTCACGCTCATATTGTGTGAGTTCTTCCAATCTTTGTCGATGCTCCTCTTCTGTTTTTGTAGCAGCTATTTGGTGCCTTTGATCATGCTTTTGTTGTGCAGCTACTGCCATTCTTTGCAATCGATGTTCATCGGTTTCTATGGTAGCATGTTGCAACTTTCTTCTCTTGTAATTTTCTCTTTCTTTCTCCAATCGAACTTCACGTTCTTGTTGGGCAAAATATCATATTATAAAGTGAACTTAAACTTAAAGACGACCTCATTTAGCCTCAGCATGGCATTTCTGTAAAACATAGTACTAAGATGATTTAAATCTCTAAGGCCCATAGCACGATTTTTTTCTTTTATATAAAAGCCATTCATGATTAGAACATAGCTGTCAAAAATTCCTTTTCTAACCTTAACTGTAGACATGAATTGGATCAGAGCTAGAGAATCATTCTAGACCCAAGATCCTCGTTTAAGCCCATCCTCCAAAACCTAGCAAAGGAAAGGCCTTCAAAAAATAAAGCATTGAGAAAAAACAAAAAGCTTTAACCGCGAGGAAATACAGTTAAGAATAGCTTGAGCTTGCATGAAAAACTTGAAGAAGCCTTGAAGAAATGGAATGAAACATAGAATTGACAGCCCTAATCTGAAGCAACCACCTTTTTCAAATGCCTTGATAAGAAGACTACGCAAGGAAATGAATCACGAAAACTACATGCCAACAACCACGGTTCTTCGAATTAGAGGCCCACCTGTTTTTATCAGAAAACAAAGCATTCAGAAAAAATAAAAAGCTTTAACTCTTAGAGGTCGTGGTCAAACCCACCTCAATTGCAGATACAAATCGCAAGATAGCCGTGGAGGAAATTTACGTGTGGGCGTAACAACGCACTGAACCTCTAAGCAGCCTACCCATGAACCGCATCGAATGGGAGGAGCTTCAACCACGATATCCGAGTCCGTGATAACGGCGCATCCAAGCCCGCAATCGGGCTTCACCACGACATTATTGTCAAGAAGAAGAAGTCTTGCCGGATGGGTATTACGCCGCCAAAGCCGCCACCAATATGCATCATCTCCTTCTATCTCCTTCCGCACCCCATAGAAGCCGGGAAATGCCAATGCATGCTCTACCGCTTTTGTCATAGCTGCTCAAACGTGGAAAGCCCAAATCGAAAGCGTAGAATAAAATCGGGGAGCTATGTGGCCCATCTATTCAGTGGGTCAAATTTGGGCCGGTCGGATCTAGGGCCCGGTTGAAGACACACCCTAGGATGGCTAACATTATAATATAGGATGGCTAAAAGATAACATTATAACATAGGATGTCTCGGACATCCTATATAGTAAAAGATAAATATATAATGTAATATAATACTACTATATAGTAAATATATAGGATATTACTATATAGGATGTCTCAGACATCCTATATAGTAAAAGATAACATTATAATATAGGATGGCTAACATTATAATATAGGATGGCTAAAAGATAACATTATAATATAGGATGTCTAATTCTTCATCTTTTAGTAAAAGATGAAGAATTAGAATAAAGAGATAAGCAACAAAATAGAATAGAATAGAATAGAATAGAATAGAATAGTTTTTTTAACGTCCACGAAGACCAATAGGTCATGGGACCCATAGTACAATCATTACTACTAGGATTAAAAAACCCCTGCCTCGAAAGGTTTTCAAGGGAAAAACCTTTGCAGTAATGATGATACTAGACAAGCTTAGTAATGACAAGCTTAGGAGATATAATATGTTGTTCGGTTCGGGAGTTATTGGTAGTCAAAATAGGGAACTTTAGGTTCGAAGAGCTAAGCAAGTAGGGATTGGAACGGACCTTGGAAACTTAAGTAAAGAAAGAAGATAGAGTAATAAATAGAGTCTAAACATAAAAAATAACGCGATGTGACATTTGGACTTACCTTGGACGCCCTCTTTTTTTGTTAACACTTGTTGTTGGGCCTGATTCATTTTCTTGTGCGTTGCATCTAAAGGATGTTTTGGACTTTCAGATTTCCTATTGAAAAAACTATTTTGTGGTGAGTACACTGTTGCATAGCTGTCTATTTGGAATATTAATGTGAGTACTTATTTGTGACTAAAGTAGTGAGATCTGTGTGTGGTGAGGTATGTTATTTTGGCACGATCGATAGCATAAATATAAGATGCAAAAATAGAATAAGCACGTAAATAAAGTGGGTAGCATGAACATAAGATGGAATATTAGAAGTGGTGATAATATTCAATAAAGTTTGATTATATCTAATGTTAGCATAAATTGGACAACATGGAGATAAGATACAAAACGAGTCTATAGAGCTAAAAGAATATCAAATAATTACCTTGGACGCCTTTTCGTTTTTGTGTGGATTACGTCTGAAGGATGTTTTGGATGTAATGCATATGTTTAGAGAAGGTAATGAATCTAGATCGCGATTGGGAAAGTAGGGCTCTATTGTTTGGTCGAGCATTTACTTGCTTATTGTTTCATTGTGGTAGTAGATACTATGAAAAAATGTTCATTAGTAAATACTGCTACAAAAGGGACTTTCAGATTTCCTATGGAAAAAACTAATTCATGGTGAGTACGCTGTTGCATAGTTGTCTATTTGCGATATTAATATAAATACTTATTCGTGACTGAAGTAGTGAGATCTGTGTGTCATGAGGTATGTTACTATCGCATGATCGATAACACAAATATAAGATGTAAAACTAGAATAAGCAGATAAATAAAGTGGGTAGCATGAACATAAGGTGGAAAACTAGAAGTGGTCTTGAAGTAGATATTCAATAAGGTTTGATTATATCTAATGTTACTACACATTGGACAACATGAAGATAAGATGCGAAACGAGTCTACAGAGCTATGTGAGTAGGGATTGAGAAGGAGCCTACAAACTTAAGTAAAGAAGTACATCGAATAATTAGCTTGGATGCCTTTTCGTTTTTGTACCCATTACGTCTAAAGGATGTTTTGGGCGTAATGCATATGCTTAGAGAAGGTAATGAATCTAAATCTCGACTTGGAGTTTCGTAGGCAATGTCTAAAGGATGTTTTGGGCGTAATGCATATGCTTAGAGAAGGTAATGAATCTAAATCTCGACTTGGAGTTTCGTAGGCAATGTCTAAAGGATGTTTTGGGCGTAATGCATATGCTTAGAGAAGGTAATGAATCTAAATCTCGACTTGGAGTTTCGTATTGCCTACGCAAAAATTAACATGGGGTGAGTGCATTGTTGGATTAATGTCTATTTGGATATATTTAAAAAGGACCTCGAAAACTTAAGTAAAGGAAGAAGCTTGAATAATAAAGGGTTGAGGACATAAAGAACAATAGAATGTACCTTGGATGGTCTCTTTTTTCCGTCGTGATTTGTTGTTCATCTTGATCCATTTTCATGTCCATTACATTCAACGGGTGCTCTGGGCTTTTAGATTTCCTATGCAATAAGGTAACGTGCGATGAGTGCATTGTTGGCTACAAAGTAAGCAAGGATCAAGAAGCATCATCGAAATGTAGATAGAGAAGGAATATTAAATAATAAATAGATAACCATAAACATAAAGAAGAATATGACGTAGCATCTACAGTTACCTTGCATGCGCCCATTTTCTTGTCGTCATTTGTTGTTGCACGATTTGTTTTCGTGTCGATTATATCCAACACGTGCCCTAGACTTTCAATTTTTCTATGTAAGATTTTACATGTAAGTAAACATTCATGCATGAGAACCTAAATGCAAGTGGCAGAGTTATTGGATAAAGTTATTGGATTTTAGAATGGGTGCATGTTTTCATAAGCAGTTCTTGGTCTTTCATTTATTAAGGTTAGAAATGCTTACATACTCATTGTATTAAATGGAATTGAGACGTTCAACTAGTAAACGTGTACCCGGCGTTGCCCTGCATAAGTAGGGTATGTTTTCGTCGACTCTGTGGCATTTTGACGCAAAATTGGGGAGTGCCATCAAGGACCTTAATGGACTCATTTGTAAAGTAGTGGAATACCATTCTTGTGCGTGCTTTCCTATCACATAAATTCTGACAATGGTGCATTAAGAATGAGGAAACATTCATGTTATCAATTAGAAAATGCATTTGTATGTGCAAACGTATGTATTAGATTCCTCCTAATCTTATCTTCAATAACATACAATGGGTTAGGACATTGAACATTTTTGGATAGGTGCTCGAATAGTGCATTCAAACAATGAGAGTGCAATTGTCCACTTTGTTAAAAGTACCATTTTGTTTTCCACATTTGGATGAACATAAGGGGCACATTGTTCGCTATGGGTGGATTGTGGTTACAAACTTGAATGCTCCAAATTGATAATAATTTGGGAAGAAAGGGCTGATTACAGTAGTTTTTTTCCTTTAGGTGGAATACTGCAATGGTAAGCAACACATGAGCAATTCTAACAATTTTACTTACATTAATAATATATGTCACCATGTGCTATGTTATTTTGTCATTTTTTGCAATGGACAGTATTGCAAAAGGCTGCAATGGCCCAATGACAAACACGTATAGAGGCCACTATGATAGTATAAAAGTTTTATGATGATGATAATGGAGCTTCGCACAAAGGGATTTTTTCAATATCACTTAGACACCTCAATAGTATTTCATTTGCAATGCTGCCTTATTTTTTATTGCACATGCATGGGTGCCCACAACAGGCTGTCAAACAATAGTAAGCATAAACATCATTCTATGCTAATTTGTCAATTTCATGATTAGATTCTCCCCTTGAATGTTGCTCATATTCTAGTGGGATACTGCCCTTTCTTAGATTAAGGGATTATTTTACTTGAAAGCACATTTTCCTTCTAACAAAGTAGTATTATTATTGTACAAAAGCAATTTCCATTTGTTCAAGATTTGTCAAGTCTAATGCACCTTAAAGGTGAGACAACACACCAAAACATCAGAGGTGCAGCCACGAATCAAGTGCCATGAACCCTATTAACACTATTTTTGGTTAGTAAAGCTTTGAAATCTTTGATTGTTATGGTTTTTAGGGTTAAAACATGATACAAAATGTAATATCTCTCTTTGAAATAAGATCGGCCTCAAAAGATATGTAGCAAGCAATTTTGTTACTGATTACTCTATAATGTTGCAAAAGATCCCTTTGACGTCTTGATATCTTATTTTGAGAGCTCCCTAAAAACATGAAGAGTAAACTGAATTGATTGGCTCCCATTTGGTGTCATATTTTGTGGGGGAAGCTTTTCTGCGGAAGAAAATTGACACGAAATTTGTATGGAACCAACTTAAGACATGCCTCATTTCTACCGTGGAAAACCGATAAAGTCTTATTTCCTAAAATGTTCAAAAATTATTGGCTTGAAAATGACACACCCTTCCATCGAAAAAAGGCCTAATGAGGTGTTAACTAATGTCTAAACTACACATCGTTTACTTGGGGTTAAGGCTTTAAAGTGTCAATGTATATATATACAAGTTACCCACCGATTGATTGGGTGGTCCAAAGGGGGCAAGCGCAAGTTTGGTGCTTTCATAGTGGGTATTGCATAGTTGCTATAGTTTAATGTTTTCGACCATCTTTGAATTGTTCAAGTGACTTGAAGACAAAATGAAGCAAGGGGAAATGACCAATGGGGTGGTCCAAAGGGGCAAGCACAAGTTCAGCGTTTTCATTTGCGAGGGGGGCGAGGGGGCCCGGGGCAAGTGATATATGGTGCAGCGGTGCTAAAATTGCCACTTTTGAAGTCGATTGCTCAACTACACTTAATTGACCAATCAATGCATATTAGTCAACTTCCAAAACATTCTAGAAAAATCTATATTTTCCAGGAATTTTTATGCTATCACTCTCAAACCTGTATTACAATGTTCCTGCAAGGTGGGAGATTGTTTGGGATTTGTTGAGTTTTGTACCAAGCATTTATTATAATTACGGGTCAACACATATTGAGCATGCACATAAGAGATTACATTATTTAGGAAGGAAATATGTCCATTGCATATAAGTTTGTTTGGGTATGGGAGGCGAAATTTGGGGTTGATGCAATTTATGTTGACATTATTTGGGAACGAAATATGTCCATTTTATATAAGTGTGTTTGGAATGAGAGGCACTTGTTATCCAGATTGTGTTTATCTCTCAAGTGTGTAATTAGAATTGAATTAACGACTACAACTTTTCTAATACTCATTTGTTGATTGTCCAGAAGCCAAATGAATATATATAGTTAAAAAAAAAAAAAAAAAAAGACATGTTTTTGCAGCTTATCGTATCATAATAATAATGTACAATTTCATATGTCTTTGCATACAAATAAGGTTACCTGTGGCGGTGAGTGTAGATTCACTAACAATGATTGGTTCTATGAAATTATTGTATTTTACTTGTTAAAAGTCCTGAAAATTGTATTGTGTATTGGATATAATGTGATTTGTTAATTTATGTCCACATAGCTCATTGATTTTTGTTGTATATCTGTTTAGCCACGTGCATATAGAAAGGAATGCTATCTTTTTGCAACTTTCTTCAGGCTTTGGGGCAGGGAAAATTTTAAGGGACCTATAATTTTGTATAAGTATAATGAATTGGCCATTCCTTGTAAAATATGCCCTCAAAAGTGTAGCCTGAACTGGCCATTTTTCCTATTTTTTTCTAATGTGGATGCAACCCAATTGGCAATTTTTGAACCAAATATCTAATAATGTGTAGCTCAAATGGCAAATTTTAACTAGATTCTTATTAAGTATATAGCTAGTTGCCCAAACATAAAGAAGCCGCTACCCTATATAAATGTGTTTAAGTTACATGTTATATGAATTTGAATTCATACCCCATGTATTTCAATAATGCACAGATTGCTGGTAGGGAGAATTGAAAATCAGATGCCAGAGTCTTCGTAAAGAGGATTGAAAAGTACCTCGACATTTGATTTTCCAAAAGAGCGGGATTATTCTTAGTTGGTAGATATATTTAGAAATAAAAATTTCTAATAATGATGGCCCCCCATAAGTGACGAATTTATGAGGAGGCCTCTTAATGAATTAAGATTTGACGAACTTAAAGGCATTATAGGATTTAGCCAAGTGGCCTAAATGGCCATTCCATAAGCATATCTAGTTCTCACTTAGGATTGAATTGGCCCCAAAGTCGATGCCATTCCAATTAGCAAACATCTAATTGGCCATTCTAATGTCGTAATGGGCAATAAAGTGCCACGAAATGGCGAATCTGCAGATAGTCCGTAGGTAAGGCATCCTACTCAAGCCGGCGGTCACATTTTGCCTGAACCTGTAATTTGTGGCCAAATGGTCAGCCGGGGCCACTAAAATTTTCGTTGCTTTGGGGCAATGGTTTAGTGTTTGAAGAGTTGTCCATTGAGCAACCAAGAACATCGCTTCGATACCATTGTGACACTTTACACAAAATATACCACCATACCATACACTGTGAGGAAATCCCCATCCCGCCCTTCGGATCAAGACGACGTCCTCCGGCCTATCCCGCGACTCGATCACGTTAGTGCGGAAGGGGACATGAATGTGTCTTGCGCCCTTCCCTATGGGCTCCTATCACAGCTGAAGCGTAAATAACGTTAGAACTAGCAATAACAACACATCATGCCACCTCGGGGGTAGCCCAACTACATATCCATAACTGCAAAGAAGATAAATACATGCCATAAAACATGAGAGCTCCTACCCAAGGCTCACTCTTTAAGGTGGTTGACTGACTAGGCCTCAAGATAGAGCGCAAGCGAAGTCATAACAATGGCGAGGGTCGGCTTGAGACAATGGCTAGGGTTGACCACTCCATCCGCCTCCCCTGCGGCATTTTGCAGAGTAGGCTAGATCGGGCTTTGGCATGACTAGCCTTCCTGATACGCTAATCTCATGGCATCACCCATCGAGACTACTCCGGGAAGTTGCACCTCCCCTGGGTCCGGGATGAGGTAGGAAGGGTTGCATCTCCCCTTCCTGGGTCTAGAGGGTTCCACCTGCGCTAGAGAATCGCGGGCTTACACACGATTCATACCCCACTTAACCCCCAAAAACAGAGCCAGCCGCCACCACCGCAACTCCCCGAGAGGCATGGCACACCATTGCCCCCAGAGGTGTCGCACCCATGCCCAAACCCCACACGGCGTGACCAACATTATAGCCTAGCCCGCTATGGTATCCCTAGTAGCCACGCCACCGTGGATCCTCCCTCCTCAGACACCTCTAGCCCTATGTATGTAGTGTTGAGTCACATCATAGCCCCCCCAGCCCTAAGGGGCCTATGCACAAGCCGATAATAATAGGAACTAAGGGGTCTAAACTAGGAGCATACTACGAATGGCTACACTAGGTCTCTACCCCCTTCCCAATACAAGAGGAGCAAACATGATCAACCAACATCACATAACATCATATCATGATAATCATCATAAGAACATCTAACCTAATCATACATATCTAACTTACAGTTAGGGTTCCTTGATTAGGGTTCAAGATGTTGAACAAGGGTTCTAGGATGGCTCTACTCTAGATATGAAATACTAACTCATCTGGAGTGCTAACTTCCGTGATGAACTACTAAGAGCACTACTCCACATACCGCCTAACATCTCCCTCCCAATCCCCGCGCCTCCATGGTCTTCGGCGGTCGGCTGCACTTACTCCAAGATCGGGTCCACACTGGGGTCGGGCCAGACTAGGCTATGCCACAACAGGGGCCAAACGAGTTTCGAAAAGGAAGAAGGTTCTCAGGGTGCTAGGGTCAGGAAAGGGTCTAGGGTTAGGGTTTAGGTTAATATAAGTTAGGGTTCACATGGGATGCCACGTGGCACCAATGGGACAAGGCCATGTGGCAGTTGCCTAATAGGATAAGGCCATGTGGAAAATGGGACTTATCCTAAGATTATCTAAGTTATGTATTTAACTTAGATATGCACGCATGCCACTTCCTAAGGTATACAAGGCTATGAAGGTAGACTTGTATAGTGACGGACCCATAAATACACGTATTTATAGCGTATATTTCCATGGAACGTCACATTCTCCCCCCTTAGGATAATGCTATCCTCAGCATTACGCTAAGGTGATTGCGCTACAAGGCCCCTGCAAAAGAACGCACACATATGACTTCTTTG
Source organism: Isoetes taiwanensis (assembly GCA_021234155.1). NCBI lineage: Eukaryota > Viridiplantae > Streptophyta > Lycopodiopsida > Isoetales > Isoetaceae > Isoetes > Isoetes taiwanensis. The sequence continues at coordinate 38,982 of JAJEKV010000986.1, read as the reverse complement.
TCTTTGTCAGGCATGGATTGCATATTATGCATATTTGCACAGAAATGGCACCCATTAGGGCGGATTTGGGGTCTGAAAATGGCCCTTATCTTGGGCTAAAGATTTCCACGCCGATTCGCCAGACCAATCAGGTTTGGCGCCTTTTTATAAAAGTCAAGAGATACTTAAGGTGAAGGATGAGCAGCTTACTTGGCATCCACATGGCATATTTTCATAGGGATGTCTCAAGCTTTTATTGCAACCATTTTAATGGCCTCAGATTTTCGAGTCGCCACGCCCAAAATAATGGTGACTTTGACCGCCCATCGTCGGCCACCAACTCCCCCTTGTCAAATTTTGGCCAAACTTCTGTGTCACTTTCCGTACTTCTACGTCCATCCTCTCCGCCTTCACCCTCATCCGCAATCCATGTCTCCCCAGAATTTCTCGTGTTCTTGCCCCCATTTACGTAACTCCCAAGGTCAAGAAGGGAGGTTTTGTCTCAATAGGTTCAGGTGAGTATGCCGCCATCAACGAGGGGCGAAAGCATAGAGTTAAGCGACAAAGGCGATCCGACGTATGGACACATTGGATAGGTAGGATAAAAGAGTTCAAGTTGAATTCTAGCGGCCTGAAAAGTGGAAAGTATAACAATACGACATGCATATACCCCTTCCGATATGGCCAAAGAGCTAATCTCCACCAAAACAGCCTTCCCAAAATTGCCCGCAAATGGTAACCACCTTAAACGGATCACACGACGCCAAGCTAGTCGCCTACTTAACCACAGAGATAGTTTCGCCGTCGTGGTGATCTTCTTTATCTTTTCATTTCTTTTCGCTGACACGCGGTTTACAAACAAATTTATTGTGCGTGTTTATGTTTATCGACGTCGTGGATGTCATTCCTACCGAAAGTATTAGTAGTGTAATTTGTCGTGGTATCACATAGACATCGGAATTGTCCTTTTTCCAAGGTATGGATGCCGTGACCTTGGGTATAGGCATCCGGTTTTACGGACATGATTATAACGTAAAGGTCGAAACCGAGCTTGAGGCCGGTTGAATTGCCCCCTTTAAGTGAACTTTGTAAGCCACAAACTAATGAGAACAATGTAATTGCAATGAAGAAATGCATGGTCGACGAGGTGCAAGCTGGAATGTCCGAAAAATAGGCGTGAGGATGAGTTTCAAAATCTTCACACCGCTTGAGGTATTTGCTAACATATTCCGATGGCGCAGAAGTTCAAAAGTCCAAGACATATACGTGCTTTCTCCCCTTTGCCGATTTTGTGGATGGCTTATTTTTGGTTCCGACTGATGTTCGATTCCACGAAATCATCCGGGTCAACTAACGAGGTCCGCGTGAAGTTAAGTCCTCCTTTAAGTTCGTGATACTTTCTTCCAAAACAATATTTATAATGCTAATTGTCAACTAGAACGAAGGAAACAGAAAAAGAGAGGCCGCACAACTTTTTGGGAGCCGCTTGAGGACCATAATAGACAATTCGATGCGGTGGATATTCGAGTATGGAGAGGGGAGGAAGTCATTTATACGGCCACCATGGAAAGCTTAATGGCCATTATCGAGCTAAGAGTGCTAATGGAGACAGAGGAAATTGGTCGGACGACTTCCATTATTTTATTGATGGCATTAGGGTTGGTTACGTGCAAGAGGGAAATGTAAAGTTTAGTGAGTTCGCGATCAACAAGAAATTGTCTATCGGCTAGCTTTGAATCTCTGCTTTTTATTTGTGTTTTTGTCCGATGTTTTTAGGGTTCCGTGATTTTGTCCGATATTTTTAGGGTTCCGCATAATTATTTAAAAACGCTACCATCATATTTTACTTTAACTTCGCTTTTTACTATTTATCTCCCCGCTTGTCTATTTTTGTCGTTCGTAGTATAAAGCGCCATCCGGCCGAGAAGCCATGGCAAGAACTAAGCAAACCGCAAGGATCCATCCGTGTGGTGTAAGGCCAGTGATTACATTAGTCCGCCTTCTTCATCCGACTCTGAAGTCTCGATAGAGATTCTCCTCCTCCGGACCATGCCTAAATGTAAGACCCGGAAAAGAAACCGCATGACGTAATCAAGGGAGAAGCAGCCCGAGTAAGTAGGGAGGTGCACCGTTCGAGACGAGGGATGAAAATGAGAGACCGGGCGAAAGCGTAATATGATGCCGATTAATTATTGGGCAGCCGCTTGTTTTTTGCTTTTCCCCGCCCTCCCCCTGCTCTCCCCGGGAGGTGCCGTGACCTTCAAATCAAAGGAGGAGGCCCAACGCCGTAAAGGGGAAGGCACTGGAATGTGAGGAGACGGCCGGAAGAGTCGCCGAGGAACAGCCTCGCAGATGTCGGGTGAGGAGGCGGCGAAGAGTCGGCCGAAAGCAACAGCTCCAAAATGCCGGGTGGGTGAGGGTAGAGGCCGGAAGCCAAGACGGCCCTGCATTAAAAGATTCCACGAGATTAAGAAGCATCGTAAGAGCACCGAGATGGTCATTCCGCTCCCATTTGCCGTGCTCGTGGAGAGAGATTCTCGCAAGAGTGTGGTGCGATACATCATACCAGTCATTACAGAATTCAAGCAACCGCCTTTAAATGCTCTTCAAATGGCTTCTAAGGCAGGGTGCCGGCCTGTTCGAGGACTCGCAGCCTTTGCAAGAATACATGCCAAGCGGGTGATCATCATGCCCAAGGACATGCGCCTGCCTTACGATAAGGGATCCCGAAAGTACTATGGTCAAAATTTTATGGCTGAATACAACAAGAAGAAAGACCCCCGTAAAAAGGCCGTGGAAGTGCCTTTGTGTTTTTTTCATATGTATAATATTTCTTAATGCAATGGCTTTATAAGCTTAATCTCTTAGTCCATTTCTTTCTTAGAAGCCTAGCTTCGCACTTTGTTTGTTTTTTTTTTAATGTTATACGTGAGGATCACACGACGCCGCTGCAGCTAGCATTGTGCTTTTTGTTGCACATAGTAGTCTTCGCGGTCGTGGTGATCCAACCCTAACCCTAACCCTAACCCTAACCCTAAAATGTACCTGGACAAATCTCCCCACAACGGCCGTGTCCCCTTTCATAATCGACAACCGCTACTTGAGTTCAAAAGTGACAAATACTTTTACCGCCTCCTAAACATCTTCTTTTTTTTTCGCCTGCTTGTTTCTCGCCATGGATTGTTATGTGAAGTTCCCGAATGGTATGCATCCGCCCCTCATGACAACGAGGAAGTTGGCGCCGATCGCGATTTATCCGTTTCTATTGCAAGGAGTTGGACATCATGGCAAACAAGAAGCGAAGCTTGATGCTATCGCGAGGTTGCTTTAGCTTTCACCTGCACCGCTTGGTCTCGCCAAAGACGCCCTTTGCGTGATGTCCCCGGCTCGTGGATTCCAAAACCAGCTCTAGAGGAGGCGGCTTCCCATTTGCAAACAGGGAAGATGTTTTTCAAGAATGCCGCATACGGCTCCTCCCGGCGCCCTTGTGCTTAAGAAGGTATCTTATTTCTCTTTGCCGCTTGCATTTGCTAGTTATTGCATTCTCGCCGCCCAAACCAAGATACACCGAAACAATGAAATCTTTAAGCCAAGGGGGTCGCTTATGTGATGATGCTGACTATGACGAGAAATGGAGATAGATCTACAAGAAGAAGAGCAAGAATGTAGGAGTTTTAGCTTCGACGCACTGGCCTTGGGTGAACCAGAGGAGGGAGATGATTCTGAAGGTGATGAGGATGGGGATGAGGATGAAAAGAAGTTGTCTGACATAACGCCAATTTTAGTGGAAGGCAAAGAATACTTATTGCTAAGTGATATACCGAGGAACCCGCCTTTGTTACTTAATGTGTGCTAGGGAAGACGAAGCTTATCAAGACCTTGGCCGAATGGGTAAACTTAGGCCTAGATTTTGAAGAGGATTTGGACAAAGAGATGTTTGAAGTATCTAATTATACCTCCAATGCTATAAAGCTTAAAGAAGCATATGAGAGGTGGAGTCTCGATTTGCTCAAGATGAGGCGAATCTACCAACGGAAGAAGAATTCCAAATTGCCTCCGCAAAAAGTCGCCAACATGATCTACAGTTTGGCAGCCCTTCACCAATCGCAAGGCAAAGATAAGCCCGGTAGATGAGGATAAATGTGAAGAAGATAATCTTGAGGGTTCTTATTTGTGGGAAGTAGATGATTTTTCTTGCCGACATGCACGCTGGGGACAGAAAGATTGAAGGACTCTACATTGTTAAGATATATCTCAAGATTCGTTAATGGGGAGATAATCGCCTTCAGCAGAACTTTCACCAAAAGGTGCAGAGTTTGTCTATTACCTCCGCATTATGCATGTTCGAACCATTCCCAATTGGCATCAAACACCGAAAAGGGTGATAGCAATTCTACGGATGTTGTGTTACAATATTTTGACGACCAAGCCGGTCTCATCAAGCAGCAATATGTTAAATTTTTAGTCTGCCGGCTTTGACTCACCCAAGGTTGGAAGTCGGGTCGATAACATGGAAGTCATTGCCTTGTTGGATCAAGCATGCAGGGATTGAAAGAGCATGAAATTGACGAATTTCCAAGCTTGAGAAATTGGAAGTTATATGTTTTCCAACTTGTATCGGGTAAAATTATTTATGTACGATTGTCCTTCCAAATTCCTAATAAAAATTATTTTATTTGTATTTATTCACATCACGCCAAATACATCACCCCGATTTTCTCATCATATCTAGGTTTTCGCCGTGTGATATCTATCTCAAGAAATGAAATATTATTGAAAAAGACAATTAATTTATTTATTCCTCACACGACGCGAAAGCAACTCGCGTGTGACTCATGTTATAAATAGAAGACCGATGTCCACGCCGACCTCCGACGCCTCCGCCTTTCCGCCATCTTTCTACTTCCCGCTTCCGCCTTCCACCTTCTCGCCCCGATGGCATCATCATCTTCCTCTAGCAAGCGACCACGCCAAGATAGCACTCCCCAGCCCCCGAGTCGCTTCGCGGACATCACCCCTTGCAAAGGGTGATGAAGAGATTCAAGGAGATCCATGATGAAAACAACCGCCTCGCCGCCGAGAACAATGAGGCGGCCGACGATTAGCCTTCACGAGGGAGTCGCCGACGACGAGACGCTGAGCTCGTGGAAACATTCGCCATGTACCAAGAGGCGACGAGCCGCAGGTCGAGGCGCTTGAAACCGCCACATGATTTCGCAGCCTTAGAAGATATGGAGAAGAAGCCCGAGTCGCGAGGATGAGAACGCAGCCTCACGGCTTCGGGGCCGGCAGATATGAAAATCAGCTAGAGGATCATGAAGATCCCTAGCCGCTGTATCTATCTATTTTTTGCTTCAAAGAAAAGTTTTCTATTTTTGCTTCTATCTATCCCCGTTGTTCCAATGTATGTTCTCGCTTTATTAAATATCACACGACGCCAAATGCCTTTGCTTGCAATTAGGTAGCAATCAATGGATTTCGGTCGCGGTGATCTCCATGCCGCTCTATTTTGCTTCAATGAGAAGTTCTATCTTTTAGTTATGTATCAAGAAAATTACTTATGTATAGATTGTATCACCAAATTATCAATAAAAATTATCACACGAAGCCTCGAAGAAAAGACGTTAGAAGAAGTAACGTCCTTTTTCCTCACACGACGCGAAAGTAACGGTCGATTTTCCCCGACCCACGACATCCTTCACGGCCGCAGTGACTCAAGCTACTACGAAATCCCCTCAAGTATAAATAGAAGACTTTCTATCTTGCCTCGACCTCCGATCCTCTTCCGCTTCTTCCGCCATTTTCGCTTCATCTTCCCCTTCCGCTTTTTCCCCATCCGCCCAAAATCGGGGACATTTATCCTCCGATGGCATCTTCATCCTCCTCCAAGAGCCACCGCTACCAGAACCGCCCGCGACATCACCCTTTGCCGTGGTGATGAAGAGATTCAAGGAGGTTCACGACGAAAAAAATTGCCTCGTCACGCCGAGAAGATGGAGGCGTGGGATGTTAGAATTCACTAGGGGTCAGCCGCATGAGCTGGTGACCTTGAGCTCGCAAAGCAACATTAACCAAAACCGAGGCCAATAGTCAGAGGGTCGAGGCGCTTTAATCGACACAAATATTTCGCAGCGCCAGAAGATATGGAGAAGAAGCTTCGAAGCCATGCGAGGATGAGAACGCAGCCTTTTATTTTCAAACACAGATCATGAAGATCCGTAGCCATTGTATATATATTTTTTTGTTTCAAAGAAAAATTTGCTCTATTTTCTTGCTTCTATCCGCTCTCTTGTTTTGTTTTTATTAAAGATCACGACGCCGAAAATGCCATTCTTGCAATTAGGTAGCAATCAATGGATTTCGTCAGATGATCTCCACAACGCATAATTCCTCGCTGTATGTATAAATTCATAATTTATTAATGGAAAAGTGTATGTAACACAAATATCTAGCTAGATTATGTGATATAACTTGCGTGTAAATGCTAATTTGCATGTGGATGACAACGCTATTCACATACGTATTTGTGGATGACAACGCCATGCCAAGGACGTGGCATGCGCCGCCACAATAACATCGTTTTTGTACGGCCTGCATACAAGACGGGGTTAGGATATGACGGATCCCATGATGCTAACATAGGCTACCGCTGCCCTAATTGCATGCTATAATTTCACCAGAGGATTATTACACAACTTTATTCGGTATTCGCAACCGTAGATTCCAACGTATTCTAGTTTCTATATAAAAAACGCCGGAGGCCTTTGTCTTCTCCTATCCGCCATCTTCCTGTTTCTACCACATCCGCCCTCACCATCACTCCTGTTCTCCCATCACTTTCAATGGCCTCCAGCCCAGCCCATCCCTCGCTTTAGATCTTGTCTCAAGTTTTGGTCAAGGAAATTCGTAAACATTCAACCGGCTTTTGAGGAACGGATCCGCCTTCTAAAAGAAAAAAGAATGATGAAGACGCCGCTGTCTGGTTAAGCAGAGGAAAAGGCCGCCTTCTACAGGGAGGTGATTTTAGTGCGCGACAATCGGTGGCTGCCTTAGACCGCGAATTGCGCCACGAGATATAACCTCCAAGAGAGGCTTAGGGCCGCAATCGGGTTTTATGGTTGCCCGAGCCCAACTCGATGAGCGGGAAGATAAGGTTGCGGAATATGAGAACGTGGTTGCGGGGCGTGCAATCATGTTGGAGGAGCAGAAAAAATTATCACCGCCTCCGTGAAGAGCTTGCCCGGCGATCATAGGCATCGGCTCCTCCTAGAGGGGCCCGCTTTTTTTTTTTTAATGTTTGTAATTGGTTTTATCTTTCAATGGGAAAAGTTTTTGACAAATGTACCGAATATTACGCTTCCTATTTTTAATTTTCAATATCCGTGGTAGAGAAATGATTAAGACAGATCACACGGGTTTAAACCCTTCATAGGGTTTTAAAGCTCGTGGTGCAGATTTCAAGGTGGTGTGATATACAAAGTAGTTAGAATAGTTATTAATGTGTTCCAAATGACAGTACCATTAATGTGTTCTAGCGGACAACCGACGTAATCCGCCCCCGACACGCATGACAAAGCGAAAGTGTGTTTAATATGTTCAAGCGCTAATATGTATAAATTGAGGTCCTTGCATGTGCTCCTTCCGCACGGTTAGAGTCTTTGCTCCTCACTTCTATAATCTTAACGCCCCTCCCATTTGTCATCTATGGCCTCCACATCCTCAACCGCGATAATGGAAAAACGAAGAGGATAGAACCCCTTCCGACATAGTGTTGGGTGTTCTAATGAAGAGGTTGAAGGAGCAAGATGATCTTCTAAAGGAAAACGCCGCTACAATTCAGCAAAAGAAGAAGAGAATGAATTCAACCTTCTCATGCTTCGTGAGCCGTGAGAGGCAAATCAAAGGTTGAATAGAAGGTCGATGTGATGACATGCCCCAACAACCGCACCGAGGGTGGTTATGACGGCAACGAGGATGCTAATTCAGGCGTAAGAACACGCTTGTGCTATTGGGACAGAGCGGACATGTACAAAGAGATGGTGGACAGATTGGAGGAACGCTTGATAGGGTGATTGCTCGCTTGAGGGGAAGAGATGAAGACGAAGACGAGGACGGAGCTGATGATGATGATGAAGATAATGAAGAAGAGCTCGCGACCGAGCAACAATGAGTCGTTGTATTTTGTTTTTCAATGTAACATCTTTCACAACTTTAATCAAAAGTAACCCTTTTTATTATTATCTTGTAAAGCTTCACACGACGAAGCCACATAAATGCAAGCAATAGCGAACTCCAATCGCTCGCAAGGCCAGATGATACAAATAAGATCACACGACGCCGGCTACAGTTGTGCAAACAAGGTTGAGGCAAGTACTTGGCCGCGGTGAACATGCTACACATTACAAGTATACTTTACCGATTCTTTGTCTCTTAGATCTCCACCGCTATGATGCTAGTGGGGCCCTAGAATTTTGCCAAGCAACTTTCCGCTTCTCTTTCAAAGATTATGCCAATGGTGTTTACGACTTTCGGTTGCTTCTTAAAGCGACCTTCTTGTCGATTTAGCCATCGCCCTTCTATAAAACCACATTATCCTGCCTTAGAGGGTTGGTTCCTACATTTCCACCCCTTTTGAGTGTTACGATGAAAGGCTATTTTAGCTTGTTTATGCGACTTCTCCATGCCTTGTGCACTCCACACCGCTAGGCTTCCATACTTCCTAAAACCAAGGTGCATGAGCCCAAAAGATGTGCAAGTAGTGCGTGACTTCACTCTCCCCATGCGCCTATGAAAGCTTTAATAAATTTGTTATTCGCTTGCACGAACATTTCTCGATCTTCTTTGTGAGGTCCATTCTCTCAATGTATGGGAACAATTCGCATAATGCATCCCATGCTTTTTTTTCCTTAATGCCGAACGAACGCCATCCGGCGGTCCCTGCTCAACCAGCAATTTTCCAAATTCATAGACCTTTTCTCCCATCCGGTTTCGCTCGAGCCTCTATGATTCTTTATGAAGCGCCGAAGCTTTCATCCCTCCAATTGACACCTTTACGAGGCACACTTGTTCTTCCCCGCCTGCTTTCATCGAGCTCTAATCTTTACATTGCCACCATGCAACCCCGCTTCGATAGAACATGTTCAACTCTACTAATTCCTTCCTCTCTTCTCTTCTTGTCCGAAATGTTCCACACGAATCATACTCAAAAATATCATCTTGTCGATGATTCTCACAAAGCCGCAAAGTGCGTATATGAACCCTCTCTAATGGAATGGGGAAAAATGCCATGGAACTTGGGATCTTCTTTCTCCTCTATTAGGAGCATTTGCTTGGTTAAGGGACAAGGTTGAAACAGCCTTCCCAAGATTTGACTTCCTTGCATGATTGCAAAGATGCATAACTTTTTGCATGTTCCTTGTCCTCCTCCACTTATGTTGTACATTGCTTTCTCGCTTTTAAATCGACGCCAAGTGAAAATTACTTTGTAAGATCCATAGTGATCTACTTGCAATTTTTCCCTCCCTCGAATCTAGATATTAGACTCCTGGATGTCAGCTTTGATTGAACACCCATTTCAAAACCTCGTGGGTTTCTTTTCCAACTTTAAAGAGACCTAACCACCGTGTGTCATCTTCGATTGACATGAGAACCATTTTTCCGCACGCTTCTTCTCCTCGTCCGCACCTCTACATCTTTTTGTTATTCTTGTTGCTCTTTGATTTAGCATGTGCAATTGCATTCTCAATTGCTCTATTCATGATGACAACGGATACCCTCTCATACTTCTCAAACTTGGTCGGGCTCCATTTCATCCAATTTTATGCAAACTTCAATCTCACCATTAGTTTCTCGCGAATCAAGTTTTCATAATATTTGACAAGGAATTGTAAGAGAGTAACCAGGTCAACCCAAAGATTATTATGCTCATTCATTCCAACTATATCACAACAATCCTTGCCATTCTTATCTTTTATGGCTATGGCAGACCAAAGACATTCAACGGGTGCATCTCTCCTAATATGGCATACACCATCTTTGTCCTAGTAACCCTTGTATTCTCGACAATTTGTGGACGGAGCTAATACTTTTTTTGTGCCCATTCTTTTCAACGCTTCGTGGAATGGCTTGAATAGAGAACGGTAACCAAGCCTACCGATGCCTACATCATCACAAACAAATTGTACATCCGCCGCTTCTAACTTCTTGTAGATCTCCCCTAGTACCATTTCCAATACCATCTTCTTGAGAGGAGAGTTGTAGGGCTGACAAATCATGTCCACTATCTCCCCTGCTCGTCGCTAGGTTCTTCACCACGAACCAAGATTGCTTCTAGTTTCCCCTGCATCTTAACCGCCTTTGCTAGTGTTGTAAACGGACCTTTGTGGTCGCGGACTGCTGGCCCGAATGCACCTTGATCCAAACTTCAGTTCTCTATCTGGCGATAATGCTTCTTCCTTTCTCGCAGTTGCCAAGGTGTTTTCTTCAAATTCTTTAACCTACATTGAAGCCCAAAGTTTGCTCTTTTCGAGCTCTTGGATCTTTTCTTGCAGCCTGCCCTATCACCAATTTGACTTCTCCACTTCAGATCTCAAAGAAGTTTCCCTCCCCAAGTCGTTATTCCTTTCCTTCATCACAAAGGAGTAATGAAGCGAGAGAAAAAAGAGTCTGGGTTTAAGTTATAATTCTCTTTGTGACAATCGGAAGCGTTTCATCTCAAGGAACCAGATTCGATTCAATGCCTTCATCCTCTCTCAATCTCTCACAATATCCCAAGAGGCCAGAGTTACCGCCACCACAAAATCGGACTAAACTTGAAACGTCCCGAAATGACGGCTTGCCACCAACGGATCCAATGGATATAAACCGCCATCCGCCCAGATGTCGATACTTTTTGAGCCTCGTAGGCGCAACATGTCGAGGTCTAAGTTCTTATTTTTTAGACCTCTTTTTTTGCGATTGAAGACTGGAGCATATTCCCCGAGTCAGTTGATCCTTATCCACACATCATTTGAGCTTCCATACCATGTGGATCACACTACGCCGAAATGAATGTGTACAATTTGTATGCCCCAAAGACAATTCGCTTGCTTGAGGCTCAACCGCACTAACCTCGCTTTTGAAATTTGCAACGCATATGGAAAAAAGTCCATTCTCCTATAATCCATGCTTTTATACAAAAGCAAATTCAAAATTCGAATTGTAGGGGGCGGAAGCCTCAGATTGGGATGAAGTAAAGATCCCTACATTTAACTTTTTAAGGCGCAATCGCAGCAATACCTCAAACGAAAGTCTAATACAAAGCTTCAACCTACACATTCAAATTTTGAAATGTAGAAGGCGGAATGGACTCTAAATGAAAATAGGGCAAGACAAGAATCGGTGATGCGCATGATTGGTATCCGACAAAAACCAAGAGACACCGGCCATGAGTTGCCGGTATGCTATAATGCAAGTGGCTTTTTAGAAGCGCCACGTGTTAAGGCCAATCTGTCTGACAACAAGAGAATTAAATACATATGGCGCCATAGATATGCGATTCCCCTTATTCCCGGAGAATATTCCAAGCAAACTGACGGAAAAAGGGGCGAAATATGACGTGAATGGTCGATAGGAGGCCATTTTAGTTCATAAAACATAATATAACTTGGAATGATAGATATTTTATATGCAAATGGGAGACTATTGACGAGGGACTTGTGTTTAGTTTTAATTTGACAACAAATAAGAAAGTGGATCACACGATGCTAATTTAGTGTGTTCCATTTTTGTTGCATATGTACTATTCGGCTTGGTGTGATCCTTGAAAAATAATATGCTCTTTTTGAAAAGGGATGATGACTTATGTACTTAAGAGTGGTAACACATGTACAAAAAAAAAAGTTAGGTATTCAAATGGAATTAGAAGCAAAAACTTTTACATTCAAAATTTTTATGGTCGTATGGCTTTTACATCATTTTGTAAATTTAAATGCCCGGAGGCTTCAACTATTCACAACAAAAAAAAGCCCTGAGGCTTGCAGGGCATATGGTAAGAAGTCGGAGGCAAGCCGGACTAAGAACAAGGAAAAAAAAAAGAGGTGCTCTGCCTAACAAATTTCATTCATCCGCTTCATCATCCGCAAAAAAAAATAAGAAATAACTGTTAGTTGAATGCTTAAGAAAAAGAAAGAAAACATGCATGTACCATGAACTAACGCCATGAGCTCCTCAAGTCGCCAGATTGTCTTCAACTTCTTCATCTTCTTCATCATCTTGGGCTTCTTCTCCGCGGTAGACCACTCATTTTCCTCGAAGAATCTCCTATCCAGCCTTCAAGAACACTGGATGAACTCCTCAAGCCCGGAATTTCCTCGATTCCTCATTCTCCGGATTCCTCGTCAAAGGAATCGGAGAGAGGAATAAGAGGAATCGAGGCATTCGTGAGCAAGAACCCGCCGCGGTAGGAGGGAACTGCGGAGGGAACACCTCTTCCAGCCGTAATAGGCGCCTCTTGAGGACACCTCCCAGCTTCCGTAGCTGATCTCTTCATGGCGATGGACTAGAGAAATTGGGCTGAGGATCTAGCAAAGATTGGGCGGAGATTGGGGAGAATGGGCCAATCTAGGCTGGAATAGATATAGGCTGGATTAGACGTGAAAATCGTGAGGAATGATTCAGATTCCAGTCCTATCAACCATCATTACATGCCATTATATGCATATCTCAAATTTGAGCCATATCTAATATCTTCCTTTTTAACCTTATACCTAAATATCCAATATCTTCCTTTTTAACCTTATTCCTAAATAGCCAATATCTTCCTTTTTAACCTTATTCCTAAACCTATATGATTTGAGTTTAACCAGAAAATGAACACCATATAATTCAATTTAACATACTATTTAATACCAAGATGCTCGTCACACTATGTCGATAATTGGGATTTAAAAAAAAACACTTCAAACCCTCCTCGAGAAAACCACGTAAGTGCCGACCTCACTTGTGTTTAAGTTTAATTTGACAACAAGCAACTTCCATATCGTAGAGATCGTGACCAAATCAAGGTGTGGTATTTTATGCCCCAACATAATTCGCCAGTGTGAGCCGAACGTCCGTGATTAACTTCGTTTTTTGAAATTTGCAACGTGCATATGGAAATCGAAAAGTCCATTCTCCTACAATCCATGCTTTTATACATTAAGCAAATTCAAATTTGAATTGTAGGGGGCGGGAAGCCTCAGATTAGGATGAAGTGAAGATCGGTTAAAGTAGCGGCCAGCGGCAGCCAGCCACGAAATGAAAAGTCCGACCGATACAAAGCTTCAACCTACACATTCAACTTTGAAATGTAGAAGGCTGTGGACGCCAAGACGCTTACCAAGAGACACCGTCCATGAGTTGCCTGGTATGCTATAATGCAAGTGGCATTTTAGAAGCCACGTGTTGCATCAATCCGGCCCGACAACCAACCGAATTAAATACATATGGCGCCATGAATGTGCAATCCCCCTATTCCTAAGAATATTCCAAGCAACTGTAATTATAAGAGTTTGGTATCCTAGGTGGCATGGGAAAAAGGGAGCGGAAATATGACGTGGAATGGGCGATAGGAGGCCATTTTCAGACCCCAAATCCGCCCTAATGTCTCGCTTCGACTAGGCACGCGGCTTGGAAGCTTTATAACATCATTGAGCCGTGCTATGCGACGTAAAGGAAATACTGTGGAAGTTATTCTTCCAAAGTAAATATTCTCTATTAACTTACTGATGCCAAACTAAATGAAAGCAAGCTATATAGGCCTCCTTTTAAATGAAAATTCTTTTTTTTTTTTTTTTTTTTTTTCAAGCAAGATATTTTTATTTTATTGATAAAAGAGGGTACATTGACCTTATTTTGGGGCTCCACAATAGGCCAGATAGGAAAAATTCATTTCATGGTCACCATATCGGAAGAATTAGCACACAATGCAAAGCACACAATGCTAGAGGTCGATGTAGAGCCATAACCGCGGTACTATGGCAAGCTCCCTCAACCTCTTCACCGCAATTGCAGATAGATATGGGCATCCCCTCTCAACCTCCACAAGATCGTAAGGCATTACCATCTTCCCACCGCTTCAACTACTATGGAAAGCGACATGACTATGGAGCCCATCAAAACTACTACTCTTGATCATGAAGAACAGCCCGAATGATTTACCTAGAGGAGTAGTCTGGGCATAGGCAATGGAAGTCACTAGGTGATCCGTCCTCTTCCCCTCCAAGCTCATAGTACTTCTGTGGCTATGATCCTTTTCCGAGGATAATACCACCACCATGAAGTTCAAACCCGGGATATTGAGTGTGAAAATCCAGTCCAGACTAAGAAAGGTTTCCGCTTCTTCCCACAAACTCAGTACTATGGAGGATCAAACCAGAGTTCCACCAATATACTCCATTGCAATAGCAGCCTCAACCTCTTCATTAAGGCAAGAGTACTACAGTTCGTGCACCTAGTTCCAAGTATAGGCTAAGAAGAAAAATACCGCATACTTCTCTGCAACCACAACTACTATGGGAGGGGCCTCTTCGTTTCCGAAGATATTGCCTTCCATCTTCCTCAAGCAAGGTCTTTTAACCCCACGAGGCATGGCAAACCTAACCAACACAAAGTGAAGTTCCCAAGATCACGTGCCTCCCCGCCCCGCAACCTATGTTTCTACTGCAAGATTGCTTCACCACACCTCCGTTTTTCCAGCTGGGATGGAATGAAAGCAAACTTACTGATGCCAAACTAAATGAAAGCAAGCTATATAGGCCTCCTTTTAAATGAAAATTCTTCTTAGAAGAAATGCATTATCTTATGGATATGAATATTTGAATGTAACAGATATGCTTCTATTGATTTGGACAAATATGTTTAAGCTATCGTAAATTACAAATGACATCTATTCATTTTTCAACAATGGGTGGCACAAAAACAAGATATGGACTGGGTGAGTTCATTGAAATTTGTCTGGGAATTGCCTACTTGTTTCAAAGTGTTGCCTACTTGTTGATAGTTTTAAAGGGTTTAAGTTAGTGCCTTTTCTTGGGCCATGCTAAGGTAGGAAGTGATAGAGATTTTTGCTTTCCAGCTTACATAAGTTGATTTAAGCTAATTTTTTCTAACTTTCTAATGCACGAAATAGGATCATATGTGGTATTCCCGTCACGTTGATTGAGCCCTTTCATCCTGGTGGCTTCTTTTCTCGAGATAATGTTTATGGTTATCCCGATGACTTGGAAAGGTAGTAAAAGAGGGCACATGTTTCCTTAAATTCAAGTAATTATTAAAGTTGGGAGGCATTTTGAAACCTTCTTTAGACAAACCATACATGTTGTCAAACTTATCATCTGATATTCTACATGACATCCATTTGCTTACAGATTTACATACTTCTCTCGTGCTGCCTACTCAAGTCAGGAAAGAAGCCAGATATTATACATCTTCACAATTGGCACACCGCAGTGGTTGCGCCTCTATTTTGGGACATATTTGCTAAGCAGGTAACTAGCATTTATAGGAAATGGTGTGATTGCCAAGATTTTAAAATGAGTGCCAGTTACAGAGTCTTGGTTTTCTTTACTAAGGAAGGGTGAATATATAACAGGGTTTAGAAAAGACAAGGATTGTCCTAACATGCCACGATTTTGGTGATCAGGTATTGTTCTATAATGTTTTGTTGAAAATGCATACAAAGTACTTTTGACAACACTTGTTTGGCTTGTATTTCAGTGTGTCCAAGAACCAGGTAAACTAGGATTATGTGGTCTAAACCCCCACGAAGTGTTTCGTTCTGATCGCTTTCAGGATGACAATGATCCTAAATTTGTGAATCTCTTGAAGGTGAAGAAGTATTTACCAAAATAATCTGCATGCATGTCATAAACTAAACTAGATTTTCCACATTATAGGGAGGAGTCGTTTACTCCAACAGAGTCACAACTTTATCCCCAGTTTATGCTGATAATCTTTCTGTGGGAATGGCCCATGGACTTGAATCTACTTTAAGGAACCAAAAGTGGGGATATTTTTATTTCTGTTCTGTATGTGTTCTCAAGACTAAATTTGTATTGTTTGAGCAGAAATAAGCTAGTTGGCATCTATAACGGACTAGATGAATCATGCTGGAATCCAAAGGAAGATTCTTTCCTGCCTTTTAAATACTCAACGGATGACCTGTCTGGAAAGGCTTGTTGTAAAGAAGAATTAAGGCAACGGCTAGGCTTTAGAACTTCTGATCGGTCCACGGTTTTGGTGTGTATTGTGATCTTTTGATAAAGCATTGCATATTCTCACAAAAATCTTATGATTAATCTTCCTTGGCAGATTGGATGTGTGGCACCTCAGGTATCTGAATCTGAAATGGATGTAATAGAAGCGGCCATAATCTTCGCCTTGCACTCTGATGCTCAGGTGAAGCACTAATGGTAAAGGAGGTCTGATCATGTGAAACAACGTAACATGGAACTTAATGACTGCCGTTTGTTTCTCCTATCAGTTTGTCTTTGTCGGGGCAAGTGCCACACCACATGTTCAGAATGCCCTTCAGCATGTAGAACAAACTTCTGAGGTATCTGTAGTTGGAGCATATTATAATAGTTCATATTCTAACTTAAAATCGTCTAATATCATGCTTTAGTTTCTGTTTTGGTGGCAACTAACTTTACTCATTTTGTTTCCTAGAATGAGAACATTCAAATTGTAAGCAAGTATGATGAGGCATTGGTCCACTTGACTGTGGCTGCCTCTGACATCTTGGTTTGTACTAGCAGTTCTGAGTGCTCTCAAATGCCTGTAAGATGTAGAACTTTGATGCATTTTATCCCTCTAAAAACATTCTTATCTTCAGAGCACGATTAGACTAACACCCAATGATCATGCAGCTCATAGGAATGAAATATGGAGCCATTCCAGTGACAAGGCAAGTGCAGGGGGCTGCTGAATGGTAATAGAAATAAGTAGTTCTCATACCTGCTAATAATGGGTGGGAAGGGAGTAACAACATAAAAAATTATGGGTTTTTTTGTTAAGAACAGTATGTGAATCATTTTATTTATTAGGATCTTTTGTCTTGCTTTTCTGACATAAGACTAATGTTGCACTTGTTGCCAGTGTTGTTGATGCTGGTAGCCAAATGGCTGGGGCAGAGGGTACTGGTTTCTTGTTCAGCTCATATCACCCTTCAGAAATAACAGCAGCACTTGGACGCGCTCTGGACCGATTGGTGAGATTCCTAATTTGCATGGGCAGTTCAAAGGATATATATGGAGTTCTGATTTAGTTTATGTCGTACTGAACCACAGAACAAAGATCCAGAAGGCTGGCAATTGCTGGTGAAAAATGCCATGAGCAAGCGATGCTCTTGGGATGGTCCATGTGCAGATAATTATCTAGCAACATATAGATCGACTTGTGGCATTTGAAGAATGGTAATCAGGAAGTGAATTTGGCTGTAAATTATAGAAAGATGCATTTGAACTAAAAGTGTCCACTCCTTAAGGTTGGTTACATGTAGGCATAACCTTCACCACTATCATTGTACATGGTGGGTTTATATCTTGATTTTTAGGCATGGATTGGGCCCCCGGTTTTAACCGGGACGCCAATGTGATGCACACTTTTTTTGGGTGCCTGATCGGCTTTTTCTCCCCTGAACATGTGGTCTGCACGCCGGCACACATGAGCCAACTGCTAATCACATTTGAGACAATATTTTCTGAGATTGAGCCCTCTGATGCATCCAAGGAAGCTCACACATGTGACATGCTCACATGCACGAAATGTGTGACTAGTGCGCTAATTATAACAACATGCGCAAATAACTGCGTAATAAGAACATGTGAGAAGAACATTGCATTAATGTGCAGGTTCTAAACGAGCGAGCCTACGGATATTCGTGTATTGAACAGTTGAGATGCTTTTAATGAGGTAGTAACTATGAAATGATTTCTTTTCTCTCCCTTTTTTATCCCTCAAGAAACTAACACCACATAAGCATAAGTAGAAACTAACTTATATTGCAATTCCATAGGCCACATAAATAAACAACTAAGCTAAATGGATAGTTTCAACCTAATTTCAAAATGCATTTTGGTTGGTGGTTTACTAGATTTGAAAAACAAAAAACATGGTAGCATTAAATACAAAAACATGGCGGAACCTCAAAAATTGCCATAGTGAATTGATTTAGTAGTTAATTTTTACAAGAAATTTATCGTGGTGGCGTTGCCTGACTTATTCCTGTAAGGGCGAATTTATATATCTTTAGAATGGTGTGAAATTTTTTCTTAAAGTGCAGTGCCTAATAAAGAATTTGTGCGAGAAGTTTCCTATGTTCTATTGGCTCATGTATGTTGGATTTATGTGAGTATGAATTTGAGGACTAGGGGACTTGAACACTTGTTGTTGCCTCATCATTTTGTGTCAATAGGATAGACGAGGGTTGAGCACATAGGTTTTGTTCGAGCATGGTCTCTCAAATAGGTCATTGTAATTGATGAGAGACAAACCTATAGACATTTTCCACCTATGAACACTTATAAATTCTGCTCCCTATACATTTCCCTCCCTTTTTTGCTTTTCTTTCCTCGTAGATTTTGGTGAGGGTCCTTGGTTCAACTGCAACTTTTTATTAATAAGGATGTATTCACATAACATATTTAGGAGTCGACCAATGTCATAAATAGAAATATTTGTAACTATACCCACATGGTTGCTCACAATCCATATTTAGCTTAGCATGTTTGGCCCCCTCAAAAATCTCCCTTAAAAGTAACAATTCAATAACAAAAGAACCTTAGACTAATAAAATATGTATAGCAAAAAAAAAAAAAAAAAAAAAAACCCTTTAGTCCATTTAGAAAAAGCAGACCCCTAGCCCGAAAAGCCCCAATTTTAGAACTCACAAGCCTTTTAGATGCAATCTTACATTAGATTAGGTGCCAATCTAATATAAGCCTTGATTTGAGCAATTTAAGTTACAATAAATTTAGTCCATGAAATAAGAATACCAATAATAAAGACCTTAGATGTTAAGACAATATGACTATTCTTTGAAAAAAGCAGCAATTGGACATTATGAATATGGACTTAAACATTATGATAGATGTTAAATGAAGTTATAACAATTAATCTATGGATAGGACATCTATAAACTTAAAGTTTTGCTAAACCGGGGTTAACATATCTTATTTATAGGAAACAAACCATTTATTACGAAAAAATACTTTAAGGAACAAACATTACCATATCATGGTGACAATTAAAAGATCTATTGGCTATAATCAAATAAAAGATAGCGGATGTAAAGTGAACTAAAGACATTAATTTTAAGAACCATTCACTTATTCAAAGCTTAGAAATTGAAGTACAATACAATTATATAGAATACATGTAAAACATGAACACAATTTTATGGAATAAAACTTAGCAAATGATAAATTAGCAAAAACCCATATTTTTGTATTTTATATGTTCTGCCATGATCCAGCAGTTTCAGATGTAGAGTAAATACAGAATGTGCAATTATATCTAAGAAAAGCCAACATGAACAAATGTCATAAAAGCAGCAGTTTATTAACCATCTATTAACCAGAGTATTATGGCCAAATTTGAACTATATCATAGTAAAGCATTGAGAGCAGTAGATCCAAGTTTATCCAAAGTTTAAAAGATATCACCAAATAACTTGTGTATTTTGCTTGTACAACATCATTTGCACAGGCAGGAACTTCCAAAGCAAAACGTGGAGGATTAAGTTCGGTTACCTGCAGTGAAACCAGATGCAAGTTAGCACATGCAAAAGCCACCAGCAGGTAAGCAGTGAACTTAATCGGCTTATGGCCCTTCACCACAAAGCCTAGATGAGAATATACATGTCAAATCATCATTATGCATTAAATCTTGAGAGATTTAACTAGTATATCCGTAGTTTGAGTCATTGTAACATAATAATTAACCTTAGGAATAGCATACACCTTATTATGAACCACTAAAAAATCAAGAGAATAAATCAGTTAACTACAAAGTCATAATAAATTACAGCAATCAACATATTTAATTATGAGTATTTGAGAAAAGTGATGGCCAGGTCTGGATCTAAGCAAACCTATGATTTTTTGAAGTTAAGCCTGTAGAATGTCGCTGTTGGAGAGTTTTACAGGCACAGATCATAGTGAGTTAAAGTATGCAACAACCAAACTAGTTGTGCTTTTTTTTAAGAAATATGCAGGCCCTATCTGGATCTATCCAAGTTAGTGGACTTGTGATGAAACAACCAGTATTACGCATTCATTAGAAAGAATACAGGCACATATTATAGGGAGTTACTTGCAAGCTACAACTTAAATCCTGGTATCAGAGCAGATCAGCAATAAAATGTAATATTCTTTATGAACTAAGAGGAACCTGGTTATTGGTGATGCCGCTAGCAACAGCAGTTGGTAGATTCGTGTTGATTGGAGCCATAGCTTCTGGAGTAGCCTCAATAATATCAACATCAATATATGGTGCAACCACATTGCCCCCTGCTAAACCAGCATTACTGGGCAGATCCCGAGCAGAGCAACCCTCTCCTTCAATGTTTCTGGCCATTTTCTTGGTTGGTTTGTGAAAATCGTATAAACTTCTCCTTTTGTCAGCATTAATCTTTTCCTGTTGCATCTTGATCAATGTGGCCTTATTGTGCCCACCTTTCTTCCTGCCCATTAATACGCAGAACCACAAGATTTTCCCATATGCTGGTGCGGTAAGGTAATAACAACATAGAGTGGCAGTAGAACTGCATATAGAGGACTTGTGAAGATGAATCGATGGGTTAGCTGTACCATCGTTTAATCTGCCATAGTGATTCATCAGTCCGGGTTGTAGCCGCAATGCAACCCTAAACGTTATTCTGTATAATTTTTTCTTTAGGGTTAAGTCCAAGAAAAATTGGTTTTAAATCTTAATGAGTAAAACCCATTATGCCCGGTTATTGATAAAATTAAATTCAACGGGCAAGGTATGCTTATTTTTAATATTAGCCCAGCATATCAACTTCTATAAGGTTAGGAACCATTGTAGAACTATGTTGAGCCGGAAGAGTCTCATCGTCTGTAAAGAACTTGGCTAGCTATTCTCGTGTCTCAACGTTACATAGTTTGGTCATTTACATACCATATTGTCGGTCAATATGCATAACAAAACCATACCGTATGGGCCTCCATAACGGTCTAAGGGGAAAAAAAACTTGCAATTTGTTTCATGTCTAGATCTTGATGGGATCGGTTTTGGTAAAGATATCACAATGTAGACTTAGATTACATATTGGCTTGAGAATAATTATTGTAGGTCCCTATATGGCCATTTCCAGCTATCCAATGGTCTAGATAGTTTATGTAGCAATGTACGATCTCTATAAAAAACCTTCCACCATCCATGGTAGAGAGGAAACCTCAGAATCGATTTCATCATGCATTTTGACAAACACTTACAACAGGGAGAGTAGAGCCCTGTTGTAACACAGGGGCCCTACTCGTCCCGTATACATCTACTCTAGAAGAAAAAAGAGACTTACATAAAATTTTAAGTGCCCTTGTTAGGTCTTCGATGTCAAAAGGTAGACCAGGGAACTCATTGAGCCTTAGAGTGTTGAAAACATTTCTACTAGCATCTTTTTTGAGGAAACCGTTGTTACTGAAAGCCTGTATTAACTCAGCCAGATCTTCAGCAGCTTTTTCAATATTGGAGTGTGCATAGACATATGGAAAGACCTGAGAAATGATTACTTTGCAAGCCTGTCCATAAGGTCTGCATCCACTAGCCTTAATGAATTTGTTGGTCTGGAAATTTAGATACCATCTTTTATCAAACCTGTAAAATTGGAACAGGCCAATTTTGGGGTCTATAATTTGGACAGTGATATTTAAAAAATTGATCTTGTATCCCAGATTGGAGTCTTTTCTATAGACTGTTTCATTCTTAATACCAAGATGTGTCATGTTGTATATGGTGATATCTGAATCTTCTGAAAAGAATTCCCTCACATCTCCAGCATTTAAGATGCTCAAATCATCGATGAATCTTGAAGCAAACTGAAACCTGGGTATATCATTTGTTCTGTTCATATGGGCCAACTTGAGGATAAATCTGAGTTCATACCATGCAAGATATAAATTGCACCACGCTGGGCTGCATGAGAAACCCATGGGGATACCTTTCTTTTGTCTCCATATTTGATTGCCCATTTGAAGGTAACAATTGTATAGCAGCCAGTCATTGTATTTTGAGAAATCATCCCTGGAAAAGGTCCACTTCTTAAGAGTAAAAGCATCATCCAATTTGGACCATTTGGTGGTAAAAGAGCCATTTTTTCTGTTGATGACCAATTGGGCGAGGGGAACTTTATGTGCCATATAATCCCAGACCAGGCCCGCAATATCTTTCATTATTTCCATAATACCATCTTCCCCCTCTAAGGGAATGTTCTCATAACATTTAGTAATGTCAATGGAGAACACATCATAAATTTTATTGGGTAGATTGAGAACAAAGTCAAAGGAGGAATTTATCAGCCAGCAGGGATTGACTTTATGTTTAAGCCATAGTTTAAGATCTTGCTGATGTTCCAATGGCATACTTACGGCCGATTTCCACAAAAGGCACTTAGAACAAAAAGAATAATGTCCGAAACTTGAGAAAATATTGTGCGGTGTGCATTAGTGAGCCATCTGTATTCACCTTTATGGGCTTTATATATGCCCATTAGATATGGCAGCTTGTTGCTTGAAGGTATTTGTAGGCCTAGACAGCTATTGATTTCATTAATACACTGAGATTTAAGAACCTGCGGTTTAATCGAGAATTAGTTCAAAGTCCGAACTACTCGGGTCTAAGGATGGCCATTTCTCGATGTGTCGTTGGCATATAAAAGAGGCATTATTAGATGCCTTGTCAACCCGGTGAGATGTAAAGGTTTCTTTGCGTACCATAATAGATTTTTCCCGACATTGCCATCGTCCCATAAGAACCTTTTAGCTTGGGTCCCCTTCTTATGTTCTAGGAGTTTGTTCATGGCGAGATCAATTAATTTGCCTTTTATGGTAATAATCTGTAGGTCGGTTAAGTGGATCAGACTAAAATGATGAAGAAGGAAGAATTGATCACATGTCTGTTTGAAATCTTTCAGAAAGTCATCAATGGAGAAAGCACAGTCTGGGATATGATTAAGTCCATTGGAAAGGGCAGCTCTTAATTTGGGACAATGAATAATATCAAGGTCCATTGTCCTAATATGCTTGGCAGATGGATCTATAAACTTAGCAAGGCTAGGATTTTTGCAAGGGCAATGCACAGGTCTGTCAACAGCAAAGACTTCATAAGGTTTATAGATTTTATCTTTAATTTGGTCCACATATTTCCATCCAAATAGTGTAGAATCAATAAGCTCCTCGGCTTCACATGGCAGTTCAACACTTAGGACCTCTTTGAAAATATCCCGTATGTGGAATCTCTCTAGGGATTTAGAAAAAAATGTGCTATGCACCACTTTCATCTTCGATTTGTCCCTCTTCGTGATTAAATGCCTTTTATGGTTACAATCCTTCAGTATAGTACGAGACTTGGTTTGGAGTACCTAGCATTGTAATAATGCTGCAATTAGTAATCTGGAATTAATTAAGAACATCCCATTTGACATGGGATGTATACCCTATTTTCTACAGCAGTAGAAAGGTCTAAAAAGGGCATCTGTTATGTAATAAACCAGGTAGTAGATTATACTTTTGTTCTTAAGTGAACAAAATGAGGACATTTGGTATAAAACTTTTTTTGTATAATGCATTTGTCAAAGGAAAAGTCTTTTCATAAAAAACCTTTGACAGATGTTTTTGCTTAAGGAAATACATGATAATAATATACAAAGATGGACCATAACATATAAAAGCTTGTAAGAAAAGAAATTACTGAGTAAGATATAGTGAATAATCCGACCTGGAAATGCCTTCATAGTTTAACTTGACAGAAGTCGTATCATCCAACGAAATGGTCCTATTGCTCTCTTTTGTTACGGAGTACATCTCCTCATTTGGTATACCATCAGCTACTTTGGTTAGCTTAGAAACTTTGGCTGAACTTCCAACATCTTTCAGTCTTGGATCAGCAGTAACCCTTGGGGGTTTCCTTGGAGTAAAGCTACTTGTTGATAAACTGCTGGAAGTATTGTTCTGACTGGTGTAGGGAGAATTTTTGTTCCTTTGCATTTGGCTTTGTCTGAAGGCCACCGGCCTGAGAGTCTTCTCACAGATATCTGCAAGCTTAGTCCCACCAAACGCAGTTTTCAAATTACAATCAGGTAATCTAGCATAGTGAAGAGTCATCTGGATAAGTACATTTCTGACCTCAAGGTAAGAAAAATAAGCCAAAACAGCAGGTTTAAGAGTGTTATGTAAGAGTTTGGTTAGGCCAACCATTTTTTCGCAGTGGGTGAAATGTCTGGAAAAATTTCTTCCAAGTTGTTTAGAATATACCATATAGCGTGGTCTAGCCAAACAATTCCACTATTGCAATCTGCTTCCTTATCACCTTTCTTGTTTTTTTCACAACCACATGTTATAAAGGGACAGTGGGTCCTCCATATTTTTTTGAAGAAAAAGCCATCTCTTTTGTCATCAGAATACGCCATGTTGCCTTTTTGACTGATATGTGGACCTGTTGCTTTGATGCACGGTGGGCCAAATACACTGATGTTGAAGGGAAGAGCAACTTCTTTTTTGGTAAAGTATTTTTCTAATTTGCTGGCTTTGACTGTCCCAAATCTGATCTCATCATCAGTAATTCCAGCTAATGCTTTCCATGTATCAGTATTGATAGGGGCTAGGGCTCCAAAGTTCTGGCTTTTCCAAATAGCATTGTTCCAAGCAGCAGCATAACATTCTACATTTTGCTCAAGAATAATAGAAAAATTTGCAGAATTTTGTAGAGTTGGGGAACCTCTTCTTGGTCATCAGAGTCATCAGAACAATCATCATTTTTGCTGTTACAACCATCTATACCAGCAAGATCCTCATCTGTTAGGTCATTATCAGAAAATAAACAATTTTTGGTGTCATCTACCAGACCATCAGTAGTATTTATTTCCACCTCATTATAGTTTTGCAGAGTAGGTTTAGTTTGGTGAACAGTCTCAAGATGGGTTAAACCAATAACAAATTTTTTACCCAGATCATCTTCCAAGCATGTTCTTGAGAATAAAACACTGTCCATGTCACTGTATACCTTATCAATGAGAGATTTACAGACCTCAAGTCTAAAACCAGCCTTTTTCATGTTGGAAAACACCGAAAACCATCCATTGAAGCCAAAGTAACTTACGGGTGACATGTTCTTGTCAATAAGGTTACTTTCCTTGTGAACAATAAACTCGTGTATATCCTTATTCTTGATGCAAGCAATCAAGGTTTGTACAGCAGGGTTCGGGCTAGAAATGCCACAATGGTCATAATTGAGAACTTTTAGCTCTTTAATCCATGTGTTGTTGACATCTGGATCAACAGTAGGATCTGCTTGCTTACAGGTCTGTAAATAAGTAAAAGCACTAGTTAATCACAAATATTATAAGGTAACACCTATCACTCAAATCAAGGTTTTAGGTTAAACCTAAAAATTGAAGTGACATTAAAAAACCCTTTAGTCCATTTAGAAAAACAGACCTAAGCCTGAAAGCCCCAATTTTAGAACTCACAAGCCTTTTAGATGCAATCTTACATTAGATTAGGTGCCAATCTAATATAAGCCTTGATTTGAGCAATTTAAGTTACAATAAATTTAGTCCATGAAATAAGAATACCAATAATAAAGACCTTAGATGTTAAGACAATATGACTATTCTTTGAAAAAAGCAGCAATTGGACATTATGAATATGGACTTAAACATTATGATAGATGTTAAATGAAGTTATAACAATTAATCTATGGATAGGACATCTATAAACTTAAAGCTGCTAAACTGGGGGTTAACATATCTTATTTATAGGAAACAAGCCATTTATTACGAAAAAATACTTTAAGGAACAAACATTACCATATCATGGTGACAATTAAAAGATCTATTGGCTATAATCAAATAAAAGATAGCAGCATGTAAAGTGAACTAAAGACATTAATTTTAAGAACCATTCAATTATTCAGGCTTAGAAATTGAAGTACAATACAGTATATAGAATACATGTAAAACATGAACACAATTTTATGGAATAAAACTTAGCAAATGATAAATTAGCAAAAACCCATATTTTTGTATTTTATATGTTCTGCCATGATCCAAATAGTTTTTATATAGAGTAAATACAGAATGTGCAATTATATCTAAGAAAAGCCAACATGAACAAATGTCATAAAAGCAGCAGTTTATTAACCATCTATTAACCAGAGTATTATGGCCAAATTTGAACTATATCATAGTAAAGCATTGAGAGCAGTAGATCCAAGTTTATCCAAAGTTTAAAAGATATCACCAAATAACTTGTGTGTATTTTGCTTGTACAACATCATTTGCACAAAAGAGGAACTTCAAAAGCAAAATGTGGAGGATTAAGTTCGGTTACCTGCAGTGAAACCAGATGCAAGTTAGCACATGCAAAAGCCACCAGCAGGTAAGCAGTGAACTTAATCGGCTTATGGCCCTTCACCACAAAGCCTAGATGAGAATATACATGTCAAATCATCATTATGCATTAAATCTTGAGAGATTTAACTAGTATATCCGTAGTTTGAGTCATTGTAACATAATAATTAACCTTAGGAATAGCATACACCTTATTATGAACCACTAAAAATCAAGAGAATAAATCGAGTTAACTACAAAGTCATAATAAATTCTGAAAATCAACATATTTAATTATGAGTATTTGAGAAAAGTGATGGCGAAGGATCTAAAAGCAAACCTATGATTTTTTGAAGTTAAGCCCATGGGAAATGTCATTTGTTGGAGAGTTTTACGCCGCGGATCATAGTGAGTTAAAGTATGCAACAACCAAACTAGTTGTGCTTTTTTTTAAGAAATATGCAGGGCCCTATCTGGATCTATCAAGTTAGTGGACTTGTGATGAAACAACCATTTCACGCATTCATTAGAAAGAATACTGAGGCATATTATAGGGAGTTACTTGCAAGCTACAACTTAAATCACGTATCGAGGCGGACGGCAATAAAATGTAATATTCTTTATGAACTAAGAGGAACACAGTTATTGGTGATCCCATTAGCAACAAAGATTGGTAGATTCGTGTTGATTGGAGCCATAGCTTCTGGAGTAGCCTCAATAATATCAACATCAATATATGGTGCAACCACATTGCCCCCTGCTAAACCCGCGATATTGGGCGATCCCGAAGCAGAGCAACCCTCTCCTTCAATGTTTCTGGCCATTTTCTTGGTTGGTTTGTGAAAATCGTATAAACTTCTCCTTTTGTCAGCATTAATCTTTTCCTGTTGCATCTTGATCAATGTGGCCTTATTGTGCCCACCTTTCTTCCCCCTTAATATCTGCAGAGAACCACAAGATTTTCCCCATATCTTTGGTCGCGGTAAGGTAATAACAACATAGAGTGGCAGTAGAACTGCATATAGAGGACTTGTGAAGATGAATCGATGGGTTAGCTGTACCATCGTTTAATCTGCCATAGTGATTCATCAGTCCGGGTTGTAGCCGCAATGCAACCCTAAACGTTATTCTGTATAATTTTTTCTTTAGGGTTAAGTCCAAGAAAAATTGGTTTTAAATCTTAATGAGTAAAACCCATTATGCCCGGTTATTGATAAAATTAAATTCAACGGGCAAGGTATGCTTATTTTTAATATTAGCCCAGCATATCAACTTCTATAAGGTTAGGAACCATTGTAGAACTATGTTGAGCTGTAAGAGTCTCATCGTCTGTAAAGAACTTGGCTAGCTATTCTCAGGTCTCAACGTTACATAGTTTGGTCATTTACATACCATATTGTCGGTCAATATGCATAACAAAACCATACCGTATGGGCCTCCATAACGGTCTAAGGGGAAAAAAACTTGCAAGCTGTTTCATGTCTAGATCTTCAGTAGAGATCAGTTTTTGGTAAAGATACTGCTGCCAACAGACTTAGATTACATATTGGCTTGAGAATAATTATTGTAGGTCCCTATATGGCCATTTCCAGCTATCCAATGGTCTAGATAGTTTATGTAGCAATGTACAGTATCTATATTAAAAAAAAAAAAAAAAAAAACCTTTTGAAATCTGTTCAACAGACTTTTACCTTCCATGGACTTTTGCAAAGACCACTTCCGGCCAATATGCAGCCTTAAGCCAAAAGCAGTGTCAACTTGACTTAAGCCTTAAAATGGTTAACATTAATCAAAGCAAAAAGAAATTACAGTTCTCTTATAAATAAAAATTTCCTCTTGTCAATCCAATTAATTTTCTCGTTCAATACATCATATTTACCTCTAAAAGAATTCAGAATTGACTCAAAAATAACATAAGATTGAACATGGAAGTTTAGGATTTCACTTGTCTTTTAAATCAACACCATATAGCTCAAGTAGCCTTGTCAAAAATGTGAGTTCAATGTCATCACGTCTTGTAGCTTCTCCAACTTGAATGAATGGAAAAACATACACAGGAGCAAGAAATCCCGTTACCTGCAATGAAACCAGATGCAAGTTAGCCTAAGAAAGGGTAACCACATAAGCCATCACAGGTAAGCTACGGATCTCTTGGGCTCTTCGCCCTTCACCTAGCATGTTTAAAAAGTCAAAATAGAAGGGAGATCCAGTCCTATATTATCCTAGCATCTGCAAGAGCATACCCTGCTTAATGCCCATATTACCATTTAGGCATTAAGAATTAAGGGAGATGCAAATAGGACCTCAATATGTTTTAAGTTACAAACCTAATTAGTATTTCCAGCATGCACCTAATGCACCTGTAGAACAGTACAGTTACCAAATTTACACTCATCACTGGTTTAGAATCTTGTATTTCATATGTTCCCAAGCACTTCCTGCAATAAGACCAAAGCCCCTAGTATATGGCGGAGCTATCACAATTTCAAGATCCATGTTAACATCTGCATAATCTTGAAGCTTTATTGTCCTGTTTTATTTCTACATTGGATCATACTGACTGCCATATGGTACCTTGTCTATAAGCACAACGGATGACTTTACTGCCTAGGACCCTACACGGTTCCTTATGCATAGATTAGAGCCATTATCAGCTTAGTTTATTCAGTCTGCTACAGGCATAAAGAGACAAGATAACTCCTTCCCATGTAATGAGAAAACCAGGATGTTCCACAAGTGATATACATGCATGCGCACATAATTACTTAGGCCTTATTGTTTCAGCAAGTCAGCATGTATTAGAGTGAGTAAACAGCAATACATAGCCCATGATTTGCAGATCTACCAGAGGTGCACCTGGTATTTTATTTCCTAAAAGCAATGCAAAATGCACAAATCGATCTAGTAAAGAGTAATGCACTGATAGAAAACCATTCAGACCTGAGAGGCGCCATTTGTGTTCGCATTAATGCCATAATCTTTAACATTTTGCTCGTTGACATGTCATTTGCACCAACACCATATATCTCATGGTCTTCCAGCAAAATTGCAGCAGCTTGCACATTATTATTATATTTATCTATGTAACCACCAACTCCAAGATTGCTTGCATCTTTCTTCCACCAGAAGGGGATCTCGACCTTGCATATTTAAATAGTCAACATAGAAGGAAGATCCAACCATGCATGTCTCAACAAGTCAGCATATATTAGAGTAAATAGCAACTCATAGACTACGATTTGCATATTAATACCAGATCCACACAAACCATCATTTTGTTATGCTGATAAGCAGCCCTATATACATGTGGACAAAGCCTTGTGCACCAGCTTATAATCAATAGCAAAGCATTTATTATCTGAAGTAACCTAGCATGTTCAACTAGTTCCCATGAAAATAACACATATATTAATTAGATTCTTTGCTTCTATACCCAATGGTGTTCTTTCAATCTTCACCTTAGTATTATGGTAACAATGTACCCCTATGCATAAAGCATTATGTTGCAGCTTAAAACAATTGGTAAATCAATCAAAGAAGATTTAATATGTTCAGCCCATGCCTTATGATCAGAAATTTGGAATCCACCTGAATTTACCCTTATCATATCGACCAATACAACAGAAAGTTCTGCAAAGTAAACAGTAGCTTTATGGCTTCATGTACCAACTACCCTCAGATCTAAAAGCGCAATTTAATTTTTGCAGTCTCTCTTAATTTTCTGTTTACCACATCATTTATATGGTCAGAGCAAGAGCAACAGATAGCAGCTAATAATATTTCCAGTAAATGCTAAGATCCTAGTAGATCTACAAGTTCCAATAATTTTGAGATAGATCCATGCTGCAAATGCAATTGTTCTAAACTCATTTAAAACCAAAATCGTCACTCAACCTGCACATATCTTTATCTTTCTACTTGAAGGGCGTTCATAGAAAATTAAGATAGTGTAAAGCTTCCAAACCTGGTGAGCTTGATTTTGAGAGCCAATGCCTTGTATGCCTTGCGTAGTGTGCTTGTACTCTTGCCAGGGACACAAATTTGCTTGTGATCTTGCATACATGGTTGCTTCCTCAACCTGTTTCCTTATGGCAACATTGAGGTTTCTAGAAAGAATCTTCAGTCAATCTTCAGTAAACAACTAGCAGCCAACTAGCAGAGATGAATCAACAGTCCGTGATGCATATTGCCAGCATACTGCCCTCACTATGGTTTTTTATAAACCCAGCAGAGATGAATCAACAGTCCGTGATGGATATTGCCAGCATACTGCCCAAGGCTAAGATGCATGCCCAAGACTGCTGCATTTCTCATTATCAGTGCACCCTTTTAAACTCTCCTTTTAAACTCTGGAATACTAGAAGCAGACATTACGGTAATCTGTAGCAAATAGGTGCATCAAATATCCAGCTTTCTAAAACGTAGAAACCCCATCGGAATACCCTTATTAGGGTTCAAGCAATGCTTTCGGGTCCTTTTGTACATTTTATCTGCCCCAACCCCTAAATAATGCAAAATCGAAGCCTTACCTTCCATCAACGGTAAAGACCAGCTCCAATTTGATGCCGGCCAGCTGTATGGCCGCCGCTGAGCTACACAAAATTGTGTTACAGTACAGCTATGCTCATGTAGATGTCCAGGGTTTCGTGACCATGTACTTCATTGTCCCTGCAGTATTTCTTTTTTTCAAAGGTTTTATTTGCATGCACTAAGGCTTATATCTGTCCAAACAACACACTATGCAACTATGGATCTTTGCCCATATTCCATTCTTCTTAACAACATCTCACACATGCCACATGCTGAAGTAGTACACGTCTAAGAATAAAGTTACATTCCCTGAAATGGATTTGCATACTCCAAATTTGTTGTATCTATTCAAACTCGTCCACTCCTGTAAATATTTTTCAAATCCCTTTTCACTATACCATTTTCACCAAGTAAAAAAGCAATTAGCATTCCACATTATCCATAAAAAAAAAAAAAAAAAAATGTCATAAATAGAAATATTTGTAACTATACCCACATGGTTGCTCACAATCCATATTTAGCTTAGCATGTTTGGCCCCCCAAAAAATTTCCCCTTAAAAAGTAACAATTCAATAACAAAAGAACCTTAGACTAATAAAATATGTATAGCAAAAAAAAAAAAAAAAAAAAACCCTTTAAACCTGTTAAAACAGACTTTTACCTTTCATGGACTTTTGCAAAGACCACTTCCGGTCAATATGCAGCCTTAAGCCAAATCAGGTGTACATTTGACTTAAGCCTTAAAATGGTTAGCATTTATCAAGGCAAAAGCAATTACCATATTCTACAATCTACAAGAAGTTCCCCATTCTCTAGAGCTTATAAACATAATTTCATTCATAATCCAAAAAGTTTCTCCATAAATCTTTATATTACCAATGTTAAATACTTTTTAAAGTCAAAGACTGCTTTTCTAGACTGGGATTAGAATATCCAGCAAACATAGAGTTCAGAATTTTCCTTGTCTTCCAAATCAGCACCATAAAGCTCAGCAAATTTATCAAAAATGTATCTTCGATGTCCTCTTGTCTTGTCTTGTAGCTTTTCCAACTTGAATAAATGGAAAACACACATAGGAGCAAGAAATCCCGTTACCTGCAGTGAAACCAGAGGACAGTTAGCCTAAGAAGGGTAAGAGCCTAAGTCACTAACAGGTAAGCTTAGATTTCTTGGGCTTTTTAGTCTCACCTTGGATGTAATCCTCAACACAATAGAAAGATAGCAAAGAATGCCTAACTCACTCTGCCTTTAACATATAGTTCCCAAGCAATTTTAATGTTAGCCTGCATGTTAATCCTCCCATACATCTACCATTTTATCTGGCCCAGCAAGCATAGGATGCTTATGTTTAGAGTATCAGATATCGGCCCTGAGTGCTTTATAAACTGCCCTCTACTTATAAGCAGCAGAAAATCCTGTCAGCAGAAAATATTTAAAGTACACTGCCCATGTCTTGGTCCATGCAAGAGAACATGCAAGAGAAAATATTTAAAATCCATGCAAGAGAACATGTCTTAGTCAAATCTTCATAGTTCTAAAGATCTAGACAACCTAGCATGGGTCTATACATATTATGCAGTGTTTTGATCTGCAGCAATGTTCAGCATGTATATTACTTATTTTCAAGCCTAAGCATCAAGAGAAAGCTTCGTTTTATAGCATCCATTACTTGCCATCCATTACTATGTCATTATTTAATTTACTATTTAATTTACTATGGCACATTTCTCCCAAATGTCCATTCACCATATCAGAGATCCCCTACAAATGTTAATCAGCTGTGGCACTAGCACACAGGGTCTACTTTTGGAAATCATATATCATTTTTCATCATGCATGGGCAGAATCTAATGTATACACCTCCACCATTTTGGCCAAAATTATAAAATCACAAAACCTACCTCAAGCAGACTGTTGAATCTAGGAAACAGTCATGTAGAATAGTAACATGCATGAGCATGTAATCATAGTCCTAGGCTATTCTTCCAGATCAAGGGTAACCATAAAACAATGCAAATCCAGGGTCTAGACCCCAGCTATATCCTACACTACGAGTGCAATCACATAATAAGCAATATACTACCATTTAGGAAGCAAATAAGCTATAATATAGATTTGACTATGCATCCAACCTGAGTCATGATGCGGGATGAACCTTGGTTTGGCCAGCTGCTGGAGTGCTAGCGCCTTATCTGCACCTTTTTGTGTAGTGCCAGCAAGCTGACTTCTTCCTGTAGATTATCTTCCTGTAATTATCTTCCTGTGAGTACAAAGCTAAGCTAGATTTATTTCCTTTGGAAAGCATCTAGATAATGCTAAATTAATGAAATTACAGAATAATCCAGAATAATCAGATTATCTTCCACATTTTTTTTCACATGTATATAGGCTATGCATGCCTTGAATAAATTGGTACCATTTAACTTCGTTAAAAATAATCAGTGGAAGTGCATTTAAGCAATGGAAGTTACATAACAAATGAAAATCGTCAAACCTGTGTGAAGCCTTCTGTTCCAGCAAAATGCCTTTAGTTTTGATGATTTGTGTATTCCCTAGAAGCATCTTCAATGTCTTGTTTGATCATAGAAACAGCAGGTGATGCTTGTGTCAACATTTCCCACAACTACAGGAATATACAAGGCAGGCAATATTTGGCTTTACAATCTAATATTGGCAAAGAACCATATGCAGCTCGAACAGCATCTACCTCTTGCCATTTGAGACATAAGAATTACATCATCCCACCCCTAATTGGGGTTCAACCAATTCCTTTATATATGGCCAAGTTCGAAATTGCTTTATACAGCTGACTTCCTAAATCCCCCTTGAATACCTAAATCTTGAGCAATCAGAGCCATACCTTTCATCTATGGCGAGATCGAAGATAAAGCATGCCGGATGTATGGTGCTCTTCCCAGATATCTGTTCAAGTAGAGAGCATGCATGAAATAATTATCCATTATGATCAGGTTAGTCATGGTATTTTTCCTATGGTATTTTCCCCTATGAAACGATTAGGATTTTTACCGGGTAAAACTAATGTATTTAAAAGCGAAAAAGTCAAGCCCACATGTCATAGTATTTTCCCTATGAAATGATTCGATTTTACTGGGCAAAACCAATGTATTTAAACTTAAACAAGGCCAAGCCTACATGTCATGGGAGACCATAGTTCACCAAATTGTATCAACTTCCACCTAGGTCTTGGGCACTTTGTTGACTCCAAATTGTGCCGTCATAATTTACTCATCTTTTTGCCCATCAATAAGTCATTTTTTTCTTACATAACCACCATCTTATCTTTGTTATTACATTTTGCTCCATGCATTGCAATCAATTTAAATTTTCAATCACCTGTCATGGCCTGTAGCAAGGTGTATATGTCACCAAAGTTCATGCCTCCTGCAGCAGCCTATGCAGATGTATAATACACTTTCAAAAACATGAAATATGTTGACAAGTTTGTATTGTAACATATGGTTAAATCTGCATATTATTCATAAAAAAGCCTGCCTCCCAAAGTAGGGCGGAATTTAGGCAAAAGTCATACATAGAGTTAGCAACAAGGAGTAGGACCTTGTTGCCAAAAAGCCTACTACCTATATTGCCTAATTAACTCTTATTGCAAGTATTTATTTCTCTTTTAAGAGAGCCAAATGGCAAACAGAATAACCCTAGTCTGGGCCAATGCCAAATGACTAGTTTAAAAGAGCCAGAACTCATTCTATAATACAATTTGTGTAAAAATTCAATCGGCATAATTTCAAAAACAAATGTCATGTTACCTTTATTTTTGAATGGATTTCCCTTATGTCTGCAAACCAATTAAAGCGAAAATCAGCTTGGATAGAATCATAATTCCCATGTCCAGCCTATGCCAATCCCTATAAATATCCAATAAGTATTAATAAGAAATTATAAACACCTGTATTCCAACCATTTTAAGGTCCCTAGTATAACTAGAGAACTGAGTTAATGAAAAAAACCCTTTAAACCTGTTAAAACAGACTTTTTTACCTTTTCATGGACTTTTGCAAGACCACTTCGGTCAATATGCAGCCTTAAAGCCAAATCAGGTGTACATTTGACTTAAAGCCTTAAAATGGTTAGCATTTATCAAGGCAAAAGCAATTACCATATTCTACAATCTACAAGAAGTTCCCCATTCTCTAGAAACTTATAAACATAATTTCATTCATAATCCAAAAGTTTCTCCATAAATCTTTATATTTACCAATGTTAAATACTTTTTAAAGTCTAAAAGACTGCTTTTTCTAGACTGGGATTAGAATATCCAGCAAACATAGAGTTCAATTTTCCTTGTCTTAAATCAGCACCATAAAAGCTCAGCAAATTTATCAAAAATGTATCTTGATGTCCTCTTGTCTTGTCTTGTAGCTTTCTTCCAACTTGAATAAATGGAAAACACACATAGGAGTGCTAAATCCCTGCTTACTGCAGTGAAACCACAGAGGACAGTTAGCCTAAAAGGGTAAGGGTAGAGCCTAAGTCACTACTGGTAAATTTAGATTTCTTGGCCTTCACCTTGGATGTAATCCTCAACACAATAGAAAGATAGCAAGAATGCCTAACTCACTCTGCCTTTTAACATATAGTTCCTAAGCAATTTTAATGTTAGCCTGCATGTTATCCTCCCATACATCTACCATTTTATCTGGCCCAGCAAGCATAGGATGCTTATGTTTAGAGTATCGATATCGGCCCTGAGTGCTTTTAAGGCAACCTGCCCTCTACTTATAAGCAGCAGAAAATCCTGTCAGCAGAAAAATATTTAAAGCACTGCCCATGTCTTGGTCCATGCAAGAGAACATGCAAGAAAATATTTAAAATCCATGCAAGAGAACATGTCTTAGTCAAATCCCTTCATAGTTCTAAAAATCTAGACAACCCTAGCATAGGTCCATACATGTGTTGCAGTGTTTTTGATCTGCAGCAATGTTCAGCATGTATATTACTTATTTTTCAAGCCTAAGCATCAAGAGGTGCTTCTGTGTTTATAGCATCCATTACTTGCCATCCATTACTATGTCATTGTTTAATTTACTATTTAATTTACTATGGCACATTTCTCCCAAATGTCCATTCACCATATCAGAGATCCCCTACAAAATGTTAATCAGCTGTGGCACTAGCACACAGGGTCTACTCTTTTGAAATCATATCAGCACATTTCATCATGCATGGGCAGAATCTAATGTATACCTCCACCATATTTGGGTCAAAATTATAAATCACAAACCTACCTCAAGCAGACTGTTGAATCTGGAAACAGTCATGTAGAATGTAACATGCATGAGCATGTAATCATAGTCTAGGCTATTCTTCTTCCAGATCAAGGGTAGACCATAAAACAATGCAAATCCAGGGTCTGCTAGACCCCAGCTATATCCTACACGAAAAATCATCACATATAATCTAGCAATATACTACCATTTCAAGCAAATAAGCTATAATATAGATTTGACTATGCATCAACCTGATGCCCAGATGCCGGATAATCCTTAGTTTGGCCAGCTGCTAGAGTGCTAACGCCTATCTGCACCTTTTGTGTAGCCAGGTAGCGCAAGCTGACTTCCTTGCAACGGCTAGATTATCTTCCTGTAATTATCTTCCTGTGAGCAAGCTAGCTAGATTTATTTCCTTTGAAAGCATCTAGATAATGCTAAATTGTGAAATTACAGAATAATCCAGAATAATCAGATTATCTTCCACATTTTTCCATGTATATAGGCTATGCATGCCTTGAATAAATTGAGTACCATTTAACTTCGTTAAAATAATCAGTGGAGTGCATTTAAGCAATGGAAGCAAAAATCAAAAATCGTCAAACTGTGCAGCCTTCTGTGTTCCAGCAGAAATGCCTTTTATTTTTCAGTGATTTGTGTATTCCTAGAAGTATCTTCAATGTCTTGTTTGATCATAGAAACAGCAGCAGATGCTTGTGTCAGCATTCCCCACAACTACAGGAATATACAAGGCAGGCAATGTTTGGCTTTACAATCTAATATTGGCAAAGAACCATATGCAGCTCGAAACAGCATCTACCTCTTGCCATTTGAGCCGCAAAATTACATCTGTCCACCCTAATTAGGGTTCAACCAATGCACTGTATATGGCCAAGTTCGAAATTGCTTTATACAGCGGCTTCCTTAAATCATTGAATACCTAAATCTTGAGCAATCAGAGCCATACCTTTCATCTATGGCCGAGATCGAAGATAAAGCATGCCAGATGTATGGTGCTCCCAGATCGCATCTGTTCAAGTAGAGAGCATGCATGAAATAATTAGGTTATCCATTATGTTCGTCCATGGTATTTTCCCTATGGTATTTTCCTTTCAAGAAACGATTAGATTTTTACTGGGTAAACTACTAATGTATTTAAACGAAAAGTCCAAGCCCACATGTCATGGTATTTTCCTATGAAATGATTCGGATTTTACTGAGGCAAAACCAATGTATTTAAACGAAACAGCGCCGTTTCCTACATGTCATGGGAGACCATAGTTCACCAAATTGTATCAACTTCCACCCTAGGTCTTAGGCACTTTGTTGGACTCCAAATTGTGCCGTCATAATTTGCTCATCTTTTGCCCATCAATAAGTCATTTTTTCTTACATAACCACCATCTTATCTTTGTTATTACATTTTGCTCCGCCATTGCAATCAATTTAAAATTTTCAATCAATTGTCATGGGCTCCTCAAAGTGTATATATGCCAAAGTTAATACTGCACAGCTTGCAGATATAATACACTTTCAAAAACATGAAATATGTTGACAAGTTTGTATTATTAACATATAGTTAAGTCCTGCATATTATTCATAATAAAAAAAAAAAAAAAAAAAAAAAAAAAAAAAAAAGAAAGAAAACAATGAATTCTATTTCATGACACGAAAAAAACAAATTTAATTATTTTGCTAGTGGCATCTAGACCTAAATTATTTGAAACAATTTGAGTCATTTAATAATGGGCTAGATAAGTATTGGTGTAGAAGCCATATCTGAAAAAATGAATTCACCAAAACCCCAATTAGCTAGAGTAAAATGCTTTGAAATTTCTATCCGGATGAAGGATTTTGTCTCGCTTTTGACATTTTCAGAAAAAATAGAATGGAAGATCGGCCAAGGGCAGAGGGGGTGCAAATATCAAGCCAGTTTGTGTGTACTTGGAGCTATTGGCACGAGCTCCAATGGAGTTCAAAATGCCTCCCAAATATATGCACTGCGGATGGTGGACTTGACGACTTAGTGCCTTGTCCATGCCATAGATAAAGCATTTTAGGATCCATACAAATTTGCCATGTTGGAGAGGATATGTAGTGTTGCAAATCACTCTGCAGATCCGAAAACTAACCGGAGCATGGAGCAAAAAATTCACGCGGTAAACACGTGAATGTCGGTGATGCCCGCGTAACCCGACGGCTGACGCAACCCGTGGGAAACCGGAGATGAAAGAACTTGTGTCGTGATACTATACCTAGCAAAGAAAAAAGAAGAGAGAGAACCTCTCGCGGTTATTACACGGCCTCGGACATCCAAATGCCAAGAACTTCCACCAACACATCGGTCTACAATAGTGCTCTTGCCTCTTCCTTTCTGGGCGCCAACATCGAAAGTTTCAAGGCCAAGGACCATATTGTTTTCAAGATCCAAGGACAAACCTACCATAGAGCGGGTCCACTTTATGTCGATGGTTATGGACCTTAACATATTCCCAGACTCTATATTCTGATGCCGACTTTGCACACATGAAACACCAGCTCAAAACCACATAATGAAAATTGGCGGCCAACTACGAAGAAGCTGGATCTTGCGACTTCTGTAATATCGACCCCTATCACGGTAGCCCTCTGATGATGCATGAT